>JAJOZX010000163.1:0-475000 GCA_023014485.1 Bathynomus jamesi
TCGACCGGAAGTACTGGGGGGGGGGGGGGGGGGGGGGAGTGGCGGTTAGGCAAAAGACGGTGTGTTAAAATTCCCGTTTCTCCTGTCACTGATGATTTTTTTTCCTCGTCTCATCTACCCTACAAATAGTCCAACATGCTCTCAAGCAGACATGGGGTCATTATCATTGTAATGGTAATTAATTACAAATCTCTTGTAATGATAATGTAATGAAAGAAAATTTCGAGGCAATAATGATAATGTAATGAAAGGTCTGTAATGAATCATTACACATTACATTTTCATTACAATGTAATTTCAATATATATATATATATTATATATATTTATATATATATATATATAAGGGTGATCCAGAGAAATGGGACCCAAAAGAAACCCCTGTAACTCTTAAAGTATAAGTCCTTTTATAAAATCATACGCATCATTCGAAAGAGGATAGTTACAAGTTTGTACAGGATTGTATAGGTTTTGACAATACAAGACAAGATAAGATACAAAACAAAATAAAAGTGTTAGTTAAAACTAACCCTTCAAGATGATTGCATGGACTGTGGAACAGCTGCGTTTCATAACTGAGCAATATTATGAGCATGGAAGAAGTGTAGTTTCAGCTCAAAGATCTTTCAAGACAAATTTTCAGATGTCAAAATCACCTTCTAAGAGCTGAAACTACATTTCTTCCATGCTCATAATATTGCTCAGTTATGAAACGCAGCTGTTCCACAGTCCATGCAGTCATCTTGAAGGTTAGTTTTAACTAACACTTTTATTTTGTTTTGTATTTATCTTGGTATTGTCAAAACCTATACAATCCTGTACAAACTTGTAACTATCCTCTTTCGAATGATGCGTATGATTTTATAAAAGGACTCATACTTAAGAGTTACAGGGGTTTCTTTTGGGTCCCATTTCTCTGGATCACCCTTTATATATACACAGGGTATCCCATAAGTCCGGCATCATAGGAAAAATAATAAAAAAAGGCAAAACAAAAGCTTTTATTTACAGAACGTGCTCAATATGTCCACCATTGTTTTCAATACACAAATTCAGACATGATACCCAGTCAGCAAGCACACGGTGAATGATGTCAGGAGTAATGGTGTTACATGCCCCAATAATGCGCTTCCGCAAATGTTCAACACTCCTAATTTTCTCTGCGTATACCAGCGCTTTCAAGTGGCCCCAGAGATAAAAATCTAGTGGCGTGAGATCCGGGCTTCTAGCTGGCCATTCCACAGGCCCTCGACGTCCTATCCAATGACCAGGGAATTGTTGGTACAGGTATTCCCTTACTTGGGTGATGTGCAGGAGCGCCGTCTTGCTGGAACCATGTTGGGAAATTTCCTTCTTCGTTCAAGACACTGGGAAATGCTTCTTCCTTGAGCATACGTAGGTAGGTGCCTCCAGTGACATGATCATCGAAAAAGAGGGGGCCTATGATGCGATCCTTCCAAATGCCACACCATACCATCACCCCAGATGCACCTTGTTCCTTTGAAAAGGTATACCAGTGAAGGTTGTTTTGAGACCAGTAGCGGGTGTTCTGTCGATTTACCTCACCATTTCCATAAAAAACAGCCTCGTCACTGAACAGAATGGTGGACGGGAAATTGGCATCCCGAGCATATGAATTATGGTTTGTAGAAATAGAAAAATATGAATTTCTCCTATGATGCTGGACTTATGGGACACCCTGTAATATATATATATACGGCTTCTGATTCCTTCCAGTCCCAGCCAGCACCAAAGCGGTGCAAGTTGTTCAATTTTTATGGCTGCTCCAGCTCCCTCTACAGCTTCTCAGAACCCTATTGTCAGCCAGGTGGACAGCTACCTTGACCAGCCCTGCATTAGGACTGCAATCCGCTGACATGGTGGAGGGACAATGCACATCTGTATCCTGACATCTGTTCTTGCTGCCAAGCATCTTTACATCCCTGCCTCCAGTGCACCGGTGAAGCGCTTATTCAATATTGTAATGATCATTACAATGATAATGAAGGGTTTGTAATGAAACAAAAATGCTGTAATGATAATGAAAAATTTCTGGTAATGATAATTTGATAAACCTTGTAATGACCCCACGTCTTCTCTCACTATTCCTTACTGCACACGCATACATCTTACACACTACACAACCTCTCAAAATTTAAGAACCAACAAAATGGCATCGACCTCAAGAGGCTGGGAGTTCCCTGGGGAGGGAACAATAAATGTCCCAACTTCTAGATCCCCTGCTGCGACACCGGGAACGCAGACCTGGGCAGCGAGACTGATTCTGCTACTGCCTATTCGAGATGTTCTGGACTCTGCCCGATTCACTTTTCTTGAACTTCCGCAACATTCGTGACCTTTCCTCAAATTTTCAATCTGTTGAGCACCACCTCTCATCACCTTCTCTTCCTCTCTAACCCGTGTGTGTCTGGGACGACTGATAATAATAATAATCCCTTTTCTGTACCCTCCAACTTACTCTATACACAATTTCATACCAAAGGTGGCTATTGTGTATATGTACGCAACGACCTAACTCGCTCTCGTATTGCCCATCTTGAATCCTCCGAATCTACACTAGTACACCCCTCTGGCTACGGCTCGCGTGTTAATCTCAAATTAAATACATCCGCGCTGTCTACTTTTCCCTAATTCTATTGACTATTCAAAACTCTTTGATTACCTCACTTCCAAAGTGAAATACATTCTATCCCACTCTCATTTTGCCGAAATCTCCATCTTAAGATACTTCAATGTTCACCAAAAACTTTGGCTTTCCTCCCATTTCACTAACATTCCCGGTGAACTAGCTTACTATTTCTCTATCCTGAATGACCCGCTCTTAGAGCAGATTGTACACTGTACAGCATCCTACTCCTATCCCCAATCGCCCTGGCGATAGGCTCAACATTCTGGATTTATTTCTCACTTCTCATCCTAACTCTGTGAAACTTTTTTCTCCGTTGGGCTCTTCCGACCATAATCTTATATCCGTTTCCTGTCCTATCGCTCCAGTTTGGCCTTCAGAACCCCCCCCCCCTCCCAAAGACGAGACGCCTTTGGCACCGCTGACTAGGAGGCCCTTAGGCAGTACTTCCCCGGTTCCCTGTGGAATGATTAGGAAGGCGTACGGTCCTGCGTCCCTCCTGCTGTTCTCAAGAATTGCGCTTCCGTGATGATACCCTGCCTAGACAAACTCTCTCGTCTTTGTCTTTCATCCGGTACTTTTCCTTCCTGCTGGAAGTTCGCTTTCATTCAGCATGTCCCAAAGAAGGGTGACTAGTGACTACTATCAAACCTCCTCCATCTATCGTATAATTGCTTTGATTTCTCCTTTCTAAAGTTTCTTAATCTCCATTTAATAGGAAAATTCTTAAACACCTTTCTTCTCGCAATCTTCTTTCAGATCGTCAGTATGGGCTCCGCAAGAGACGCTCTACTGGCGATTTTCTCGCGTATCTCTACGACTCTTGGTCATCCTCCTCCTTTCGGGATTTCGGTGAAACCTTGGCTATCGCGCTAGACATATCAAAAGCTTTTCATAGTCTGGCACAAATCTTTAATTTCCAACCCGCCCTCCTTCAGTTTCTATCTTCCGTTATTTCTAATTTCCTTTCTGGCCAATCAATAGCCGCGGTTGGAGACGGCCACTGTTCTTCTTCTTCTTCTTCTTCTAAAGCTATTAATAGTAGTGTTCCTCAGGGTTCCGTCGTGTCACCCACTCTTTTCATTTTATTTATTAATGACCTATTAAGTCGCACTTCCTGTCCTATCCACTCCTCTATGACGATGATGGTTCCACTTCACCGCCTTCACAAAGCTTCCCTCTCGACAGTCACTCCACGCTTCGTGTAGGACGGCTATGGTGCACCCGACTTTTGATCTTTCCATCTCTGATTCGGGCAGAGAAAATCTCGCGGCTTTCAATGCCTCAAAACCTCAGTTCCTTCATCCGTCTTCTCGTCACAATCTTCCACACGACTATCCCCTTAACTTCGACAATAAACAACTCAATCCTTCCCGTTTTCTTAACATTTTTGGCGCTTCCTTTTCTCGCTATTACAACGGACGCTACTCTTCCGAACTCTCGAACTGCGTGCCTCCTCCTCTAAGGAGAGCACGCAGTACCAGATTTAACACATTCTCATTCCTTTTCTGTCCAACTCTCTCTAACGCGAGGTTTAATCGGTATTTTCAATCTTTTACGTACTCAACCAGTCAACTCCGGAACAATCTTCGTCAATCCATCTTTCCCGTTTATGACCGCCAATCTTTCAAATGCAGCGTGTCCAGGCATCTCGAAAACCTTGGTTCTTCAGTTTGGCCCTCTCCTTCCTCTATGGAGGGGGCATTTTTGCGGGCATTCGCTCTTGGCCTCCTTCCTCCATAAAAAAAAGCTGGTGGCCCCACCTCTTCTAGACTCGGCCTGATAGAGGAGCGAATTGCTTTCCTGCCATCTCCATCGCGCAGCCAGGTATACACGCGGCTCATCCGCTACCGTTATGAGCCGAGCGGCTGTCTTCTTTTGAAGATTTCAACTTTGACCCCCGTGACGTTCCTAGGGTCATTTGGAAGCTAGTTAAAGAGTCTCGCCCCTCTCCCCCTGACAATCGAGCTATTTTTCTTCAGTGTTGATGGTGTCCCTCGTCAGGCCTTTAGCTCGGGAACACTACACATTCTAGCTTTTCTATTTTCCACTGTTGTTTGAATGTTTAATCGGGTTTAGTACGAGGTTAGGTACCAGTTTTTCTATCATTTTCCATAGCCTATGTAAATTATGATGTACCTCTCTTCTTTCCAACGAATACAAATTTAATTTACGTAGTCTTTCCCAGCAGTCGAGTTCTTTGCAGCCATCTAGATTGGCTGCGAAATTCCTCGACTTTCTTCTAGTTTATTAGTTTCTTCACTTTTGTACGGAGATGTCAAGACTGAGCAATAATCGAGTTTTAACGACTGTTTTCAGCGGGGGAATCATTAGCTTCTCGTCCCTTCTTTTAAAGGTTCTCAGTAGCTGTCCCGTCACACTTTTTGCTTTGTTTCAAATTTTGCATCATCGGTCATTATTACCTCTGATCTTTTGTTTTCGTGCTTCTCTGAATTTCCTGTTTATCTGGGGCATAGCACGCCTCTAAGTTCAAGTTTTCCATATTATATTTTATTTATATTATATAATATAATTATATATATATATATATATATATATATATATATATATATATATATGTTAGATAGAAAATCTGTGACTGCTTGAAGACACTGGAAAGATTCAATGAGAACCAGCACGGATTCCGATCAGGAAGATCGTTCCCATCACAATTAATAGAGCACTATAACAATATCATAGACGCACTTTAAAGCAATGAAAACTACGGTCACATACACGGATTTTGCTAAAGCGTTCAACAAATGTGATCATGGTGTAATAGCATATAAAACGAAATGCATTGGAAGACAGACATAGTGGGAAAATGGATCTACAATTTCCTCGGAGGACGTCTACAGGTCGTAAAAATCCAAGGTTCAACGTTAGAATCGGAAGTACGCAGCTCAGTATCACGAGTAACAGTATTATCACCACCCTATTCATTATCATGCCAACAGACAAACAATAAAGTAACTAACAACAGTATAGTAACTAGTGATGGGACGATTAATCGGAATCGAGAATCGGAAGAATCGAGCATTTTTCAGGAATTGGAATCGAGAGAATTGTACCATGATTTCCGATTCTTAAAACGATTCTTTAACTTTTAATTGAACCAGTTTTGCAATGTAAACTTTAAAATTTAAATGAAAGGATAACAAATTTTATTTTTATTGTATTGTAGCTATACATTAAAACATGTATATCCATGATGAGTAATCAAGAAGATTAAAATGAATTGTTACAACTTACAGTTGATTTTATTTTTAAACCAATCTATTATAATTTATAATTTATATTACCATACTCATAATGTAAATAGTTAATCTTACCAGAGTAAAATATGACAATTTCCAGAAAAACAAGTATAGAATTATATTTAAAAATATTGAGAATCGGAATCGAGACTTTTTAGTGGTATCGGAATCGGAATCGTTAAAAATTTTGGTATCGTCCCATCACTAATAGTAACATCCTTTTCTGGCTATACAAATATCAGCAGATAAATGTTACACAAAAGAGGAGGAGGCCATACAGAGGGACACAAACAAAATATAGAAATGGGTCAGAAGAAAACGTGAAATTTAACACCGAGAAATTTCAGCTCTTGAGATATGGAAGAAATGAAGAACTTAGCATATTATACCCCAGATGGACAGGAAATTCAGAGAAGCAAGAAAACAATAGATTTAAGGGTTATAATGACCGATGCGAAATTTTAGAGACAAAATCAGATAGCGATAAACAAAGCAAAACGGTCGCGGGACAGGTACTAAGAACCTTTTAAAGGGCCAAGAAAGTAATGATTTCCCTGCTGAAACCAGTGATCATACTAGAATTTTAATACTGCTCAGTCTTGACTTCTCCACGTAAAAAGTAAGAAATTAATAAATTAGAAGAAATGAGAGAGAGAGAGAGAGAAGAAGTACCTCAAAAGGCCTTGCGGCCCATACCGAGAGTTACCCCATCTTACGGTACCGTATATATATATATACACTATATGATCAAAAGTATTCGGACACCGCATGGTTTTGGGAAAAATGGTTTTATTATGGCATTTAGTAACCAGTAGGTCCACCCTTTGCTTTTATTACAGCGTCAACACGTCGAGGCATACTTTCCACCAGGAGCTCGATCCTGTTGAAACAAACAATGGCCATCTCCGTAGTATTGCCACAGTGTAGGGAGGGCCGAATTGTCCAGAACGTCGAGATAAACGTCAGCGTTCATGGTAGTGGGTATAACAACCAACGGGCCGAGCCCTAGCCAGGAAAAACAACCCCATACCATGATGGACCCTCCACCGAACTTCACCGTTGGACGTACACAGTCAGGAAGCCGTTCTCCGGGCTGTCGCCACACCCAAACACGCCCATCAGACTGGAAGAGTGAATACCGCGACTCGTCGCTCCAAATAACAGTTTTCCAGTCCTCCACGGTCCAGGAACGACGGGAGACACACCAGGCCAAACGACGCGTGGCATTAACTTTTGTAATCAGTGGCTTGTGTACAGCTGCTCTACCATAATAACCGAGTCTGTGCATCTCTCTGAGGATAGTTACAGTACTAACGGAGGTACCGGATGCTCTTCCTACCTCCTCAGCGATGGAAGCGGCAGAGGACGTGCGGGACTTCTTGACATGTCGTACCAGACTTCTTCTATCACGTTCCGTCAGTTTGCGTGGTCGTCCGGAACGTTTTTTCGCGTTAGTTGCACCGTCGTGCTTCCATCTCATGATAACATCCGCTACAGTCGACTTTGGTATATCCTGTTTGGCTGCAATGTTTCGTATAGAAACATTACTTAAATAACATCCGATGACGAGTCCACGTTGGAACTCGGAGAGTTCACGTCCGCGCGGCATGGCTTCACAACAGTTACTGATAACTTAACAGAACACCTCAGCATTATAGTTTCGCCACGCTTTTTCCCAGCATACCTATCGGCGAAGGTGATATTTGCAGAAATGCGGATTTTCCGGGGTGTCCGAATACTTTTGATCATATAGTGTGTGTATATATATATATATATATTAGTGATGTAGCGGATGTCATTTTTTTCACATCCGCGGATGCGGATGAGGATGTTTGATTTCAACATCCGCGGATGCGGATGTCTACATTTTCGTTATTTTTTAGGATATATTCGAGATTTGTTGTGTTTAACGTATATAATAAGTTATATAGAGAGAGCTGTAGCTATAATGTAGTATAATTGATTAATTGTACAATAATTGCTGTACTTTTCTCTGAACATATAAAATAATATCAAGCATCTAACTAATATAGAAATCAATTAGTGAATTCGTCTGCAAATAAATTCGTTATATTTTGTTGAGTTTCAGCCACAATTAGAAACCATAATTGTGTTACCAGGATGCGGGACGTGAAACCAACTCAAATGCACCCCACCGACCTCTTTCCCCAACCTCCACCCTTATAGAAAGAGATCTTTAATTAGCTTCATAACTATTTATATTAAGTTTAAAGTTTTATTAGGCATATTTATAAATGAGTAATTAAAATAAAGTAAACTAAGATGTTCATCGTTTAATGTTCAAACTTAATTATAGGAAGGTTATGCTTAAGGAACATTAATTTTTCTGCCTTTTCTGCTGCCAGTCTGTTTCTCTTTTCATCATATATTAATCCAGCACTGCTAAATAATCTCTCGCTTGGTACGTTTGTTGGAGGACAGGCTAAATGTTTCCTTGCAAGTTTACTCAAGTATGGATAGATATTCTGCGTATTTTTCCACCAACTAATAGGATTGTCACATGCAGCCAGGCGTTTTTCTTGGTGATAGCTCTCGATCATTTTTACTACATCTTTTGACATCGCGTAGGTCTCGTCATTGCTGCTTGACTCAAGAAACTGAGAGACAGATTCTGTGATAGATTTGCTTGTTGAAGGTGTTGAATCTGTCGCTTCGCCACCCACCAAAAGAATAAAAGTTTCAGTGACAGAACCAAGAGATTGAAGCTCTTCAACTGCTTTGCCAAGTGATGATTTAACTCGTTCTAATGTACTAGGTGAAAATAACTTAGCTTTGTAACGTGGATCTAAGTAGGTTGCAAGAGAGTAACTTCATACAAGAACAGCCTCTCGTCTTGTCGCTTGCATCACTTTTGCGCACAATGAACTAGTTCTATTAATATAGTAGAATTTGATCATTTCCGCTTATTAATGACATTTTATCTCAACGGTCCACATCCGCACGACATCCGCAGTCCAAAGTGCGGATGCGGGTGCGAGAAAATGTGCGGATGCGACCTACATCACTAATATATATATATATATATATTATATACAGGGTGGGCCGTAAGTTTCCATACATAGGAAAAATTAAACGTTTGTTTTTATGTTTCAGATACCCTAAGAATATGCGTTTGACGTAAGATCTTGTTTACTGATGAAGCAAATTTTTACGTCAATGGAGAGGTTAATCGGCAAAACATACGTTATTGGAGTAATGCTAACCCTAACTGGCTGAGTCCGACGAAGATGCAAGGTGCCGGTAAAGTGATGGTGTGGGCCGGGATATGGGGTGACAGAATTATTGGACCAATTTTTGTCAGTGGAAATCTTAATGCCGAAAGGTATCTTAACATGTTGCAAGAAGAGATTTTCCCATCCCTGCTAAACGAGGAAGGTAACTTCCCAGTTTACTTCCAGCAAGATGGAGCTCCACCTCATTATGGTCTTCACGTGCGTCGGTATTTGGATCAGCAGTTTCCGGATGCTTGGATTGGTCGGCGTGGTCCTGTGGAGTGGCCTCCCAGATCCCCAGATCTCACCCCCCTTGATTTCTATCTTTGGGGGCACTTGAAGGCCATGGTGTATCAGGAAAAGATACGAGACATAAATCATCTAAAGGAACGTATCACCAACGCCATTACAAGCATAACGTCAACTGTGCTAATGCGTGTTCATCAACAGTGGGGAACACGTATTGAAATGTGTTTTCAAAACAATGGCAACCATGTAGAGCATATTATATAAATAAAATGGTTGTCCATAAAAAAATGTTTATTTTTCCTATGTATGGAAACTTACGGCCCACCCTGTATATATATATACATATATATATATATATATATATATATATATATATATATATATATGCGTGATAAGACTTTTTTTAGGTTCGTTGTTTGGTAAAATAAAAGTAACCGGCCGGTGTTCATTTTTTGCGATTGTTTTAAAATGTTGCTCAAATTTTATTTCATTTAAAATCTAAACCGAAAATGATCAACAACAAAGTAAAAAAAAAATTCTTTCGACATACCTTAGGATCATTTCAAGTCTTACTGTTGAATATACAGGGTGTCCAAGAAATAATGGTGCACAAACTATCGATTTCTCGTATTATTAATTAATCAATACGTGTACAATATATATGGTTGTTTACATTCCCAAACTAAGTTTAGAACACTTTCACAGCACAGTCATCATTTGCCGCCGCAATGTGTATTCGACGTTCGAACTCATTGAAGCATCAGCAAGATTCTCTCGTAGAATGGATCCAGTGACTTCTCTTTCTTTGACCGAGTTCCGCGAGGCAACTAGGATTGTCACAATACACGAGTGTTCTAACATAGGCCTACCCCACAGATAAAAATCCAGAGAGGTTAAGACCGGTAATCGAGGTAGCTATGCTATCGGTCCACCACAACCTATCCAGCGTGAGTAAAGGTTACGTCTAGCTAAGTTGCAAATAGCAACGATATAGTGGGAAGTCGCCCCCATCTTGTTGAAAGGCTACACTTCTCGCGTCAACTCCAGTAGTTTCCACTCAACCACGACATTACTCACCAACCTCACGCTGCACGCAGCCCATCATGGATGGCATCAACTCCAGACGACCAGCTCAACGTACACTATTAGCAACAATAGACATTAGTAAAGCATTTGATGCTATCAAACGCTTCCCTCTCAAACAAAATACTCAACACAAACATGCACAATAACACTAAAAGATGGCTGAGCAACTATCTTTCAGGAAGATATTCACATGTCACATTTAATGGCAAGTCATCCAAAAACAAGCTTTTTTTCTCACCAACACTCTTCAACTTATACATGCACAATATTCAAACACCCATAGATAACAAACTTACCTTATCATCATATGCAGATGACATCACTCTAAAATCCACCCACAACATCGACACCGCTACAAATAACCTACAAACATACATAAACAGTATACAAGACTGGCTCACACACAATAGACTCAAAGTAGCACCCACAAAATCAACCATCACCTTGCTTATAAGCAATACAAAATAACACCAGATAACTGCACAGCTTACACTAAACAACAACATTTCACACACTCACAGGACCAAAATACTTGGGGGTCACATACAACAAATTATCTTTTGCAAACCACATTCAGGACATTAAAAACAAATGTACGTCAAGACTTAACACGCTTAGGGTACTAACAGGCACAAACTTTGGACACCAGCAGGAAACATCATCACTCATATACAAACAATATATTCGCTCAGTTATGGACTATGCTAGCCCATGCTGGGCACCCATTATCTCAAACACACACAAACACCTTACAGACAATACAAAACAACGCACTTCGTATCATTACAGGATGCACTCAAGCACCACCAATAGAACACCTGCACACAGAAACAAAAATACTGAAAGTTAGGGAACATTTAGACATGAGAACACAATTCATGGCAGCAGCAACAACTAACCCACAACACCCTTGCCACTACATGTACAATCATGCACCGACACCTCGCACCATTAAGGTAACACCAGAGATAACCAAATACTGCATTCCATACCACGCCCCACAGACATCACACAGTACACACACACAAAGCACTGACACGACTCGGTCCGAATGCGGTCCTAGGTGCGAAGCCGCCACCCATTAACATGTCAGATCAGCCTGAGCAGATCGGATCGAGTTAACTTAGCATGATTCCAATGTGGACATCACCCCAACTTACAGACATATAAAAACAGACTAGACAACTCTACAGACGACACGTGCCACCTGTGCCAGGACACACCACAAACAATTGAACACATTATGACAGACTGTACCGCTCTAGCACAACAACGAACACAACACAACACATCACTAGTGCGCTGAACCTCTGGTCCACTCTGGAGAGGGCGATCGGATACCTGCGTGCTGCCAGTTTGTTCCAGGGTGGGCTGATCGGCTAACCAACAGCAACTCCAGTAGTCTTTAGTTGAAGAGGAAATGTTCACAGTATATTAAGATAACTCACTCGTCTCGGTTCAAATGTCAAAGAAAAATGAATTGATTATACAGTTAGACGTCACATAGCACACATACTCAGCAAAGGTTAATGTTAACCTTTAACCTTTGTTGAATCCCGTTCATGTTCATGCGCTTCAGCAGTGGATAGGCCAACTCGATCACCCGATTTAACCCCTTTGGACACTTATCTATGATATGTTAAAACATTTGTGTATCATGACAAACGCGAGTATCTGCCAGAACTCCATCAAAGAATCAGGGGTTATTGGATCTATTCTACAAGAGAATCTTGCTGATGCTCCAATGGAGTTCAAGTGTCAGATACACATTGTAGCGACAAATGATGGTCATGCTATGAAAATTTGCACATCCAGTACACACTGTAGTGACGAATGATGGTAATATGTGGAATTGTTCTAAACTTGAACAGTTCGAAAATTTAATCAACCATATACAGTATATTGTATACATTGATTAATAAAGAGTAGTAGCTACCTATTATTTTTGCACCATTATTTCTGTGACAAGCTATATATTCAACAGCAAGACTTAAAATGATCCTAAGGTATGTCAAAAGAAGGCTTTTTCCCCACTGTATTTGAGCACTAAGTTTATATTTTAAATGAAATTACTTTTGAGCAACATTTTAAATGAATCATAAAAAAATCCTAAAAATATAGTATAGCCAACAAGCTACTTCAAACAGTAATTTTACCCAATAGCCAGTAATATAATTTAAAATGATAAAATTATCAGATGAAATTTACTTGAAGTTGATGCAGCTCTCACATTTGAACAATATTGGTGATACTCTTTATTTACAGTACCTATTTGTCATACATTTTGTTGGACAAAAATGTGAGTGAAACAATGAGTTGCAAGACAGAAGTCTTGACATACATCACTAATGAAATTTCTATTTTGTCACAGTAATATAAAAGATAACCTATATACTTCCATAAGAAGCCATAGCACAGTACTCTATTGTAGTTACACATACTGCAAGACTACTGGTACTCATTTTTAACTTTACTCTATTTTCTGAGTCAGCAATTAATAAATTCCAAGATATACAAGAAATACCAGTCGAGACCAGATGTGCCACTTATAAATTACTGAATGAATGAATGATTTTGGTTTGTATTATCAGTAACTTATGGTTAATGTTTCCTGTAGAAATGGTCACTCACCAAGCTATTACGGTATATACCATTATAAAATAACCTCCCCCCCCCATTCCATGCACAAAATATACCCTTCTCAACAGGTAATGGGTGCTAATGCTGAATCCTGTAATGAGCGCAAGTAAAAGTGAAATCTGGGATAATATTCAGTTTAGCAACCACCTCTCAACATGACATTTAAATCACATTACTATGGATTAGATTAAATTACCTTAGGTTAGGTTAGTTTATTGGTATTGATACTATGTCTCATGAAATAGTATTGGTGATTACTAAACTGAATATCTACTAAAATTTGCCACCCACAGTATATTTGGTGAACTCTTCTTGTCTAATTTAATCAGAAAACATAGCCTACATTTATATATATTTAACATTAATTTTGCCAATGTACATTTTTCACCATACATACTTCCAAACCAAATTACTTGGAGACTTTTTTAATGATTTCAAGGCTAAATCCCGATTCACTTTTGTCCAGACCTGTTGGGTACTTTGTAATGCTATTCTTCCATATGCCTATTTGTTCAAAGTACTTGGCAGTCTTGGTTCAGATAACTGCTGGTGTAAAATGCCTTATTTTTTTGTAATATACCAAAGATTGCATTTGCATATTAGGTTAATTATATAATAAGACTGTACCGTATATTAGGTTAAGTGCTATGTATTGTGAATGATCCACAAAGATGCTTTGTTTGTCTGTTTTGTAAATATAAGTAACCCTAGACCTAATTTCAACTAACTAACAAAAAAAAAAATTATATATACGGTATATATATATATATATATATAATCATGTTTTTATCATTGCTGGTACAGAGAAGAATAAGTGCTTGGTCTACCTAGGCTATAGGCTCAAGCCTGAGGCATTTTTTTTTTTTTGTTTTAAATAAAAATTAAGAGTTAACCCCAACTAGGTGATCCAATATATGAAGAGGTAGGAGGCCCTTAAATGCTTCATTACAATTATTCTAGGCTTATAAAGGTTAATTTATTTACAATTACAGTAGGCTAGTGCCAGCCTATTACTTTAATTTCATTTGGAAAACATGAAGCCAGTGGAGCCTATCGAAGTAATCCAAGTCATAAGCTACATTTTAATAACAAAATTATAATGGTTAAATATAATGGTTCCAACACCCAAACAAACATCCAGATCCCACACTTCAATGTTTGGTCTTTCGAACTTGCCAGGCCAAGGCAGATAGTCTTAGCCTAGGCTAGGCTTACAATAGAATTAATTTTCAGTTCCGAGACAAGCCTACATGACATGATAGAAGACTAGCCTGGGCAAAGACGATAATAGACCTAACAATTTTTATTTTAATCTGAAACCTAATTTAAACTAGGCTTTCACTTCTCATTAGCGATAGGCCTTTTCCGAATTAATCACTGATGGCACTTGGCCTACAACTTATGAAATAAGCCCAATCAAATTCCAGTCTGGCCATTCAGGGCAAGTAGCCTAGCTTATTCCCATAGAATAGTCGAAATCCACAAAAGATAGCAAAACAGCAAAATTAACTTTTAAATAACCAGATATGATTTGGCGGTAGCATAATATATCATCAGGATAAGAGCGTCAACTTTCATGAACAAAACACAGTGGCCGTTGGAAAGACGGATAAGATTTTGTAAAATATCAATTATTGCTTACTTTTAATAGCTCTATCCGTCGTTGACAACTTTGGCGTATTATTAGCATTTGCACTCATTGTTGCACTAGTATATAATCCCTTTGGGCACCCACATAAAGATAAAAGTATATTTTACTCGGAACACTACAACACAGAACTACAGTGTCTCTGACAATATGGCGTAAACAGTTCTAAGACTAGACCATATCGCGCATGCGTGGACTTGGCCAATCAATGCAGGTATCAACTTATCAAGTCATGTGACTTATATTGCACTGCCCATGCGCGCTAAAATTAAATATATATTGTCTTAACATTGGTCGCAAATTTGCATTGACGATTATTTTCTATTTAATACCTATATATCATATTCAATTGTTAATTTCATAAAAAATCAATTTAAATTAATTTCAAATATAGATGTATACACCGCATCTTACGGGATATTATTTTTCTAAACATACATGAAAACTTAGTGTTGATACTGTAAATCCAAATTTATATATATATATATATATATATGAAAAATTATTTCACGAAAGTGACACGTGAAAAGTATTTATGATGAATAAAACCACGAAGGAAAAAGAAACACAAAGGGGTGCTCAAGCGCTTTCGTCTAATGACATCCTCAGGAACACACTGAGGATGTCATTAGACGAAAGCGCTTGAGCACCCCTTTGTGTTTCTTTTTCCTTCGTGGTTTTATTCATCATATATATATATATATATATATAATTAATGTGAGGTTGAAGGGGTGTTTTTGCGAAACTTCATTTAGGCAATTTTTAATGAGTTAACACTTCTCACTTTAAAAATACGAGTATATAGTTTTGCAGAATGTGGCATATAATATGAAGTAATTCTCTGTTAGATGTTCTATTGAGATTAAATTAAAAAAAACAGCAAGTACCTCATAAGCTAAAAGAGAGAGAGAGAGAGAGAGAGAGAGAGAGTGTGTGTATGTGTGTATGTGTGTGTGTGTGTGTGTGTGATCCCACTGAACGCAGGCCCACATGAATTTTCTGAATTTTTGCTACGTACAAGTCCGTTCAGACTTTTCCAAAAGTATTTGTTAAAAAAAATTTTTTTAAAAAACCATTTACTGCAAGAATTCATGTAATTTCAATAATTCTTATGATGAATAAATTCTGTTATAATTTAGGTTTAAAATTTGGCGAGGGTTTTGAAATTCGGGGATTAGATTAGGTTAGGTTTCATTAGTTTTAGGTTAGGTTAGGTTACATTGGTTTTCATATAAATATATGGTAAAATAAAATGCCGAGCTCCTATTTTGTAACAAATTATAATGAGGATGTTTTAACTTTCTTCACAATATTTGAGGTCATAAGACAGAGAGGATCTACAGTAGGGCGGAGTGAAAAACTCATTTTTCGAATTTTCAAATTGGCTAGTGTGGAAAATGTGTGGAGTAGTGAGGAAATAAGCTGGTATAAATTTAAAATCATAACATTAATATCTTCAGGTCCACAATGACCTTCAATATTAAAAAAAATTGAAAAAAGCAGATTTTAACCAATAATTACAGAAGAGTCCACGATGCACAATAGACAAGAATTTATTCACACTTGTATAAAAATAGCTCAGTCAACCTTTAAAAAAAGTTTCTATTCTCTAAAAACAGTTTTCTATAGTCAGCTCACTCAGCTGTCACGTGAGTACCTCGGTTCAGTGTAGCTGTCGCTCTCGTAGCAGGTGGGTGTTCTGTTGTTGGCGTTACTCAGATAGTCTAAACTATATTTCTTATATATTTTGCATTTCTGTATTGTGTTGCCCTAAGTTTGCCATGTACTATTAACTGAAATTAACGTATAATTGATATTAGCTCTTTCTTTTTCAGATTTGTATACTTTCAAAATGTCTCGAGTTTGTGCAAAATCAACCAGGGCCTCAACTGAGTGCCCCATGTTTGGTATGGGGGAAGATTTGTGGCACAGGAATCTTCCTACATACGAAGGAGTTTTTAAATATTACTTGTTTGTAAGAAACGATTTGAAACAGAATACTAATAAAGATCCTTCAATATCTCAAATATTAGAACAAGTTGTTGATAAATTGAAAACAATTTGGGAAAGTGCTTCCGTCCCAATTCTGTCAGACAGGCGAATTGAAACAATGTTCAGAAGCTACAACGAAAAGTATCGTGTCATTATGAAGCCATACCAAAGCAGAAAAAATTCTGAAGCTTACAAAGCAAAGATTGATATGTTCAAAAAAGAAGCACACACGAAACTTTTTGACATTGCAGCGTGCAAGTGCAAAGTACTAACACAATGTTCTTGTCCCAAAGAAAAAACGGTTCCAAAGGAAGAAGTGACGTTCCTCTTAGATCAAAGGAGTGAAAGAAAACTGTTTATTGATAGAGTAGATATTACACTCTCAAAGAAAAAAGCATCTACGTTGCTAAGAAAGCAAAAAGAAGCTGTGAGGCTCACCAAAGAATCTTCACAGGAGAAATTGCAGGATACAAATGTTGAATTATCATCATCGACATCAAATAGTGAAAGTGAATCTGGCGAAATATCAGACGATACATTTCCAGAGCCAGTTAGCTCGAAGAGAAAGCTCGAACAACCTGAAGAACAATTATTCAAGAAAAGGAAAACTACAAATCTACCTTCAGTGGCTACTGCTTGTGACAGGACTGCAGTTTCAGATCGAGCTGCAGCATTCATTGTTAGTGCAGTATTGCAAGATATTGGAGAAGTTTCTATTGACAATACATCTGAAGTAGTGGATAGGAGTAAAATCAGAAGAGAAAGACAAAAGAAGAGATCAGAAATTATGAAAGATCAAAATCAGGTCCCAATCAGAGGAATCTATTTTGATGGTCGAAAAGATTCTACACTCTTCCAAGAAAAAAAAGAGTCCAAAGTATATCAGAAGAAGGTAACAGAAGAACATATCACTTTAGTGAGAGAACCTGGTTCAGATTATTTGGGCCATTATTCTGTGAATTCTGGATCAGCTGAAGAAATATGTAAAGGAATGTTTGAGTATATTGGAAATAATGACATGAACCTGGAAAACCTTGTTGCCATTGGATGCGATGGTGCAGCAGTCAACACTGGAGAAAAGGGAGGCGTTATAAGGCTTATAGAATTGAAGCTGAAGAAGCCATTTCAACATTTAGTGTGCCAGCTCCATGCCAATGAATTGCCATTACGCCATTTAGTTGCAAAGCTGGATGGAAAAACATCTGGCCCCCGCGGATTCACCGGTCCTATTGGCAGGGAATTAGAGAACTGTGAGAGTCTTCCTATTGTCGAGTTTGAAAGGATTGATGCTGAGGAACCAACTGTAGACTGTGAAGATCTTAGCACCGACCAAAAATATCTAATTGATATTCATCAGGCCATAACAAAGGGATATTGCTCTCCAGATCTTGCTCATCGTAGTCCAGGCAAAATGGCACATTCACGATGGCTGACTACAGCAAATCGTTTGCTTCGTCAATACGTTTCAACTGTAAGTCCATCTGAGAACCTCATGAACATTGCTTCTTTTATAATGAAGGTCTACATCCCAATGTGGTTTTCTATTAAGCAAAGTACGTCTTTTGTCAATGGCTCAAAACATGTTTTCAAAACTATTGAACTAACAAGAACACTGAATGACGAAGTAAAGGATATTGTAAACCCTGTCATACAAAGAAATGCATTTTTTGCAAATCCAGAAAATATTCTAGCATCAATGATTCATGATGACCGCAGCGCCATAAGAGAATTAGCGTGGAGGCGAATAAAGAAAGCAAGGCAAACAAACAAGGAAAAAGTTGTGAGGCGTTTCACAGTACCTGTTATTCAATTTGAAGCTACTGATTATACTGATTTAATTAATTGGCAAAAATGCATTGTCACTGAACCACCTGTGACAAGACACCTGACAGAAAATGAGATTGAAGAATTCATAGAAAACAAGAGTACCCCTCCATTCGAGAAATTCCCTTGTCATACACAAGTAGTAGAAAGAATGGTAAAATTAGTGACTGAAGCATCATCAAAAGTATTTGGATTGAACGCGCGAGATGGCTTCATAAGATCAACACTTCAGTCACGTAAAAAATCAAAGTAAAATCAAAGGATGGAACTATATTGACTACAGAGATGCAACAATTGGAAAGGTGGAAAGAGAGAAGTTTTGAATAGAAATAGACCCGAGGAGTTAATTCAAGAAGAGGTGAGAGGGAACCAGGAGCTGAACACAAATGTTAGACCACCAAATAAGGCTGAAATCCGGAGGGCTATCAAGAAATTAAAAGGAGCAAAGGCGCCAGGGATGGATGGTAGAGGCAGAACTGTTGAAGGTGGACCCAGGGATGATGACAGACGAATTACATGGACTCTTCGGTATAATATGGGAAACCGAGAAGTTTTCCAAGGAATGGAGAGAGGATTTGCTGGTGAAAATACCAAAGAAAGATCTATCACGATGTGACAACCGGAGGGGAATCACACTGTTGTCTATACCTAGTAAAGTTCTGACCCATATTATTTTGGAAAGAATAAGGAGGGAGGTGGATGCTAGGTTAAGAGAACAGGCAGGATTTAGAGAGACCCGATCCTGTGCCGATCAGATTAATACACTGAGAATTATTGTGGAGCAGAGCTTGGAATGGCAGTCCAGCCTGTATTTGGTGTTTGTAGACTTTGAGAAAGCTTTTGATAGTGTGGATAGAGGCTGTATGTGGACAGTGATGGAAAACTATGGAATACCGGAGATTATTAATATCGTTAAAAAATCACACAGAGGATTTTCTTGCAGAATGGAACATAACGGGAAGTTTACAGGGCCTTTTGAGGTGACAGCAGGAGTGAGACAGGGTTGTCTGTTGTCACCAGCAGGGCCGGTTTTAAGCCGATTAGACCGATTTGTTCAAATTGGGCCCCGCGCCCGGAGGGGACCCCGCGCACGCGCTCGAGTGGGGGACGCTATGATGAATTAATGAGTGTCCAGTGTGCACGAAGTTTCTTGTTACTGTGAAGGCAGTGAAACTATTCAGTCCGTCCTCGTATAGCTATGTTTCAATGTTTTATTGCTAATCGTTTGTTTATTTGTTTTGTAATTTCAGTTTATCGTCGCCGTTTAGCTTTTTTAAAAAAAAGGTAATTTGTGGACGATATTCAAACCCTCAACACAGAAAGAGCGCTGTTAATGAGATTACATAACATAAAGCTTGGAATGTAAAGTTGTGTTGTTTGTTAAATATGTCCAAATTGTTTATATGTCCAAACTGCAAACTTGAAGTGTCTTAAGCCTGCATGTAACAGAGAAACGTGGTGGTAAGTAGATCCTACATATTAAATTAACTAGTTTTTGCCTCATTATCATAGAGAGCATTTACATTTCTATTTACTAGAGCTTGTTCTTTTGCCCCCTGCGCTTTTCTTCTTACTCCCAGGCTTTTAAAAATCATGAAATCTTTTGCTTTAATCAGTAGATGCATACATGCATATCTTGACTTGTAATAAAACATTAAAACTTTTATATGGGCTTTCAATTTTTAGTATATCATTGTGGCTAATGGTGGAGCCTCAAGCCCTCAACGCTTTTTGGCTGGGACTGGCGTACTGCACGAAGCATAAAGCATCGATCTTCAGGTTTTGTAGGGTAGAGGGCCCCGCTAGGCGCTAACAATTTTCTAATTGGGCCCCGCACTTCCTAGCGCCGGCCCTGGTCACCAGTGATATTTTTGTTAATGCTGGATACTGTAATAATGAGAGTGGTTGAAGAAGGTAGGAGGGGTATTGGTTGGGGATTGCTGGATGTTTTGGAGGACCTGGGCTATGCCGACGATTTGTGCCTTTTGTCACAGAGGTGTGAGGATATGGTAGCGAAGCTGGAGAATCTGGGAAGAGAGGGAAGAAAGTTAGGATTAGAAATTATTAAAGGAAAAACTAAGACCATGAGATTAAACGGCAGAGATGGAGCCTTCAGAGTTGGAGAGGTTGCGCTGGGAGAGGTTGACGAGTTTGTCTACTTAGGTAGTGTAGTGGCAAAGGATGGAGGAGTGGAGGAGGATGTTAGAAGAAGGATGACTAAGGTTGCGGGTGTTTTTGCGCTGCTAACCCCAGTATGGGATCAAACCATTTGTCGAGAAGAATTAAAATAAGAATATTTAACAGTAATCTTAAATCAGTCGCCCTGTATGGTAGTGAATCATGGAATGTAACAAAAGAACTGATAAAGAAGGTGCGAGTGTTTGTGAATCGGTGCCTGAGAAGGATTATGGGAATTAGATGGCCGGATAGAATTTCAAATGAAAGACTATGGCAGATCACAAATCAGGAAAGGATAGAAGAACAAATTAGGAGAAGGAAGTGGAGATGGGTTGGACATGCTTTGAGGAGAGAAGAGGGAGAAATAGCTAAGACGGCTTTGGAATGGAATCCGTAAGGAAGAAGGAAGAGGGTTAGACCGGTGATGATTTGGAGGAGATCCTTACTGATGGAAACTAAGAGAATTGGAAGAACCCGACCAGAAGTTAAAGCCCAAGCAGCCAACCGTACCCGATGGTGAAACACAGTTGACGCCCTATGCTCCACGCAGGAGTGAAGAGGACATAAGTAATATATATATATATATATATATATATATATATATATATATATATATATATATATATATAAGATGCATAGGTTGTATATGGAGACTTCTCAAAGTGAGAATTGACTCACAAAGAAGTGTTAGGTACAGTAGAGGAACACCCGATAAAACCTAAAGCTTAATGGCCAAATTAAATGGAAATTAAAGTTTTTTAGTTCAACGAATGAGTGTATATTTTATATCCTATATACTATTGAGCTAAAATGTGTCTGTGGTGTGTGTGTATGTGTGTCTGTGTGTCTGTCCACTTTCTTTTGAACCGTGCACAGACTAAACGGCACATCGGAAAATTCTGCAACCACCACCAACTGATAGCCCATGAGCTGCTGATGTGCTCTGTCAAGTTTCCCGGTCCTAGATCACAATTACTGGGTCCGAAGGCCACAGCACCGCGATAAAACTACAGAAAAGAACGCAGCCGTGAAAATCTTGAGCTTCACATTGTGTGACATATACTGCTTGCTACCCGCCCGGAGGACCAAGTTGTACAACGGTTGCGAGCGATAGCGAGCTACCGCTTTTTAAAACTATTCTAATATTACGAAAGGTGTGATACCGTTTGATATTTATTTTTAACAATGAAGTCTTTTATTCATATTAACTTGGAATCATCAACCCCACGTAACCACACTAATTGATGCTGAAAAACAAAAAAATTATATAACCTTCGTTAACCTTGGTTTTGCTTCCGCCCGAATTGTTCATTCTAACGAAGGTCAAACTTGTTGTTCCACCTTACACCTACAGCTTAACGTGAAATCCGAACCACGACCCACCGCGGGTGTTCAGAAATTACAAAGTCCTCAGCGTCTTAACCACTAAGCCTACCCAGGGTACCTATTTATCTACCAACCAATTTTTGTTGTATGGAAGGATGAACAGCTGAGTTTGCTGCCTGCCGACTGTCATCACCGGGAATCGAACCTGCGGCCAGTGGATTCATAGTTAGCGATGCTAACCACTACACCACCGAGACATATACTGTATATGTACCGTATATTTTTTTTAACGCAAGGAGGGGGGGCCAAGGGCGAATGTCCGCAAAAACGCCCCCCCCCCCTCTCCATAGAAGAAGAAAGCCAAAATCAAGGTCCAGGGCTTTCGAGATGCCTGGACACTGTGTGAAAGATTGGAGGTCATAGACAGGGGGAAAGAGATATACTGTATATACGATATATACAGTATATAGAGTATACTATATATGCTTGTTATGAAGCTCCTGAGGGATTTTAAAACGACTTTCTCCTTTATTTGTGGTAAACCAAACTTCATTACAAAGCTTAAATATTTCAAAGTTTGTGCACATTCAACATATCCTCCATCTTGATCTTATTTTCGAAGGCTTACAACCCATTTCTGATTTGCTGTGTGATTTAGCGGACTGTTGTTTCGATTCGCGCCAACATTTCTGCCAATTGCTAAAGTTTTGTGACCTAAATAATGATAATGTTTTAGATTATTTAACTTTCGTATCATTGTCACAGATTTGTGATTATGTTGTTCGAAATCAGTGAGAATTGCGATTCCATAAATTAGCTGACGAGACTCCCAATGCTAACCCAGGTTAATGAGACACCATTTTAAGGAAATAAACTTTATATGACAAAATAGTCTTAACATTTACGAGAGTCAAATATTCCACCAGGTCGCCAATTACAACGTTCTTATGTTTTATGTTGAGAAATGATTTCCTTCTAACTTGATTGTATGCAATTCACTCAAATTTCATTCTCAATTAGTTCGCTTAGAATGAAATAATTTGTTACAATGAGAAATCTTATTAGTGATCAGCACCTACAACTTTGTAATTAGAGCCTAATCTTAATTTCACTTTAACAATAGTTTTGTCCTGTGATTAAACACTATTCAGGACTTGTACGCAATTTATCAGTAATTTATGCGGACAAATGGAATAAATTTGAGGACTACAGAGGATTGACAAAAGTAAATAGACATCTTTGTTTTTTTCTTTTTTCCATGTTTTCTGATTTGATAATGAATAAGACAGATTTATTGAATGTTATTGAATGAATATATTTAGAATCGAGTTGTTTTCCCCTTTGTATTCTGTAAAGCTGGCACACGTTCTGGCATCTAATGATGAGTTTTTCCATTTATTCTTGAGGACAGTCATCGTGGTATCTATTTACTTTTGTCAGCCCTCTGTATATTTTATTTTACCTCTGTATTAAATTGCAATATTAGATACACCTTGAACCCACTACCGTGTATCTAGAGACATTTTATTGGGCCATCATCCTACTGGCTACACCAATGTTAACACTACTTGTGAGTATTGTTAATTCTCACTTAGTGTAACACCTTATGCACTCAAGATTAATTTCTTGGAATACCACACTAATTGACTGATACCTATTTCTGTACATCAATACCCTTGGGCTTAGTCTCTAAGTAAATTATGGGTTTTATTAAGTAACTAGCACTTCAGATAAATTGTTCTACTTGCGGACACTCCTGTAAGGCCTCCAGTGTTCTTGCCACCTGAACTTTATATTTGTGTCAGTGATCTACTGCGAGTTTCTACTGTCTGGCAACTTCTCATTTGTCTTCGGGTAGGTTCCCCGTGTCCTTTACACCCGTCCAAGCTGGAGTTATTGGCAGACCCATAAGCTGTTCAGTGTTTCCACTGATTCTGCCTTTAAATAGAATTATATTGTTGTTGTTGTTGGTTAACCGATCAGCCCACCCTGATCGAGCAAGCCGGCGGCACGCGGGTAACCGATCGCCCTCTCCGGAGTGGACCAGAGGTTCAGCGCACTAGTGATGTTGTGTTGTGTTCGTTGTTGTGCTAGAGCGGTACAGTCTGTCATAATGTGTGCAATTGTTTGTGGTGTGTCCTGGCACAGGTGGCAGGTGTTGTCTGTGGAGTTGTCTAGTCTGTGTTTATATGTCCGTAAGTTGGGGTGATGTCCACATCAGAATCGTGCTAAGTTAACTCGATCCGATTTGCTCAGGCTGATCTCTGACCTGTTAATGGTGGCGGCTTCGCACCTAGGACCGCATTCGGACCGAGTCGTGTCAGTGCTTTGTGGGTTAGGTGTGTGTGTATGTGTTTTCTGTACTGTGGGGCGTGGTGTTAATTTATTTATTTGTTGGGTTCAAAATCCCAGCTGAGCCGTGAACGGCCAAATTCTAAAGGGCCAGTGCTACCTACAGCCCAAGTTAAGCTAAAATTAAAACTTACGGATTTGAGATCCTATTAGGTCCTACCTCAGGGTTGCTGACTCGATGCGGGCCTACCTTAGACCTTAGTTAGATGAATTTAATATAAACACAAAAGGGGTACTATTTATGGTCTTTCTCAACCTTGCAACAACAACGCAACCTGGACTATTGCACGATGCAACAATCTTGTATCTAAACAACCAAACTGAATTGCAAGAGCTCTCTATCAGACCACACCCTGTACGTACGACATCCCACAAACGAGTAGAAAGAACGCGCAGCGCCCCAAAATGATGCCAACAGTGTGACCAAACAATGATGCCACAAGAGCTCAAAAATGCTAGCTCTAAATTAAGTTAATTTTTCACTAACCTTACAATTATGAGATGGATATATATACACCTTAACTTAATATATACAAGCAATGCTGCATCAATCAGCTTAGTCATCATATCGCCTTGGGACAACAATGGTTCTTCCTCTTCTAGATTTTCTAACACTCCACCAAAGAGGCATTGTTGTCATTACCTTCTGCAAGGTTAGCCAAGCCTTCTCCATGAGGCTGTAACTCAAATGTTTCATCTTGACTATCTGTGTTTTTGCTGATTTCTAAAGCATAGAGTTTTTGTATAGGTCTCTTTAACTTTCCTCCTGAAGTCTTTACCAGTGCAGACCTAACTAAATTGTCTTTGCCAACAAACAACTCTTCAATTATGCCAAGCTTCCAGCATTGCCTTGGTCTTTCATCCCCAATCATTACCACTTCTCCCACCTTGATACAATTTGCATTGGAGCCCTTTACCTTGCCTGATGGGTAATAATTGAGTTCTGGCAAGTATTCCATCTGCCACCTCTTCCATAACTGATCTTGTAGCTCTTCAAGGTACCTGAACCGTCTGGTTAACTCTCCTTGAGTGCTCTGGATAGGCTGCAAGTCTTCTGGCACACTGGGGTTTGATGTTAATCGTTTACCACAAAGAAAATGATTTGGTGTCAATGGCTCTGCATCCTGCATACTGTTGTAAACAAAAGTGATAGGCCTACTGTTCACCATTGCTTCTACTTCACATAAAACAGTGCAGAATTCTTCTTTGCTCAAATGAGCATTAGCTAAAAGTTTCTTTAATGGACACTTTACACTTCTCACTAGCCTTTCCCAAAATCCTCCCCACCATGGTGCTCTCTCAACAATAAACTCCCACTGTACCCCTTGGTGTGAAAAGTAGGATTGGAATCCTTCCTCTTTTAGCAAGGACCAAATTTCTTGGAGTTCCTTTGCAGCCTTTTTGAAGGTTTTTGCATTATCCGATATGATTTTATTTGGGAAACCCCTTCTGTTCACAAACCTTTTAAAGGCCAAAAGAAATACATCACTACTTAAGTTGCTTACCAACTCCAAATGGATTGCTCTGGTGGTAGCACAGGTGAAAAGACATATATAACCTTTGTTAGACTCCCCTCGCTCATACACATAGACTGGCCCTGCAAAGTCTACTCCCACTACATCAAATGGGCAGTATAGACACACCGTTCTCTTGGAAGTGGAGCCACCTTTTCATAATAAGGCTTTGCACTCCAACGCTTGCAAACCACACATTTATGCAAGACCTTTTTTACTACTTGTCTAATTTTGGGAATCCAAAATTGTTGTCTAATCTCTATTATCACTTCTCTAACTCCCGCATGTAACAGCTTATGATGAGTATCCAGGATCAAAAGGCCCACAAAGTGCCCCCCAGAAGGTAGCAAAATTGGATGTCTTTTCTCCTCTGGAAGCCCAGAAAACTGTAGTCTACCTCCTAATCTCAATAAATCCTGATCCAAAAACACATCCAAACCCTTGAGCGCAGAATGTGTTGGTAGAACCTGTAATGGATGGCTGGTGAGCAATTCTCTCTCTTCACCAAATTTTTCCTTCTGCATATATACCACCCAGTATTTCCTGGCTTGCTGAATCTCATTACTGTTCAGAATTCCTTCCCTTCTTGTTTCTCCCTTAATGTTGTTCGTAAATCTATATACCCATGCTGTCACTCTTAACAATCTTTTCAGACTGCTAATGTCCTCAAGCCTCAATATGGGGTCCTGCTGCATAACTTGACAACTGTTCACAACGCATTTTCTCACCTCACTCACCCATGCTTCTTCAGCCTGGCATTCTCCTACAATAGGCTGATTAGAAGGCCAGTTTTCACTTCCAAGTTTTAGCCACTCCGGCCCATTCCACCACAAACTTGACTGTGCAAGATCTTTCACTGAAATTCCTCGTGTTGGTAAATCAGCGGGGTTTTGGGTGCCTGGACAATGCTTCCATTGCTTGGGATCTGTGTGCGCTTGAATTTCCTCCACCCTATTGGCAACAAATAGTTTCCATTTCCTTGCCTGGCTTCTTAACCAGTGCCAAACTATAGTGGAGTCTGTCCAATAATAGCTTGGAATTTCAGAGAGGGCCAAAGACTTTTGCACTATAACTGCAAGCCGACTAGCAATAACTGCACCCATCAATTCCAACCTTGGAACAGAAAGCCTTTTCAAAGGTGCTACTCTGCTCTTTGCAGCAACCAACCTGCAACTTACTTCCTCTTGCAATGCGCCTCTTATATAAATACAAGTTGCATAGGCTTCCTCACTTGCATCACAAAAGATGTGCAGCTCCAAATTGTCTGGACTCTGAAATCCCAAGATGGTACTTTGGAGAGTTGAACCAATGTCTCCAAGATGTGCCAATTCTTTGAACCAATATTTCCACCTTACCACCATATGATCAGGTAATTCTTGGTCCCAACCAAGTCCAATTTCCCAGAGGCTCTGAAACCAAATTTTTGACTTTATCACAAATGGAGCCAGGAATCCAAGAGGATCAAAGACCTTTGAAGCCAAACTAAGAGCTGTACGTTTTGTCCACCTTGTCTCATTCTCAGCCAGCTCTACTAAAGATTTCCTATTGAAGGTAAACAAATCATCATCTTGCTGCCAAACATTGCCTAGCACCTTTGCGTCTATTGCCCACAACTCCTTAATACCAGAATCCTCAATACTTTCTGCTGCATCAGGTACTACACAGGAATGACTCATAAACTCTTGTAATTGCGAATGATTGGTCTGCCATTTTCTAAGCTCCATGCCAGCCTCCCTCATTATAGTTCTAGCCTCCATGAATATCTGTTTAGCCATTTCTGTATTATCCACGGAACACAGCAAATCATCAACATAAAAATTTTTCCTTATGTGTTCAATAGTGTTAGGATAGACTTCAGAATATTTCTTAAAATTGTATTGCATAGTAGCTGCCAACAGAAATGGACTAGAGCTGAGGCCAAACAACACTGACTTCATTCTATATGCTTGAACCTTAGGTTCATTTTCCAACAAGTCTTTCGTATCCACCAACAGATACCTTACTGCATCTCTGTCCTCTGGTTTTAACTTTATCCGCAAAAAGGCTTGCTTCACATCTGCAGTCAATGCTACTCTACCAAACCTGAATCTCAGTAACAAGGAAAATAAATCTGCATTTAAATTTGGCCCAGCATCCAAACAGTCATTCAAGGACACACCACCTTTGTCCTTGGCTGAGCCATCAAAAACTACCCTCAGTTTGGTGGTAGTTTTGTCTCGCCGTACCACTGCATGGTGTGGCAGATAATGTGCCTCCTGGCTCACCAGCTCACCTTGCACCCTTTCAGCATAGCCCTCCCTTACATAACTTAGGATGGCCTCATTGTATTCAATTAACAACTCCTCATTTTTTCTTAGCCTGTACAATGAAGTCTCCAACCTCCGATTAGCTAGCTGAAGGTTTGAACCGGGTTTGCAAGAATCCTTCCATGGTAGGCCAACTTCATAGCAACCATCTCTAAACCCAATCCCTTTTTCAAATTGCTCTAAAACATCATTGTTCACTATACTTGCCTGTTTGTCCTTTATGCCAATAGATTCAAGTTCCAAAAACGCTTTCAAATGCCTTTCCAGACCATAGCTGTTCTCCTCAATCTTAACAAAAAGAGCCTTAACTTCCATTTCATTGCAATAACTACCATGTATCCAGCCTAGCTTACTTTCAATAGCTACCGGGCCTCGAGATGTGCGGACAATATTACCAGTGATGAAGTCCCAATAATAGTCAGCTCCAATCAAAAGACTAATATCTTCTGTTCTTTCAAACTTATTATTGCCCAAATTAATTCCTTTAACTTGCAATTCTTGGACACATGCCATATCTAAACAAGTAGTGACTGGAGCACAAAGTTCCTCAATCTCTACAGCTTGGACCTTGATAGTGGGACTTTGCGGTAACAACCCTTTAACCAGAACTTCTACCTTCTTAAATTTGGTTCGGTTTTGAACGGAACCCCCAAACCCAGAAATTCTTAAATTTTCCCTCTTAAGTTCTTTAAACTTCAATTTTCTGGAAATTCTGGTCTTAATAAAACTACACTGGCTACCACTATCAAACAACACTCTTACAGTAGGTTCTCCCTCATTCCCAATTAATAAGGCTGCAGTTGTTTGCAATAATCCCCCTTTACTTTTACTCCCTTGCATAGCAGTGGCATGTGCCACTGATGTCTCTACTTCTGGGGTAGGCCTACTAGGAGTGTTTTCACACAATAATGGCTGATGCCTACCATGACATTTTTTGCACAAAATTTTAAACTTACAAAACCTTGCTCTGTGACCTTTCAAAAAACATTTAAAACATGCTGTGGACTTAGTTACCCTGTCCTTTCTCTCCTCAAGGGGTAAAGCCTCAGCCACCTCACATTTATATGACTTGTGGTTGCCTTCGCAAAATATGCATTCCTTGATTCCCTTTAATTTATTCTCAGAGGATGCATGTAGAGCTGACACTGTACCTGGGCTATTCCTTTTTGTGGAAACTTTGGTGCTGTGCCTGCCTTTGTCCCTTGTTTACCATCCCACTGTGCAAACTCAACTCCCTCTCGTCTTGCTAATTCTGTGCCTAAAAGACTTAACATCTGCTGAAGGGGGATACACATGTTCTGCAGAGTGTACCCTACTTAATTCAAGCAAAATTGAGCTAGGCAATTTAGACTCCAGTGTAGGAACCAACATATACCATACCTTTCCATTCCTACACCCAAGTTGTCCAGGGACCTAGTTCTAATTTCAAATTCATCATATAACTGCCGTAACTCCTTGACACTATTAGGATTATTAACAGGAGGTATAGCTAAAAGTGCACGGAGGTGGCTTTTAATTAAGATCTCTGGCTTACCAAACCGTTTCTTTAATATATCCCAAGCCACATTATAATTAGCCTCTGTTAATGCTAATCCTGCTATAGTCTTTGCTGCCTCCCCTTCCAAGAGGGACTGCAAATAATTAAACTTCTCCACGGCACTTAACACTTGACTAGAATGAACTGCTGATTGAAAACTGTCTGCCCATCCTTGCCACTCCTGAATACTCCCAGAAAATGGTTTGAGTACAAGCCTCGGTAATTGAACTACAGATCTGTTAACCTTAACTTCACAAACATCATTGTTGAGTGTTGTGTTTCATTATTAGACCTGGTCTCTAACTGTACTGAGCTGCTAAACTCTTTTGCTCGGAGGCCTACTTTAATTATATCATCAATAATCTCTTCAAAGTAAATTATGTTATTTTCTATTTCATCCTCTTCTATAAGAGCCTCAATTTTAACATTTACCTCACTTAGAGCAACCTTTTTAGTTTCTAATATGGAAAGCTGCGCAGTCACTAAGCGTAAATCCTCTTGCTCTATGGCAGAATCTATAGTGGCAATGACCTTTGTAATTAGACCTTTGTAGGCGCTTCTCCTTTTTATAAATTTGTTCAATTCAGATGCACTCATCTTCAATGCAAACAACAATTGGGCTCAATGCCAAATGAGCTGAATTGGCAGAAATACTTAACCAAACTGATCAAACGCAAATTTTACTTTCAAATAAACTGAATTGCTGGGTGGGGTACTAACCAAACACCAGTATGGAATACCAAATTTTCCACCCAGGACCTTAATTCAATAATAACCCAAAATTAACCAAACCGGTAAAATGTAGGCCAAAAACAACGACAGACGACTAGCCAAGTTTCGCAATTGGGCAACCAAACTTTCTACCCTGGGACCTTAATTCAATAATAACCCAAAATTAACCAAACCGGTAAAATGTAGGCCAAAAACAACGACAGACGACTAGCCAAGTTTCGCAATTGGGCAACCAAACTTTCTACCCTGGGACCTTAATTCAATAATAACCCAAAATTAACCAAACGGTAAAATGTAGGCCAAAACAACGACAGACGACTGGCCAAGTTTCGCAATTGGGCGACCAAACTTTCTACCCTGGGACCTTAATTCAATAATAACCCAAAATTAACCAAACCGGTAAAATGTAGGCCAAAAACAACGACAGACGACTGGCCAAGTTTCGCAATTGGGCGACCAAACTTTCTACCCTGGGACCTTAATTCAATAATAACCCAAAATTAACCAAACCGGTAAAATGTAGGCCAAAACAACGACAGACGACTGGCCAAGTTTAGCAATTGGGCGACCAAACTTTCTACCCTGGGACCTTAACTCAATAATACTCAACCCGTCTAGGCCTAACTTGGGCTACAATTTGCACAATCAGAACTTTGCCGAAAAATAGTCACTGACTCAGTCTTGGGGTAGAATCCGGTTCTGAAGGACCATGTTAATTTATTTATTTGTTGGGTTCAAAATCCCAGCTGAGCCGTGAACGGCCAAATTCTAAAGGGCCAGTGCTACCTACAGCCCAAGTTAAGCTAAAATTAAAACTTACGGATTTGAGATCCTATTAGGTCCTACCTCAGGGTTGCTGACTCGATGCGGGCCTACCTTAGACCTTAGTTAGATGAATTTAATATAAACACAAAAGGGGTACTATTTATGGTCTTCTTTCTCAACCTTGCAACAACAACGCAACCTGGACTATTGCACGATGCAACAATCTTGTATCTAAACAACCAAACTGAATTGCAAGAGCTCTCTATCAGACCACACCCTGTACGTACGACATCCCACAAACGAGTAGAAAGAACGCGCAGCGCCCCAAAATGATGCCAACAGTGTGACCAAACAATGATGCCACAAGAGCTAAAAATGCTAGCTCTAAATTAAGTTAATTTTTCACTAACCTTACAATTATGAGATGGATATATATACACCTTAACTTAATATATACAAGCAATGCTGCATCAATCAGCTTAGTCATCATATCGCCTTGGGACAACAATGGTTCTTCCTCTTCTTTATTTTCTAACACGTGGTATGGAATGGAGTATTTGGTTATAATGTCTCTCTGGTGTTACCTTAATGGTGCGAGGTGTCGGTGCGTGATTGTACATGTAGTGGCAAGGGTGTTGTGGGTTAGTTGTCGCTGCTGCCATGAATTGTATTCTCCTCATGTCTAAATGTTCCCTAACTTTCAGTATTTTTGTTTCTGTGTGCAGGTGTTCTATTGGTGTTGTTTGAGTGCATCCTGTAATGATACGAAGTGAGTTGTTTTGTATTGTCTGTAAGGTGTTTATGTGTGTGTTTGAGATAATGGGTGCCCAGCATGGGCTAGCATAGTCCATAACTGAGCGAATATATTGTTTGTATATGAGTGATGTTGTTTCCTGCTGGTGTCCAAAGTTTGTGCCTGTTAGTACCCTAAGCGTGTTAAGTCTTGACGTACATTTGTTTTTAATGTCCTGAATGTGGTTTGCAAAAGATAAAGATATGTTGTATGCAGGGGTGCGGAGTTATTAAAATTTTAATACGAGTCCGAGTCCCGAGTCTGAGTCCGAGGTCGAGCCACCGAGTCCGATTCCAGAGCCATGAAGTAAGACGAGTGAGAAATAAAAGCGAAAAAGAGTCATAGATTTATTCATCATACAGCATTTTCCATAAGAAAAACTAAAAAAATACTCACGCGGGAGGAAAAAAATAAAAATTCTTTATTCAAAATGGCATAGGGCCTACAAAAATGAGATCCTCATCAAAATACATTTTTTACCTTTAGTTGTTGCATGGCTAGCCATAGAATGGATAGCCATAGAGTGGATTCTTGAGTCTTTGCTAGCCTGTAATTCTGTAAAGTTACTAAACCGTTAAATTTACTTTAATTTTTCTACAATGCAGAATGACGTATTATTTGTTCTATTATTTAACTACCAACACAGAATGCATTATTAATCATTATTATTATGTCTTTAGACCTAGACATCAGTTACTTTAGAAAGTTAGAATGTTAGATCGTACAAAGAAGTTAAGAAAATTTAGGCCTTCTCGGAGTCGGACTCGCACCATTTCGAACAGCGAGCGAGTCCGAGTCCCGAATCCAGCCAAATATGCACGTCCCCCTCCCGAGTCCGAGTTCGAGTCCGCGCCCCTGGTTGTATGTGACCCCAAGTATTTTGGTTTTGTGAGTGTGTGGAATGTTGGTGTTGCTTAGTGTAAGCTGTGGAGTTATCTGGTTGATTTTGTGGGCGCTACTTTGAGACTATTGTGTGTGAGCCAGTCTTCTACAGATCTACAGAAGCTGCTAAGGCTAACAAAGACCCTAAGATCCACTCTAAGGTTAGCCCGAGAGAAAGAAGAAAGTAAGGAGTTAAAAGAAGAGCATATGGGGTTAAGTAAGTAGCAAAACCTATCACTTGTGGGTTAAAATTCATTCAGAAAAAGAGAAAGAAGGACACCATCATCATCCGCCGGCCACTGCCGACAAGTCGGAAAAAATAGTCGATGAGAATACTTCCAGCTGTTGCAGACCAGTCCTCCACTCCATAGGGAGGTAGAGGATGCATCCCACCCTGCCGGAAAGGGGTGAAAGATGAAAAGGAGTAAAATAAGAACGCATTACAAACCATGCAACACATTCTTAACTCAAAGAACAACACATTCTTAACTCAAAGCAACACACCTCCAGCAGTTGCAGACCGGTCCTCTACTCCATAGGGAGGTAGAGGATGCAGCCTACTCGGCCGGAAAGGGGTAGAAGATGAAAAGAAGTAAAATAAGAACGCATTACAAACCATGCAACACATTCTTAACTCAAACACTAACATACCATGCAAATAAGGAGAAAAAAAAAGAAAAAAATATAAAGAATAACAAAAAGTGGGTTAGTTTACGCTACGAGCGACATCTAAGTTCGTGTTAGTCTAATTTTTTTTTTTTTTTTTTGCTGGCATATCACACGCTGGCATGTCACAAGCAGGCATTAGTCGTCAACAGACTCATCCCCGATCACCACCCCTAGAGCTCCTGTTACTAATTATTTTATTATTATATTAAACAACGCTAATATTTTTAAAATGCCTATTTAAACGGTTCTTAAACACATTAACGCTGGTAGAGTTCACGACTGACGCGGGAAGATTACTCCATTTATCAATTACTTTAAACGTAAAGAAGTTTTTAGCGATATTAGTAATGAAACGTCTGCCACGCAACTTAAATCCGTTATGACGAGTATTGCTGTTATCGACAGTGAACAGTTCATCAAAATTTACGTTATCGATTTTATTAACGATTTTGAAAACTTCAATAAGCTCCCCCCCCCCTTACAGCGCCGGCCTTAGGATATTTCGGGCCCTGTGTAGAGTATACTGTACGGGCCCCCCATGACACAAGTCAAATTGTTTTTCATTGCTAATCATTTTATTTTAGTAGATTGTTAACAAGTACAAGTAAAATTTAACTATACAAGTGCACCTGTAACAGAATACCAACAGACCAACAGCCTTTACTATTATTACTACTTATTACTTTATTATTATCAAATATTTAAACTATCATAATGCAATCATTAAGGCCATGATGGATCGGTGATCTGAAAATAAAAAATAAATTACATTAATTTACACCAATTTTGGCACTCTGACGTCGATGGTAAATTTCTGTGAAAATTTCGGGCCCCCTAAGTTGCGGGCCCTGTGCGACCGCACGGTTCGCACACCCTAAAGCCGGCACTGCCCCTTATTCTCCTAGTTTCGAGTGAATACAAGTCTAATTCTTTAATTCTATCTTCATAAAGCTTGTTGCGCAATGACGGAATTAGTTTCGTGGCGCGACGCTGAACCCTTTCTAACCTATCAATATCCTCACGCAAATACGGGCACCAAAACTGAACGGCATATTTTAAATGAGGCCTGACGAGGGACTTGTAAAGGGGCAATATAATATTCTTCGATTTAAATTCTAAATTACGCGCTATGAAGCCTAACATCCTATTAGCTTTTGCGCAAGACTCCAGGCACTTTTAAATCCTTAGATACGCGTACGCCTAAATCTACTTCCTCGTCAACGCTCGCTAACTCTCTATCATCCATCGTGTACGTGTAATTATTGTTACGAGAACCTATATGCAAAACTTTACATTTGTCTACGTTAAATTGCATCTGCCACTTATCCGTCCACTCCATAATCCTATTTACATCGTCTTGGAACCTATTTCTATCGTCCTCGTTAACAGCCTTACCACTTATTTTAGTATTGTCCGCGAATTTTGATACGTTACTAGTCAATCTTACATCTATGTCGTTAATGTAAATTACAAGTAGCGATGGGCCTAACACTGAACCCTGTGGGACACCGCTACCTACATCCAACCACCACGATTCACTACCATTAACAACGGCCCTCTGTCTCTTAGCACGAAGCCATTCCTCTAACCAGTTAGCTACCTGACCGCGTATACCATGCGCTTTAAGTTTTTAACCTTCGCAGTTAATCTTCTATGCGGAACTGTATCGAACGTTCTTTAAAATCTAAATAAATAACGTCAGCCGCTCTATGCCTATCGTATTCGCGCACTATTTCGTTATAAAATTCTAACAAATTAGTTAAACAAGATCTATGGCGTCGAAACCCATGCTGACTACTATTAATCAAATCTCGACTTTCTAAGTGATCGATGATACGACCCCTAACTACAGATTCCAAAAGTTTACCGACAATTGACGTTAAGCTAATGGGCCTATAATTGCTAGCTACTGCGCGGTCGCCTTTTTTAAAAATGGGCGTGACGTTAGCTAATTTGAAGTCTTCAGGAATAATCCCCGTTTCGAGTGACTGATTAAAAATCTTCGTTAAGGGGCCTACAATAACGTCTTTCAAATCTTTCAAATGTCTAGGATAAAACGCGTCAGGGCCTGGAGCCTTGGTAACTTTTAGTCTATTGATATAATGCGCAATCTCACCCTCGTACACAGTTATTTCATCCAAAATAGTCTCGCTGCTAAATGGAACGATATCGTCCACATCGGGGACATTGACGTCTTCTACGGTAAAAACTGTCGCAAAAAGGTTATTAAAATTCACTCCATTGCCTGAGCGTCGGAAGCCAAAGCGCCATTAGCGTCCACGAGAGGGCCTATATTAGCTTTTATCGGTTTATGATTATTCACGTAATCGAGAAACTTTTTTGGATTATGTTTACTATCCTCAGCTATAAGTATCTCTAAATTACGCTTAGCATTCCTAACTGATTTTTTAACCTGACGTCGAAGCTCGATATATCTATTAACGTTAGCTACCGTGCCATTGCGCTTATTAAGTCTCTATACGCTCTATTACGCTCGTTTATGAACTCGCCTATTTCCCAAGCCCGCTAACAAACGCGGCACCACAATTTATTCAACATTTCAATCAGCCATTCAGTCGGCCTTTCAGATACAGCAAGCAAATATTCATCCAGTAATCTTACTATATCATGGAGAAGGTGATTCGCCCGGATAAATTTATTACTTCTCCGAATTCTCCCCAAGCTGGGAAACTATGGAAATTATGGTCGCGCGGATTCAAATATTTCTTGAGTACTATCGCCGAACACAACCCCAATAAATTGGAGGTTCTATTCATACATATCGGCCCCGATGTCGCTGATATCATTCAAGACTGCTCTACTTATGAGGATGCCATGGCAGCCTTAGAGGCCACCTACGTCAAGAAGCCAAACGAGGTATGCGCTCGCCACCTGTTGTCCACCCGTCACCAAAAGCCCGAGGAAACCCTCGATGAGTACTTGCAAATTCTTCAACAACTAGCCAATGACTGCAACTTCAAATCGGTTTCCGCCGACGAAAACAGGAGTTCATCTGTGAGAGACGCTTTCATCCGAGGAATTAGAGATAGCGCCATCCGTACCCGCTTACTCGAAAATGACACACTCTCACTGGAAAAGGCTATCGTCCAGGCTCGAACATTAGATCAGGCCCAGAAAAACTCAGAATCGTACCTCACTCATTACGGTGCTGTTGCAGCCACTGGCTCTCGCCACGAACCGTCGCCGACTACTGACTCTGCCCGGCCTGCCTGCGTCCAAGAGACGATCTCCCAAACTCTTCAGCCGCTACGAATTTCGACAACAAAGCCGCTCTGTGCTTCTTCTGCGGGTCTCGACGCCACCCACGAAGCAGGTGTCCAGCAAAGGATTCTATCTGTGCGAAATGTGAAAAGACCGGCCACTGGGCCAAAGTCTGCCGCTCAAGTACTTCCTCGGCACGTCAAAAACAGGATAAAACCACAGCGTCTCATTCAGCCGCAGCATTAGCGACCATTAGTACCACTCTATCGTGTAGCTCCTCCATGCCTACCAACTCAACAGTCGATATCCTCGTCAACGGCCGTTCGTGTCTCGCCTTGTTGGATACTGGCAGCTCGGACAACTTCATTCGTGAGGATCTAGCCAAACACTTAGAGCTGCCCATTCTTCCGCACTCGGGCGTCGTATCAATGGCTTCGCCTAATCTATCCGCAGCCATCTCAGGTCGATGTACAGTGAAGGTTACGATGGGAGACCGCGACTACGAAAAGCTCGAACTATCCGTCTTGTCGGATCTGTGCGCTGACATAATACTCGGTACCCCATTCTTAATCAGACACAAGGAATTGAACATCAATTTCGGAGGTCCGGAGCCAGCACTCCATATATGCGGCCTTACTCGATCAAGAATTTCAGCCCCACCACTATTCGGCAACTTAACTGCCGATTGTCGTCCCATCGCCACGAAGTCCAGACGATTTTGCTCTGAGGACAAAATTTTCATTGGGAAAGAAATCGAAAAGCTACTCAGGGATGAGATAATTGAACCCAGTAACTCACCCTGGCGTGCTCAAGTAGTCATCACATCTACCGAAACAAAAAAAAAACGCATGGTAATCGATTTCTCTCAAACCGTCAACCGATTTACCATGCTAGATGCATATCCTCTTCCGCGAATCGATGATATAGCCAACAAAGTCTCACAACACAAATACTACAGCGTAATTGATCTGTCAAGCGCATACTACCAGGTAGAAATCGATCCGTCTGAACGACCTTTCACACATTCGAGGCTGACGGAAATCTATACCAATTCAGAAGGATCCCTATGGGAGTAACTAACGGAGCCGCGGCCTTCCAGCGCGTCATGAACGAATTCATATCCTCGAACAACTTATCATCAACATACGCCTACCTCGACGATCTCACCATCTGCGGAACCACTTGGGAAGAGCACGATGAGAACCTTCGACATTTCTGGGAAGCCGCTAAACGAGTAAATCTGAGTCTAAACAAGGAAAAATGCAAGCTTTCGATGACATCAGTGCACCTGCTCGGATATTCTATCTCTCATGGCGTATTGCGGCCCGATCCCGAACGCCTCCGGCCACTACAAGAACTTCAAACTCCTCGCAACAAGTCGTCTCTACAACGCGTAATCGGACTATTCGCATACTATGCTAAATGGATTCAGAACTATTCCCTCAAGATCAAACCTCTGCTCAACGTTTCATCATTCCCATTAACTCGCGAGGAAGTATCAACGATCCAAACACTCAAAGATGATATCTCGAAAGCTGTCGTCGGTTCAATCGATGAAGAACTGCCGTTCACTGTGGAGACGGACGCTTCCTCTTCAGCAATCGGAGCCACCCTCACCCAGAACGGCCGCCCGGTGGCGTTCTTTTCTCGCGCTCTGAATAACACAGAACGTCGCCATCACATCGTTGAAAAGGAGGCATACGCTGTAATCGAATCCATTCGCAAGTGGAAGCACTTCTTAGCTTATCGACACTTTACTGTCGTCACCGACCAGCGGAGCGTATCTTTCATGTTCGATGGAAAAGCTACTGGTCGTATTAAGAACGATAAGATTCTCCGTTGGCGTGTAGAACTAGCCGGCTACTCATTCACAATAAAATACAGACCGGGCCCCGAGAACCGAGCCGCAGACGCATTGTCGCGATCCTTTTGCGCTGCTACTCCAAGAATATCCCTCGCCCAGCTGCATGTTAATCTGATACACCCAGGAGTCCGCCGAATGACTCATTTTGTGAGAGCTAGGAACCTACCATTCTCAGTGGATGACATCAAACGAGTTACGTCGGAATGCCAAACATGCGCTAAATGTAAGCCACAGTACTATAAACCAGAAGTTAGTCACTTAATACGGGCCATGTCCCCGTTTGACCGACTTAACATCGACTTTAAAGGCCCGCTTCCGAGCGCAACTTCGCGACCTTACATCCTAACAGTAATCGACGAGTATTCACGCTTTCCTTTTGCCTTCCCGTGCCGTGATACGAACACGTCAACCGTTATCGCCCGTCTCACCGAGTTATTTTCTACCTTCGGAACTCCCTCTTACATCCACACAGATCGAGGGACATCGTTTATGTCTTCGGAACTAAAACTGTTCCTAACTAAACATGGTATCGCGACTAGTCGCACAACGCCGTATCACCCCCAAGGAAACGGGCAATGCGAACGTTACAATGGAATCATCATGAACACCATCAAACTAGCCATAGAAGATCGCGGGTTGCCGATGTCGCAATGGGAGTCCGTCCTACCAGACGCGCTGCACTCGATTAGATCGCTGCTGTGTACGGCCACGAACGAAACTCCTCACGAGCGTCTATTCACGCACCCGCGGCGTACTTCTACCGGTTCTGCACTACCGACGTGGCTGTCTTCTCCGGGAACTGTACTCCTTCGCCAATTCATTCGCCGATCCAAGAACGACCCCCTCGTCGAGGAAGTTGAGTTAATTGAGGCAAACCCCAACTACGCGTTTATACGGCATCCGAATGGGAGAGAAGATACCGTATCCATCAGGGACCTGGCACCGGCGGGACGTAGCAATACGGATGACACGAATCACTATGAACCCCCCGTACCCAGTCCGCCAATCAATTCCACCCCGCTAACGGACGACTCAGAACCCGCTGAGATCCGCCGACACACGGTCCCAACAGCTCCCGTCGAAGCGACTCCAGTCGAAGTCGAGAGAGGCCCACCTGTGTCAGTAACCTCCGAGACGAGTCCCCCTCTGAGAAGAAGCACTCGAATCAGATACCCAGCTCAACGCCTAAACTTGTAGACTCTTCTTTCTTCCAAAATATCTTGAACTTGTCGTTTTGTTTCTTACCGTGCAATGTATCACGTATTATAAAAGAAGAGAGGAATGTAATGAGTCTTTACTAATTATTGTTTTCTGTGTTTCAGATCTATGCTATGTTTATGTTGAATAAAGCCTCAAATTGGCCTTTACTTTATCTCTAGCCCGCTAACAACGCGGCACCACAGTTACTATCCTTAGTGTTTGTATCAATAACTTAAACCTAATAATTTGATGATCACTATCCTAAACTCTCGCCTACTTCTAAACCTTCGACTATATTTTCGCCGTTCGTCATTACCACGTCTAAAATATTGTCACTGCGCGTTGGTCGGTAACCATCTGTCGTAAAAAATTGTCTTCCATGAACTCAATCAATCTCAAACCCTCATCGTTACCAGTAAAAGTCTTGTATACTGTTTATGTATGTTTGTAGGTTATTTGTAGCGGTGTCGATGTTGTTGTGGGTGGGTGTTAGAGCGATGTCATCTGCGTATGATGATAAGGTAAGCTTGTTATCTATGGGTGTTGGAATGTCGTGCATGTATAAGTTGAACGGTGTGGTGAGCGAACAGAGCCTTGAGGAACCCCGTTCGGAAAGCTTTGTTTTGGGTGACTTGCCATTAAATGTGACATGTGAGTATCTTCTTGAAAGATAGTTGCTCAGCCACCTTTTGGTGTTATTGTGCATTTTGTGTTGAGTATATTGTTTATGAGAGGGAAGCGTGGGATAGCATCAAATGCTTTACTAATGTCTATTGTTGCTAATACTGTACGTTGAGCTGGTCGTCTGGAGTTGATGTATCCATGATGTGCTGTGTGAGGTTTGTGAGTAATGTCGTGGTTGAGTGTGAGGTCTGAATCCATGTTGAGTAGGCGATAGTGGAATGTGTGGGTGATGATTTGTAAGATTAGTCTTTCTGTTACTTTGGAAGGTGTGCATAGTAAAGTAATGGGTCTATCGGAAGCTGGTTCTGTTGGATTTTTGTTTGGTTTGAGTAGTGTAATAATTTTACTTTGTTTCCATATGTTTGGAATAGTACAGTGTTGGTATGAATATGTGCTGATGTTTGTGAGAGCTAGTATTCCCTGTGGGGCCCAAGTGTTTAGGGTGTATGTTAGATATGTTGTCTGGTCAGTAGCCTTCGAATTCTTAATGTTTTTGATGATCTTGGTGGTCTGGTCTGTATTGAAGGTGTAATGGTCGTGTTGAGTCTGTAGGTTTTCTTGTGTCTGGCTGTTTGTCTGTCTGCGTGTTTCTGGTTGTTGTCTCTGTTTAAGTGACTTATTTTTGCGTAGTAATTAACTAGAATGTTAGCTTGTTGTATATATGTTGGGATATTATTTTGGCCGCGACAGATAGCCGCGTATGAGGTGTGAATGCCGCTGTTAGAGCGGGTAATACTGTTTATAGTGTTGTATAGCCTGGATGTATCTGTGGAGTGGTTTAGTGTTGTTATGAATTCCCTGAATGTTTCTGTTTGTTTTTCTTTAAGTTTGTTGTTTATTTCTGTGTTGAGCTGTTGTATCTGCTGTTTTATGGCTTCTGTGTGTGTGTTTGTGTGTTATGTTTGAGGATGTTACGTTGCCTTATGAGGTGGGTATTTCTCTAGTGTAATTTGTGTTGTATTTCCTAATGTTGCCCTTGGGTATGTATTGTTTGTATTATTGATGATCTGATTGAATGTCTTGAGTGTTGTATTGATGTTATGATGGGTGCGCTGTCTAATGTGGTGAACTGTTCCTCAGTCTGTATTTTGAACTGTTCCACTCAGCTTTCTTGTAATTTCTGTAAGTGTGCTAAGAACCCGTAGAACGTGTTGTAATGATGATGGGCAGGTGGTCTGATGACAATGTTTTTCTGTTCTCCAGTGTGTATGTGTGCTAGTGAGGGGGAACAGAACGTTATGTTTGGGGAGGAGTTTGAGTATCCTGCTTGATGTGGTATATGTGTATGTTCTTCTGTGTTGTTAAAATGATGAGGCTGTTTAGTTGTGTGGCTATGTTGGCGCCTCTGCAGTGGCGGATTTAAGGTGCGCGGGGCCCTAGGCGGTTGGAGTGCGGGGCCCCAAACTACGCAAAGCTAGCTTAATTAACTGAAATGAAGATTTACACCCCCATCCCCCAGTGGTGACCTTACGGGGCCCTCAAATCAATGGGCGAGCGAGCGTTAAAATAAATTACTTTTTAAACAATATTCAATTTATTGAATATTATTAATTAGCCAAATGACCATTCATAGTTGAACATACATTACACATTTGTTTTTTTGAAGCTAACAATAAAAAATAACTTATAATACACCATTAACAAAAAAATAACTATAAATAATACACCATTAACTAAGAGAATACCACTTGACTGACATGCAAATGATGCAATGAGTGGGTTTTGTTTATTGCAGGCAATTTGTACGGTACACTTAACTATTTCTCAGTCAAAAAAGATTTTTTTCTAGCCTTCTTACTTGCAAAACTGTTTGATGACATCAGTAAAATCAAGCACCCTTAATTTCTCATGCTCAATGCTCAACAGGGTGAGTGAAGACAAACGGTCCTGCCCATGGTGTTTCTCAGATAATTCTTGACTAGTTTCATCTGGAGAATGATCGCTCCCAGTGCAGTTTGTGACAAACATGCAGAGATAGAGTCGTAATTACAATTTCAACATTAGCAAATGTTTCTACATGTCATGTCTGTGAATTATCTCATACATTTCTAGTTCAGGACTTTTTGCAGCCTTTGCACCACCTGATGAAGGAGCACTTTCAGGTGAATCTCTTGGAATGGATTTCATAAGGTGTGCAAACTGCAAAAGCTCCGACTCCAATCCAGCCTCCAAGTCCTTAGGATATGAAGACACAAGTTTTCAGCAGATGCTTAAGCTCAGTGTTCGTTTTGTTTGAGATTTCTGATAAAAACCCAAATTTCTCTCGAAGGTCGCTGTAAGCAGCAATGCGTTGTTGTAGGGCAGCACAGAGCTTGTCAATGATGGGCAAGAATGCAGTCACTCTAAACTGTGTCTCTCCCTGTCAGCATAACATCCTCCGAGGAGTCTAGTTCATCGTGGTGACGCTTGCGCTTCCTAATACGCTGCGTTCGGCGTAGTATGCATCATTACTCATCAATCACAGGGATCACACAGCTTTGCTTCAAAGTCATCGAATGGATCTCAGGTCTTTAGCAAATTGTAAAAGAGACTCTAGCAGTGTGACAGCTGTGTTGAGGGAGAGCCCAGATTTTTGCAGCTGGATACTGCTACTCTGAAACCTTTCCAATACTGTATCCCAAACTTCAAGAAGAATCACTGTTTCAAGTTTTTTCAAACCTTTGAGAAGACCACTTGCTTCAGCTCTTGTTTCAGCTGGCTGATTCTGATCTGAGAATAACTCTTCCAGAACAATGATGTTTTCTTTGTGTGCTCTACTGAGAGCAGCTACAGCATCTGCTCGTGCTGACCAACGAGTGTCTGAAAGTATTTTATCAACTTTCAACTTCTTATCTTTATTAGTCTCTAGTACCTCACGGTGTCTCCTCCAACGATAAGTAGATGCAACAAGAAAGGAGTACATATTTTGTACCAGAGCAAACAATGACTGCAGCAGGACAGCTTTCTGCAGCACACTTAGCCACCAAGTTTAAGGAATGAGCCATACATGGTATGTACTCAGCTTCACTACACTCATTCTTGATTATCTGTTGGGTCCCCAGATATTTACCAGACATGTTGCTGGCATTGTCATAGGACTGTCCTCGGCAGTCGATAACTGGAATGTTCTTCTCTTTAAGAAAATCAAGAACAGTTGTAGCAATATCTCTGCCAGTGTGGCTTAGCATGGGAATAAACTGCAAAAACCTTTCAACTGGACCTGTAGTAGGCAGTACATAGCGGATTGTAAAAGTAAGTTGATCCATGTGTGAAATATCAGGTATGGAGTGAACAGAAATTGAGAAGTACTTTGCTGTTTTTACTTCATCTGTTATTGAGGACATAACCTTTTCTGCCATTATTCCAATGACTTCCTCAGAAATGACATGGGACAAGTAGGAAGTATGACCACTACCTTTGTTTGCGTGTTTCTTGATATGTGCTGCCAAGAAACTGTCGTATGTGCTCAGCAGCTCTAGAATCCCAAGATAGTTTCCATTGTGTACTGATCCAATTACTTCATCTTTACCTCGAATGGCTAGCCCGCGTTCGCAAAGTAGCTTTAAAACATCTACACACCTTCTCAATACTGCTTGCCAGTACTCGCATTCACTTTCATATTGTTGTACTAGATTAGAGTCAATACGGGCACCCGCAGTCTTTCGATATATCATTTCGACCATACTTTTCCTGTGCTGATCTGACCTACTGTGAGATTCTATGACATACCTAGCGTTCTTCCAACCATTGAAGCCAGTTGTGAATGAGCTTTCCACCTTTGACATAAGCTTGCAAGCAAAACAATACACTTTACCAGTTGTTTTAGAGTAACAGAGCCATTTAAGATTAATTTCTTGGCCAGATAATGAATGAGTTCGAGTGAATAATGTCTTTGTACAATGACGGGTTCTGTTTAGCTCTTTCACAGCTGACTCTTTGAAGTCACCATCACAGTGTCGACATTCTGCGCTTCCCTTTTTCAACCAATAGTCACACACATTTTCAGTAATTATTTTAGGCCATAATCCAAGATCCGTTTCAAATCCTTGTTCAGTACCGGTATTCATAACTTTCACTTCCTCTTGTGTCTCCTCACTGTCACTGTGTTCAGGTTCAATTGCGCTAACTACACTAGGTTCAGTACTAGTTGTGGCTTCTCCAGTTGTTTCAGGCGTAATTGGTGTCTCTACTGATTCAGATTCAGTTTGACCGGATTCAGTTTGAGTTTGTGATTTTGCAGATTCAGATACTGTTGGATATGTCAACCATTGAGTTATTTTGGTAGTTTTTTTACTCTTTGGTTTACGTCTGCCTTTTCTTGTCGTTTAACAGAGCCAGCTTTATACTTCCTCCCTTGATCACGATCACGACTTGTTGATTTCTCCATTGTGCCTCAGTGCAGCCTCACTGCCTTATCCTGAAACATAAAAACATAAAAAACAAACTATTTACACTTGACCCTCGGTTTAGTATTAATTAATACAGTTTAATTAATTAATTAAATACAGACACTAAACAGTTGTTCGGGTGAAAAAGTCGCTTTATGGGAAAAGTCGCCAGCCCCCACCAGTGGCGACTTTTTCCTTAAATATGTATAAAATGTATTTATTATGAAATCTAAGCTAAACTGACCTAACCTAGCCTAAGTACGTTTCATATAAAAAATTAATTACATTAATTTAACATTTTTCAACTTATTTATGTTATTATAAAGCTGACTAAAACTCCCCCATCCCCATTTATTGACTGGCGACTTTTTCGAGATACGACTTTTACCATTACTTACCACTAAACACACTCACATGTGCACTCCACAGCGGCCTGAATAGAACTAAACTCCCGCCAGCAAAGAGAGTGATACCATAATTATCACTAATCATTAATCAATTGTATTATTTATAGTGGAATCCAACATTATAATTATATGTGAGGGCGCGGGGCCCTCACAGGCGCGGGGCCGTAGGCCATGGCCTACTCGGCCCCCCCCTAAATCCGCCACTGCGCCTCTGGTGCTGTTTTGGTTGTGCAGGTACCAACTAGTGTCTTTAGCGTTGAAGTTTCCTCCTAAGATGACATTAGTGAGAGAGGCCAGATTGTGTAACTGTGGATTGTAATTGGCTAGCATCTGAGGTGAACTATTTGGTGGGATGTAAATGTTGATGAGTGTGGTGTTATGTTTTGACCGTGTTTTAATGTTCACTGCCTGTATTTCTATCGTGTTATCTGCTTGGATTGTGTTTGTAATGTTTTGGATGGCATCAGTGTAGCTAATGCTTTTACGTATGTAAGTGATGAGTCCACCCCCGTTACCCCCAGTACGATCTTGACGGATCGCCGTGAAGTCAGGGATGGTGGGTGTTTTGTGTGTGCGGTTTAGTTTTGTTTCTTGTATAAGTGCTATGTGACCGTTTTGTTTGTGTACGAATTCTCTAAGCTTCATGATTTTGTTTGTGAGGCCATCTACGTTGTACTGTAATATGTTAATATTATGCTTCTGTATGTGTCTCATAGTCCTATTGTGTCTATGTCTTTATGTATGGTGACATGTGTAAGTTGTAATGGGGCCTGGATTAGTCTTAATGTCGCCGGAGAGTAAGAGTAGTCCGGGGAGCATGTCCAGCACCCAAGTGCTCCCTGTAAATGAAAAATAGCACGCTGGTATAGGTCTGGCCCTGGGAGCCGATCGGCACTCTGACCGTGCCACGCAGCAGGCCGTCGACTGCCAGTCTGGCCAACCGTAGACAGCCTGTTGCAGGGAGATTTGAGGAAGTTTGGCCACCAGCGCGTTGATGTCTTCAGTTTGACGTCGCCTCTTCTTCGCGTTGACGTTCCACGTTTTTTCGTTGACGTTGACGCGCTGACGTGTCCCGCGCTGGAGGATAAAGTCACTGCTCGAAGCCTCCTCGTCAGCTGCTAAATTTTGGTTTTATTGTGTGTAGATTCAGTTATTACTGTGAATCTATTGAAAGAACATTCTCTGTTATTTTGTGCTTTTCCTTCGTCTGCAATTTTGTGTTGTTCTCTTTCTTTGAGTTCTGAAAATGTAATGCCCGCCTGTCTGCTAAATTGCTCTAATATGGACTCTATTTCTTCTATTTCTTCTTCCTTTAATTTACACTAGAAATGTGTCTAAAATCCAATACAGAAATTTTCTTGGGAAGAACTTACACATGCTAGAACATCTGAAGCTTTGTTGAGTATTAACCATATTAGTTTTGGATGACTTGTCAATTTTGTCATTAAATGTGACAAGTATCTTCCTGAAAGATAGTTGCTCAGCCACCTTTTGGTGTTATTGTGCATGTTTGTGTATTTTGTTTATGAGCAAATTAGTTGATGAAGTAAATTACTGTACTAGAATTATATTTGTAAATATATGTGCCCTGAGACAATTACCACACCAAATTCCTATATAACATCCAAACCTTACCTTAATTATTATTATTATTACAATATATATCCTTGGTTTATAACAGCATAACACAACTTGCCTGGGCTTACCTTATATTTCCATTTACCTCCTAACTCTTGGCCTTAGCCAATATGAAAAATTTGGCAGAAGTGGCATACCAACTTTAGATGGATTATAGTGGGTCCAAACTCATGGAAAATGTGATAAGTGATGCCTATGTTCACTTACTAATACTAAGTATTTGAAAGGGACCTGACAAATTTGCAACCACGAACTTAGTTTGAAAGGTAACATATATCTGGTCATCTCCGCTAAACCTTTAAATTTGGGCCTCAACTTAGGTTATTTCGGATCAAATGTAGAATTCGGACCCCAGCCTTCTTTAGTTAGCTTTATAAGGCTAACTAACGAAAATATCACGACCTAACCTAACCAATCGTCAAGGGCGTACAGTTAACCTAACGATTGGTTAGGTTAGGTCGTGATATTTTCGTTAGTTAGCCTTATAAAGCTAACTAAAGAAGGCTGGGGTCCGAATTCTACATTTGATCCGTTATTTCTAGTAATATTTTACCCTTCCTCTGTTGGGAATATTTATTGCCTAGTTCAGAGATCTATTTAGTTTGATGTAGGTCATAATAGCCTACCAGATTTTATCATTTATCTGGCCAGTATTAAGCTTCACAGGGACCATATTACATTAGGTTTGGTAGTCATTTTAGATTGGTCAATTATTTCCTTCATGAAACTCAATATGTACCATGTGTCTTAACTTAATTCTGTTGTTACATGTGATTTTGTTAACCTTACTAAGTTCATCTGCTAGATGACCTACATTTTTTTCTTTAACTTATAATTAATTTAAAGTTCACCTTATGATGTGCTCAGACAGCACTTCCAACTGAGTATCTCATGGCAGAATGAAAGAAAATTGGTTTACTTTGTATCATGCCCAATATTAGTTTTGACATACACAGATTTCAGGCTATAGTTCACTCGATCTACTTTTCACATACTGCACCTATTTTGACATGCTACAGTCATTGAGAATTTTTTTATAAAGAGAATGACCGAGAATGATTATACTCCATTTGCTCATAAGGAAAGTAATCAGCCCTTAATTCCCAAACTGTGTTCAAGTATACCCTCACTAATCACAAATGTTTTTCAGCAAATAATAATGTTTTGTTAGTGGGCAAATTTTTTGTTTTATTTAAAAAAATAAATTGCTTATTAGACTTTTAATAGACCATACAACCACATGTAAGTGGTGTTAGAAAATCTAGAAGAAAAAGAGCCATTGTTGTCCCAAGGCGATATGATGACTAAGCTGATTGATGCAGCATTGCTTGTATATATTAAGTTAAGGTGTATATATATCCATCTCATAATTGTAAGGTTAGTGAAAAATTCACTTAATTTAGAGCTAGCATTTTTGGGTTCTTGTGGCATCACTGTTTGGGCACTCTTGTGGCATCATTTTTTTGGGGGTACTACGCGTCTTTTTTGCTCGTTTGTTGAATGCGGAACTTACAGGGCGTGCTCTTATAGAGAGCTCTCTTGCAATTCAGTTTGGTTGTTTAGATACAAGATTGTTGCACGTGCAATGGTGTAGGTTGTGTTGTTGTTGCAAGGTTTAGAAAGAAGACCATAAATAGTGCCCCCTTTTGTTTTTTATCTTAATTTTATGCAACTGAGGCCTAACGTAGGCCACATCGAGTCAGCAACCCTGAGGTAGGACCTAATAGGACCTCCAAGTCCGTAAGTTTTAGTCTAGCTTAACTTGGGCTGTAGGTTAAAATGGCCCTTCAGAGCTTGGCCGTTCAGGGCTCAGCTGGGATTCTGAACCCGATAAAATAAAATATAAAAAGTGGGGTTTTTTGTAGGTTAGGTTTGAGTAATTACATTAGAATTTTTGCTTTCCCGTGCTAAACATAGGACTAGTTCGTGCAGCGTATAGTCATTAGCTATTTAGATATTTGGGCGATTAATTATAGTAGCCAAAATCCATATTGGGCTCCAAATAAATCGCCCAACAGAGCAAACAACTACATGTACGAGTAACTGTTTTTTGTAAGTTAGGTTAGATTTATTTGGAGCCCACGATGGATTTCAGCTAATATAATTAATCGCCCAAATATCTAAATATCTAATGAGTCTATACGCAACACGAACTAGTACCATGTTTAACTAGGTATTATTTATAGTTTACTTACAATTTCTATTTACCAAAACCACTTATCCATGTCATAAAAGGCTATTTTGAATTTATTGATCATTTTATTTTTTTTAAATAAAACTAAAAATTGTCTACTATTATTAATTTTTATCCGGAGGGGACTTATTGCCTTACGTGGGATCCAAACCAAGTGTTACATCATCTGAGGAGGGTCATCCATCCATCTACGGAACAGACCTAACGTCGCTTAATAATAACACTGGTCTACAACCAAAATGCTTCGGAAATAAAAGTAGTCAATCTTTACTAATTTTGGGTCACTGAATACGAAAATGATGCCTAAAATTGCCAATTGGCTCTATTTATAAAGATATCAGGCAACCCTGCACCCTACTAACTGGACTGCATCTGTCGCGTAATATGTAGACGCCTGTGACACATCGACGCATTGACTCTACTGCGCATGCGCATAGTTATATATTTTTTATTTTAATGAATTAATGTAAATATATACATATACAATAAAATGTAATTTTAAATTTATCTATTACATTATGTATTTGTAAATTATTTATTAAGAAATAGATTGGATCATTTTAACATATTGCTTCCCATAATGTTTTTGATATTAATATAAATGGAATACTAACCTAACTTAACCTTACCTAATTTAAAACTATTAAAATGCAATGTAATTACATTAATTTATTAAAATAAAAAATATATAACTACGCGCATGCGCAGTAGAGTCAAGGCGTCGATGTGTCACAGGCGTCTACATATTACGCCACAGCATCAGTTCATTCGCGGAAGTCATACAGTGCACCCTTGTCAAACTCTTTTTAGTGTTTGCTTTTGAAACTGAATTTTTTTCAGCCTAATTTGAACAAAGATGCCTCGTAATTGCGTGAACAGTGTAGATAACTTCTGTTATGTTTGTGGAGAATTGACTTTTGCATCACAAAAGCGTGCTATAACCGCCGTGATTAGGAAAGCCTATCACCTTTATTTTGGCTGTAAGATTGGAGATCAGGACAAGAGCTGGGCCCCACACATATGCTGCAATACTTGTGCAACAAACCTTCGCCAGTGGTTGAATCGGAAAAGGAACTCTATGCCTTTTGCAGTGCCAATTGTGTGGAGGGAACCAACAGATCATGTCAGCAATTGTTACTTCTGCATGGTGCCTCTAGTCAAGAAAGGTATTTACAAGAAAAAACAGTGGATTTTACAATATCCGTGTGAATGGGATAGTCGGGCTAGGACTTTTCATTCCATCAAGAAGGATTGGCCACTCCGACATTTATTGGAATCTGGAACAAAAAATGTTCAGTATCCTCCACTTGTAGAATCGAGCAAGATTTTGTCACCATCCTTACACATCAAACTGGGCGTCATGAAAATTTTTGTTAAGGCTATGGATAAAACGGGGGCAGCTTTTAAGTATCTCGGTGGTAAATTCCCAAAGCTCAGTGAAGCAAAAATCAAGGAGGGTGTATTTGTTGGTCCACAGATCCGCGAGCTTCTTAGAGATGAGGAGTTCGACCGTATCCTAGGTGGTGAGGAGAAGACAGCGTGGAATGCTTTTCGGTTAGTAGCAACCAATTTTCTCGGAAATACCAAAGCTGACAATTACAGGGAGCTGGTGGAAAATCTGCTGTTGTCCTATCAAAAAATGGGCTGCAATATGTCTTTAAAGATACATTTCCTCCATTCGCACCTGGAATTTTTTCCGGCCAACTGCGGAGCAGTCAGCGATGAACATGGTGAACGTTTCCACCAGGATATCTCAGCGGTAGAGAAACACTACCAGGGGAAATGGAGTCCATCATTGTTAGCAGACTACTGCTGGACAATAACAAGAGATGCTCCAGAAGTTGAATACAAGAGACAAGCAAAGAAGCGACGGGTTGAATCAATATAAGTGACTGCATTATACAGGTATGTTACTAATATATGGTATACATATACGCAAAATGTGTAACTTAAATTTTCTTGGAAACTGTAGCCAATTGACTGTTTTTATGGTCATATTCGTTTTCAGCACCCCAAAATCCATAATAGGAAACACATTTTATCTCCGAAGCACAAACTTTTTCAAAATTTGTAGACCAGTGTAATTAGTGAGTAGGGCCAGAAACTGGCACAGCGCTCAAGCCAGACGAATGCAACTCATTGCGTTAACTCCAAGATTGTTATTACCAGCACTATCGGGAGTCGGACCCCCGATCACCTCACTTACAGGGAAACGGCGTTATTCACTTAGTCACGGGCGCAGGGCAATGCACATAACTTTGATGATCTGATAGGAAAAGATGTTATGACGTAGTCATGACAGAGCTCTTTGTGGTGTAAACGATGTACATGCCCCCTAAAACGAATTCTGAAGGGGTTAGGTCAGGTGAATGTGGTAGAAACAGAAGTTTTCCTCCTACCCCATTTTATTTTCCTAAGAGACTTCAACCCCAAAATTTTTTAATATTCAAAGTGTAGTGACAGGGAAGCGCGTCTCGATGGGAAATTGTTTGGCCTATAAGATTTCGGGCCTTGCGCTGAAGGATAAAGAAGTTCTGCGGCAATACAAGGTAACACTGTCCTTTTACAGGCGCCTTTTCATGCACAAAGGAAAGGCACAGTGACCTGTGAATTTGTAAGGCGCACCACACAGTAATCTGAGAAGCAGGTAGCGCAACAAAGTCGATCTGCACAATATCGACATGCATAATGTCGATACTAAAATATTAGTTTAAATTAGGTCAGGTTTCGTTGAGTTGGATTAGATTAGGCTACATTATGCCCGGTTAGGTTAGGTTAGGTTAGTCTGGTCAGATTAGTTCAGTCATTTTCATTGAAAATCAGAAATTAAGGCTTTCCTGTTTCATTAACTGTTTTTTTATGAAAACAACCTGATATGTACAGTTTTTCACGCTGATTTCAAAATTATAAACCATTTCATCGAGAAATACTTAGGTTAGGTTAAGTTAGGCTTATTAGTATTTGATGTTTTCTAGGACACTGTTTTTCTTTCGGTATTAAGTTATATTCTTGTAAAAAAATTACTGCATTTTCTTCTGTCTCAGTCTTCCTATATAATTCTATAAAATTAAATTTGTCAGTCATTGGAAAGTAAAAAGATTTTGAACTATAGTCTATGCTTGCAGTGGAAGAACAAAATAGATGCGCAACGCCACCGTTTAAAAAATAGCCTAGCCTATGCTTGCAGCGGAAGAACCAAATAGATGCAACGCCACCGTTTAAAAAATAGCCTAGCCTATGCTTGCAGTGATTACACCGTTCTAGTACTTTTTGTAGTATTCTATAATTTACTTTCATTTCGAAAAAACTTATTTTTAGAATCAGCGTATTATTTTAAAATTTCTATAGCCTACGCTCTTTCAAACATTTGCTAGTTTCTGCACATTATAACTTTTTGGTTATATATTTCTCGATGAAATGGTTTATAATTTTGAAATCAGCGTGAAAAACTGTACATATCACGTTGTTTTCATAAAATCGGAAACAGTTAATGAAACAGGAAAGATCCGAAATTAGTTTGAAATGTGAAATCCACATAGGCCTACTTGCATAAGGTCGAAAGTCGACATTATGAAATTCGATTTTGTTCATGTAACGCCTGAGAAAAATCTTTCTCATTATGACATATTTCATTTGGTTTGATGCTCGTATTATTTTGTAAGTTTATTCACTAAATGATTTTTCTGACTCCGAGAAAGTGTATAAAATTTGTGGAGGAGGAGGAGGAGGAGGGGCGACAAGCAATGACCTTCGTGAAATAAGAAATCATCGCACGGAACATTTGAAAGGTTGAAAAGAGTAGCAGAATTCTAACATGTTGAATTTGAATTGAATTAAATTGATTAACCTTTATTGATTAAGTAAATGTATTTTTACAATTTTTGTTGTCACAATAATTTTAATATAAAATAAGTAATTGTGAAATTGGACTATTTAGTTTATTTAATTTGGCCCTTAAGCTTAAGGCTTTACTCAAAAGTAGACTAGACATTTGGTCAGGGCCGCCGAGAGGGCGGGGAAGCCGGGTTATATCCCCGGGGCCAGGAAAGAGGGGAATAAGATCTAAAAATATTAATAAAGCAATTGATTAAATAACAGAGAGGAAATATAATGGTACTTTCCTGTTATCCCGGACCCCAGACTTTTTTCCAGTTGCCAGACTTCAATTTTGACAGAATATTTTCGTAAAAACTAACGAAAATATCACGACTTAACCTAACCAATTATCAAGGGCGTATAGTTCACCTAACCGGGCATTCAATTGACCTAATTAGTTGGTAGGGTTAGGTTAAGTCGTGAGATTTTCGTTAGTTTTAACGAAAATTTTCTGTCAAAATTGAAGTCTGGCAACTGGCAAAAAGTCTGGAGTCCGGGATAACAGGAAAGTACTAATATAATTAATGAACATACATTTTATAGAGATTATCATACTGTATGTTTTGAATAATGACTTGGACATATAATCAATTTGCTTGTTATGTACACAAAAACATTCATAATAAAATACTGAGTAAACAGGGGGACCCATATACCAATCCTTCCCCGGGACCAGTGGCAGCTCTCGCCGGCCCTGCATATGGCTCAAGACTATCCAGCCGGGTGTACTGGCTATGTGAGATGGAGAGGCCAGGAAAGCAATTCGCTTCAACATCAAATTAAGTCTAGAGGTGAAGCCACCAGCCTGACCTCCGCGGGAAAAAAGACCGACCCGCACAACCTTTGACAGGTTAACCCCGTTAACCTCGTTGATGTTCCGTGTGTTGGTCTCACACACAGTCTTCACACGAAGGTCAAGCTGGTGCCCCCGTCTCTAGGCCTGGCTTGGTGGAGGAGCGAGTTGCTTTCTTGCTCTCTCTCCACTTCACACAGCCAGGTACTTCCGGTTTATCTGGAATTGTTCTGAGCCAGGCGTCTAGTCTTCTTTTGTAGGTATCCACTGCTTTACTACTCGTGTTGTTTAGTTCCTTGGGCAGCTTGTTGAACAGTCTTGGTCCTCTCACAACAAAACTAATTTCCTTCAGGGTTGAGAATGTTCTCTGTCTAGCCTTTAATTTGGGATCACGACATACAGTATTCTTCCTTTCCTACTTTCTATTGTTGTTTGAGAGGTTGTGTGGTTCAAAGTAAGATTAGGGACTAGTTCCTCTATTATTTTCCAAGTGTAAATAATGGTATACCTTTTTCTTCTTCTTCTCTCCTTTCCAACGAATATAAATTTAATTCAGGTAACCTTTCCCAGTGATTTAGTTCTTTGCATTCATTGGTCTTGGCTGTGAAGCTTCTCTGAATCCCTTCTAGTTGATTAATGTCTTCTTTTTTTTATATGGGGATGCTAATTCCTGAAGACAGAGTGCAAGCCGTTTGCATGTTCGTACTGAGCCTCGTGAGTTTGATGAAACTTTCATCTAATAACACTGGTATTAAACATATCTGATGTTTCAACGAATCAACATACATAACTGCTTTTTATCAATTCTGGTGTGCTGAATCCAAAAATCACATCCATTTTTTCTCATCACGTACAGTTTTCTGGCAAACACCAATCACTATTTTGTATGGGTGATATATAACATATACCAAATTATGTAGTATACTGTATGTGTACAATATGTACATAGAATGATTTATTCATTATATATATACACACACGAGAGTGGGCTGAAAAGTAATGCCTCCACTTGAATAATTTTGGATTGTGTAGAGGTAGTCAGATAAAACCGGTTTTGCGTTGTAACTTGATATCCCACCCCCATTCCAAATTGTGTAGAGGGAATCAGATAAAACCGGTTTCGTGTTATAGCCTACACTCATACCACATGTTGGTTCAGTATAGATTACAATGAAAAGGAGTAAAGACGTTCACTTCAAGCAACGTGCCGTAATTGAATTTTTGACCGCGGAAAGTGTTTCTCCCAAACATTCATCGGCGAATGCAAGCTGAAACTCTGGAGAAGTTTAAAAAACGGATCAGGAGGGTTCGCACCCACAGAAACGCAGTCATTGTTCACCATGACAACGCACGGCCAGTGTTCAAACGTGAGAAGCAATTGAGGATCTGCAATTCACCGTCTTGCCGCATCCACCATATAGCCCCGATTTAGCACCATGCGATTTTCACCTCTTTCCTAAAGTTAAAGAACATCTCCGTCGAAATCGCTACGAGTCTGACGAAGTAGTTAAGGCAGCTGTGAAATTTTGGTTTCGTAGTCAAAACTCCGAGTTTTACCGGAATGGATTTCAAAAACTCATTTATCGTTGGCGTAAATGTATCGAGGTAGAGGGTGATTTTATAGAAAAGTAAATGTATCGTTTTGAAGAATAAATTCTAAGGTACATATCTGCTTTTGTTTCGATAAAATCCTTCAACCCGTTTAAATTTATTTGAGTGGAGGCATTACTTTTCAGCCCACCCTCGTATATATATTTCCTCGTATATATACTTCCTTCACTCGCATTTGGACTATTTTCCTGAAAACTTGGGTAGTGTGAGTGAGGAATAAGGTGAAAGGTTTCACCAGAATATCACGACTATGGAAAAAAGATACCAAGGAAGGTGAGCATGCAGCCTACTGCTGGTCTCTGAAACGTGAAGGCTCGGAAGAAATGCAGCACAAGAAGCGAGCAAAAAAACGACGATTTTCTCCTACTGATCAGTCATGATTGATCTATTACACTGGGCAACACGTATTTTATTGAATGATATCTGACACTTGATTCTAGGTAATTTGGGTGCGCTGAATACGAATTTCAACTCGGTTTGGCTCTATCAGGTCCTGATTCTTGTCGACAGCCTATGTGCCATTTTCCAGATTTTTCAAATTAGGACTAAAAAATTAAGTCATGTGTTAAATTTTTTTTTCAAGTTTCATGAATACAAGCAGTTCAAACTACAGTAAAATTACATTATAACGATAGAAATGACTTAAAAAAAAAACAAACAGATATGAAGCTTTCACTGTGGCAAAAATTTTCTTTTGTAAGACTTTCTAGCGTATTTGCTTGTTGATGGCAGGTCTCTTTTCAAGCACCAGCAGTAATCAGCCATCATGTGGGAATCCCAGCGGCCTTGGTACCGTTCCTCCATAATTTTTATATCTTGGTGGAATCTCTCCCTTGTTCGTCACTTACATCACCTAAATTACTTGGAAATTGGTCAAGATGGCTATTCAAAAAATGCATTTTTATGCTCATATTGCAACCTAACTCTTTGTAGTCCCTTAAAAGTTTTTTTACGATTTCTTCGTAGTTATCTGCCCTATAATTGCCTAAAAAGTTTTCTATCAAGTCCACGAATGAGAACCAGCCATTTTTTTCGCGTTCATTCATGACATTAGGAAATTGCTGTCTTTAATCATTGTTCTTATTTGTGGACCGTCGAAAATTCCGCCTTGATTTTTTCATAACTTAAACTTGGAAATTTTGAAGTTATGTATTTGAAACACTCGCCGTTCGTATCTAAAGCTTTACATATTGTTTAATGAGGCCTAGTTTTATATGCAGAGGAGGAAATATGATTTTATCTCTGCTCACTAAAGGTGGATTAATTACGTTTTTTCTCCGACAGTAAGTGATGTTCGTGCTGGCCAGATTTGTTTGAAATAATGTTCTTCCTTGGCTCTGCTGTCCCATAAGCAAAGGAAGCAGGGATATTTAGTATACCCTCCTTGTTGTCCTAGCAGAAAATTAACCATTTTTAAGTCAACACGTATGATCCACTCGTGCTCCCTATATTTGATAAGATTTAAAACCTTTTCTATATGTTCATACTTTTCTTTTAATTTTGTTGAGTGCCCAATCGGTATCGAGCCGTATAGATTGCCATTGTGCAACAACACACACTTAAGACTTCTTTTCGAACTGTCTAAAACAAGCGCCAATCATTTGCATCGTAAAGACTCAACCCCCATCTTCTTTAACAAACCAACTATGTCGCAGCAATATACTAAACTATCCTCTGTTCTAAAATATTTAACAAGTTCTTCTTCTCTTTTTCTGTAAAATGAAATGTATGTGTTTGAAGTAAGCAAGTTTTTTCTCTTTAAGTCTTGAAGCTAAAATTTCCGCAGCCTTTTTTGGCAAATTTAGATCCCTTACAAGATCATTCAACTCGGCCTGGTTAAACTTTTGCGGATCGTTTTGACTTTCAAATACGCTGGGTCAAAATCGGTGTCTGACTCCTCAAAGTGCATAACAATATTTTCAGGAACATCTTCAACTAATTCTTGAGTTGGCAGAGCTTAAATTTTGGAATGGGTCTCATTTGAATGTAGCACAGGTCGTATCGCGGTGTCGAAATTTGGGTACTCGATACAATGTTTATTTTTCTTAGTGAAGCCCGAAGTCTTGACAAAGCAAAGGTAGCAATCGGTCTCGTGGTTAGTAGGCTCTCGCCACACCTGATATGGAAAAAAATTGTAAAGCGTTAACAAAGCGACGAGAGACTTGTTTTTATGAATTTTATCAAAAGTTATCACCCAAATTTAACATTTCTATGTTTTCAACCTTATGCAATATTTGAGATTCTTAATAACATTTTCTGTAAATTTTTGTTTATGTACCTAAGTTACAATTACATTTAGGTAAGTTACAGTATACTAGTGATAAATTACGTAGTTTTATGAAATCATAAACTTACCATCGGAACTCCAAAAGGTATTTTTGAATCCGAACCCTTCGTCCAATGTCGCAGTCTTTCAATGCATATAGTGCAGGCTTTATGTGGAGCCCACGATTTATCTTGGTCCCCAGTTTTATGCCAAAATAAGCTAAGTAAGCTCTTTTTACGAAGTCAGTTATATTTGCTCGTTGATGTGGAAGTGTAAAATTTCCACATATATAACAGAAGGAATCAGGGTTGTTTTTGCATTTGAACTTTCTAGTGCTTGATGACATATTGCTTGATTGTTCTGCCAATTTGTAAGGTATTTAAAGCCCTTAATTCATATAAATTTAAGAAATCTGAAATATAAACACAAAATTAGTTTAAATAGGTACTTATTATGAAATAGGTACTTACAATCTATGAAATTAAACTAGAAACACGGATGAGTAGGTACAATATAAATTACGTCTAATTAAATCAACTATATTAAATCACGATGACAAAATTACTCACTAAATCATATGCCAATTCAAAATTATGTTATGCCCAAACTTAATTAACTAACTCAACTGACTGACTGACTGACTGACTGATGAATTGACTGATTAACTCTGGAAACGAGTCGCTTTTATATATTTTAGTTGTCCCTCTAGAATACTCTACAGAGAACAGGAACGCTCGAGAAAATTTTAGAATTCTATGATATTTTTAGCTTAATTTACTAATATTAAAATGGGTTAAAAATGACAAAATTAAAAATATTTTTAGGGTGTTACATATAAAAATATACATAATACAACAATACCATAACAATAGGTACAAATACCTAGATAAAAACCTAGTTGCATAATGTGTAACTGCAAAAAGACTTAGCGAGTATTGAGAAAAAAACCTTTTTATGAATACGACGAAAGAGGAGGGGTGTTGAGCAAAATCAGGACCTGATAGAGCAAAACCGAGTAAAATTCGTGCTCAGCGCACCCAAATTACCTAGAACTAACTGTCAAATCTAATTCAATAGACAAAAAGTTGAAATTTGTTCCCCAGTGCACTGGGCAACACGTATTTTATTGAATGATATCTGACACTTGATTCTAGGTAATTTGGGTGCGCTGAATACGAATTTCAACTCGGTTTGGCTCTATCAGGTCCTGATTCTTGTCGACAGCCTATGTGCCATTTTCCAGATTTTTCAAATTAGGACTAAAAAATTAAGTCATGTGTTAAATTTTTTTTTCAAGTTTCATGAATACAAGCAGTTCAAACTACAGTAAAATTACATTATAACGATAGAAATGACTTAAAATAAAAAACAAACAGATATGAAGCTTTCACTGTGGCAAAAATTTTCTTTTGTAAGACTTTCTAGCGTATTTGCTTGTTGATGGCAGGTCTCTTTTCAAGCACCAGCAGTAATCAGCCATCATGTGGGAATCCCAGCGGCCTTGGTACCGTTCCTCCATAATTTTTATATCTTGGTGGAATCTCTCCCCTTGTTCGTCACTTACATCACCTAAATTACTTGGAAATTGGTCAAGATGGCTATTCAAAAAATGCATTTTTATGCTCATATTGCAACCTAACTCTTTGTAGTCCCTTAAAAGTTTTTTTACGATTTCTTCGTAGTTATCTGCCCTATAATTGCCTAAAAAGTTTTCTATCAAGTCCACGAATGAGAACCAGCCATTTTTTTCGCGTTCATTCATGACATTAGGAAAATTGCTGTCTTTAATCATTGTTCTTATTTGTGGACCGTCGAAAATTCCCGCCTTGATTTTTTCATAACTTAAACTTGGAAATTTTGAAGTTATGTATTTGAAACACTCGCCGTTCGTATCTAAAGCTTTTACATATTGTTTAATGAGGCCTAGTTTTATATGCAGAGGAGGAAATATGATTTTATCTCTGCTCACTAAAGGTGGATTAATTACGTTTTTTTCTCCGACAGTAAGTGATGTTCGTGCTGGCCAGATTTGTTTGAAATAATGTTCTTCCTTGGCTCTGCTGTCCCATAAGCAAAGGAAGCAGGGATATTTAGTATACCCTCCTTGTTGTCCTAGCAGAAAATTAACCATTTTTAAGTCAACACATATGATCCACTCGTGCTCCCTATATTTGATAAGATTTAAAACCTTTTCTATATGTTCATACTTTTCTTTTAATTTTGTTGAGTGCCCAATCGGTATCGAGCCGTATAGATTGCCATTATGCAACAACACACACTTAAGACTTCTTTTCGAACTGTCTAAAAACAAGCGCCAATCATTTGCATCGTAAGACTCAACCCCCATCTTCTTTAACAAACCAACTATGTCGCAGCAATATACTAAACTATCCTCTGTTCTAAAATATTTAACAAGTTCTTCTTCTCTTTTTCTGTAAAATGAAATGTATGTGTTTGAAGTAAGCAAGTTTTTCTCTTTAAGTCTTGAAGCTAAAATTTCCGCAGCCTTTTTTGGCAAATTTAGATCCCTTACAAGATCATTCAACTCGGCCTGGTTAAACTTTTGCGGATCGTTTTGACTTTCAAATACGCTGGGGTCAAAATCGGTGTCTGACTCCTCAAAGTGCATAACAATATTTTCAGGAACATCTTCAACTAATTCTTGAGTTGGCAGACCCTTAAATTTTGGAATGGGGATCTCATTTGAATGTAGCACAGGTCGTATCGCGGTGTCGAAATTTGGGTACTCGATACAATGTTTATTTTTCTTAGTGAAGCCCGAAGTCTTGACAAAGCAAAGGTAGCAATCGGTCTCGTGGTTAGTAGGCTCTCGCCACACCTGATATGGAAAAAAAATTGTAAAGCGTTAACAAAAGCGACGAGAGACTTGTTTTTATGAATTTTATCAAAAGTTATCACCCAAACATTTAACATTTCTATGTGTTTCAACCTTATGCAATATTTGAGATTCTTATAAACATTTTCTGTAAATTTTTGTTTATGTACCTAAGTTACAATTACATTTAGGTAAGTTACAGTATACTAGTGATTAAATTACGTAGTTTTATGAAATCATAAACTTACCATCGGAACTCCAAAAGGTATTTTTGAATCCGAACCCTTCGTCCAATGTCGCAGTCTTTCAATGCATATAGTGCAGGCTTTATGTGGAGCCCACGATTTATCTTGGTCCCCCAGTTTTATGCCAAAATAAGCTAAGTAAGCTCTTTTTACGAAGTCAGTTATATTTGCTCGTTGATGTGGAAGTGTAAAATTTCCACATATATAACAGAAGGAATCAGGGTTGTTTTTGCATTTGAACTTTCTAGTGCTTGATGACATATTGCTTGATTGTTCTGCCAATTTGTAAAGGTATTTAAAGCCCTTAATTCATATAAATTTAAGAAAATCTGAAATATAAACACAAAAATTAGTTTAAATAGGTACTTATTATGAAATAGGTACTTACAATCTATGAAATTAAACTAGAAACACGGATGAGTAGGTACAATATAAATTACGTCTAATTAAATCAACTATATTAAATCACGATGACAAAATTACTCACTAAATCATATGCCAATTCAAAATTATGTTAATGCCCAAACTTAATTAACTAACTCAACTGACTGACTGACTGACTGACTGATTGAATTGACTGATTAACTCTGGAAACGAGTCGCTTTTATATATTTTAGTTGTCCCTCTAGAATACTCTACAGAGAACAGGAACGCTCGAGAAAATTTTAGAATTCTATGATATTTTTAGCTTAATTTACTAATATTAAAATGGGTTAAAAATGACAAAATTAAAAATATTTTTAGGGTGTTACATATAAAAATATACATAATACAACAATACCATAACAATAGGTACAAATACCTAGATAAAAACCTAGTTGCATAATGTGTAACTGCAAAAAAACTTAGCGAGTATTGAGAAAAAAACCTTTTTATGAATACGACGAAAGAGGAGGGGTGTTGAGCAAAATCAGGACCTGATAGAGCAAAACCGAGTAAAATTCGTGCTCAGCGCACCCAAATTACCTAGAACTAACTGTCAAATCTAATTCAATAGACAAAAAGTTGAAATTTGTTCCCCAGTGTTATGTATTAAGTATCAAAGATGAATTTATCATACTTTGTATTTCTTATAATTTTGTACTCTTGGAAATTTAGTTGTTTAAATACATACTGTACTATGAATATATCTGACTTATATTTTGTGAAAAATCCTGACGTAATACATAAAAATGGTTGTGAAATTTGAAATCAGCTTGGTAAAATTGTATAAGATCACGTAATAGAAATAAAACATCTCGTACTTTGGTTTGAAATGCGGATAATCAATTTTTTCTTTCCACGCCGCCATCACGCCTGAGAAAAGAAGAGAAAATAAATAGAAGTCCCTCACCACGAGCTAAAGAAAGCAGAAGGAAAAAGTAGCTGCAAGGCAGTACCATAAGCTAGGTGAAAACGAAACACAACGTAATGCAGAGAACTCCTAAACTGAATATATTCGGAAGGCTTTTGAGTAGTCTTTTGTCGTATAATGCTTTTCAGACATCGGATAATTTTGAGAATAAATTTTTGGTGTATACATATGAATTAATTAATTATAAGTTTTAAAGAAAGTGGAGAACGTCTTTCTTTGTTCTTTAATCATTAATTTTTTTCTATAGAAACATGTCAGTGAGAAATGTGCTGCCCACTGAAATACTTCGCAACACGGTATATACGAGTGTATGTATATATATAAGTTCTCGCTAATCGGACTTAATGCGGTGCTCGGAGGGTCACAATACCGAAAAGACGGGATACTGGGGGCTGCCCTCAAAGCTGTTACAGTATGAGTTTATCAGTTTATTACGAAAATCATATTGTTGTTTTCAACACTTTGTATAAAGTTACTGATATTTTGATTCTGAACTATCTACTATTACTATTATAATAAGAAATATAAATAAGTACAGTACATGTAAATGCAAACAACTCACCAGTCGGCGAGTCGGTCTTGCAACAATCAAGTGGTTGGCATGTTGACAGTATTTAATTACAATATTGTATATACGCAAACTTAAACTATTTTGTATATAGTTTTTATAAAAGAAATACAAACAGGCCATTAATCACCACCACTAGAGTTGGAATTAGGGAGAGTCGTAATACCGTGGGGTCGGATTACCGGGGACTTACCGTGTATATATATATATATACACCTTTCAACCTTTCAAACGTTCCGCGCGATGATTCCTCATTTCACGAAGGTCAAGCTATATATATATGTCTCGTCTTGCTTGATGGCTGCGAACGACGGTTCAGGATTGATCTGAGGTTGACCCCTCTGTAGCAGCTCGCCTCAATTGCGGGATTTGGTGAGGGAGAGAGTTGGTTGGTTTCCACCCTTCTCCCGCCCTCGTAGCCAGCTACGGATGGCTGGTCAGGGACTTTGCGCGAGAACTTAAACAGTTGGTTCTTGAATTTATTCAGATTAGTGTGCTGGGGGTTCCCCAGTTCTTTCGGCAGCGTGTTAAAGAGTTTTGGCCACGTATTCTGAGGGTATTTTCATGAAGATGGTTTAAAGTGAGGAATAATGTCTATTTCTATGCCTAGTCTGATATGAGTGAATCTCTTGATGAGTTACAAAATTCTTATTTACTCACTCGGACGTTTTATTCATACATTTCCTTAACTATTAAAAAAAACACCTGCATTTCTTCCATTTCCTTTCAATCTTACTTAAAATATTAAAAATATGAAAACAGTGTGTTACGCAAACTTCCAACTATTTTTAACAGAAAAGGTAGGTAGGGTAATGGGGAGGGGGTATGCAACAAAGGGGGGTAGTTCCCCCAAGTTGAGTGAAGGGGAGAGGGAGAATGACCTCGGGGTGGGGGGGTAACGGGGAAGGGGTTAGCCCCCCAAGTTGCATAAAGGGGGGGTGGGGGAGTTTGGGGCGAGAGGGAGAATGACCTCCCCTCAAAGCGGTAACCCTAACTTTTGAGCTTCGCATTCTGAGCCAGTGGGTTAAAAATTTGTAAAGCTATATTTAATATGTAAAATAATATTTTTGTCTTCATCTCGGTACTCTGCGAAGGTGCCCTCGCTGTAGGCGAATTTGCGAAGCACGAGCCCCGCCCGTAGGGCAGGGAGCCGAAGGCTCTGTTTGGGTAAATAAAAATAAAATATGTCAATTTGATTGTCTTTGATTTTTAATAATTTTAACTCTCTAAAGAATGCACTTGTATGATCAAGAAAATCTGCATCAGATAATATCCTTGTTACTCGCTCTTGAACAACAAAAGTATCGTCTAGTACGTTATCAGCAGTATTCCCCGACGTAAGACTGCAGTGCATCATATAAGGAAGGACAAACATATGATACAGGGTTAATAAAACCTGTTTGGAACTATAGATCAAAGTCTAAACATTATAGCAACACTCCTAGAAATCTTTTAGATACATAATTGATACGGTCCTTCCACTGCGAATTCTTATATATGACGACTAAACATTTTCCAACATTCAGGTTGTCAAGATGTCTTTTTTTACTACATAATCATAAAGTTTGTTTTACTTGAATTTAGAAAGTTTACTCGAAGTCAGTCAGTTCAATGGTAAATTCTGTTTTAAATATAATCTTCACTCTTCTTTGACATATATCGTCTGCAAACATTATAAAATTAAAAATATCGAAAAAAATGCGATAAGTTATATATATATATACGTATATATATATATTATATATATATAATATATATATATATATATATCAAACAGAAAGAGACCTAGGCCTGAGCTCCATATTTTTACAGTCAATTTGGTTGAATAGACATTATTTACTGATACAAACTGATATCTATTGAACAGATAACTTTTAAACCAATCACTTATAGCTACTCTGAAGCCATAGGAATACACTCTAAAAAGAATATTATGATTTATCACATCAAAAGCCTTACTCAAATCCATAACGGTGAAGATCATTATTTCTTTGTTCTCTTTAGCGACATTGGTGCATTTGATGATATCCACAAGATTTAAAATAGCCATTTCTGTCGTTTTATTTTTACGGAAGCCGTACTGATGTGGCGATGATAATAAGTTATATGATTCTAAACAATGATATATCCTAGATTTTACAATTTAAAAAAAAATTACTAAACACAGATAATGAACAGACTAGTCTATAATTTCTTGCTACCGCAGGATCACCGCCCTTGTCTGTGTTATACAACCAACTTTTAACATCGATGGAAATAAACCTTTAGTAATACTTAAGTTGACAATTATAGCTAGGATTGTTGATATTTTATCTTTAGCAAGTTTCAGTACAGCACAGGAATGTTATGAATGTTGTTATTAGTATTTTCCAATTTACTAATAATGTTCTGGATCTCATTAAAGTAGCAGGAACAAAAGAAAGTGAATTTTGTGGCTGGGTGGCATGTGATCCAACAGCAATTGGTCAATCAGAGCCGGATTTAGACGTGTGGAGGCCCTGGGCAGCCTCCATGTGGAGGCCCCCCTACCTTAGGGAAGACATAATTGAAGTCATCCATAAGATTCATAATATAATTAACATACATACACTTTCAAAACATCGTACACTCTTGTGTCTGTCCATTCCACTCATTTCTGCAAAAAATGAAAGCCTCGGGTTACTCGGGTATTCCATTATAGTGAGAGTAGGCCTAAAAGAGTAATAAAAACAAAATAATAATCAGTACACAACAAATAGTAATTGGTAAAAGTTTATGTACTACAGTGGTATTGGATGCGCGTGTTTTTTTTTGTTGATCATCTATCGGGTTTTTCTAGTTTCGGGTTTTTTCTATTTTGATAATGGCTTGTCAATATGTGGAGGCCCCCAAGATGTGGAGGCCCATGGGCAGCTGCCCACTTTGCCCACTCCTAAATCCGGCCCTGTGGTCAATATTGGTAGTTGTGAGTTTTTCAGGAATTAGTTGACATAAAACGCAGTGTACGTGAGGTAACCTAAAGACTTGCAACGCTTGATGAGGGCAGGGGTAGGGCTACGGTTGATGAAGCCGAACCAATACTAACGTTGAAGACGTTAGTAATTTGAAGGGTGAGGTGCGTAACCTAGTTTCTAGTTTAGGTAGTTTATCGGGAAGGTTAGATAGAGTTGAGAACGAAGTTAAGGTTGGTCCGAGAGTAGTAGATAGCGAGGGATATAGAGAGGTTAAGGGTGGAGCTAGGCCGCGTACGTTAGGTGAAAGGAATCCCCCCCTATCGAGGTTTCGAACCCTTTCGCCCATTTGGAAAGGGACGTGAATGAGGGGGAAACTATTTTAATTGGGGACTCTTTAATGCGCCACATGGACAAAGAGTTCGTTGAACGGCATCCAACGAAGAGGAGGAGGGTCTGTCTCCAGGGGCCAGGGTTGACAGAGTAAGATACGAAGTGGATAGGATTGACGTTGCCTCCCGTCACTCAATGTTGGTGACGATGGTAGGAGGCAACGACTCGTATAGGCCCGATACGAGAGTGCCTGACCTTTTGGAGAGATATAGGGGGTTAATTAGGTCCCTGAAGGCGAGGGTCTTTAGTTCTAGGTATTACCCCTAGGCACAGGTTGGGTCTTAGGATTACGTCAAAAACAATATTATTGAATAATAAATTAGAAGAGATTTGTGCTGAGGAAAATGTACCTTTCGCAAAGCTGTGGTCCGAATTCAGTGATCCTAGCCTTTTTATAAAAGATGGGGTGCATTTTAATGAAATAGGTAATGCTAGGCTAGGTAGGTAATAGACGAAAAACGTGCGAAAGCTGTATAGGTCGAAGCCTTCTTTAAACGTTGTGGGTCCGGGAAACGCGGGCCCGACGTGATAAATAGTTTAAAACGCGGGCCGTGGTAAAAAATAACTTAAACGTCTTTTATTGTAACGCGCGTAGTATTAGAAATAAATTAAATGAATTTAAGGCGATAATTTATTCCGGCAACTTGATATAGTTGCTGTCACTGAAACTTGGTTAAATATCGTGACTCGGGACTTGTTGGGGAACTTGATATACCGGGTTTTAAACTCTTTACTAATGATAGGTTACATAGTTTGGTGGAGGCGTTTTACTGTACATTCGTAATTCCCTTAGGGCTATCGAGGTTAAGTTAGATTTTCCGGCAGCAATTAATGCGATATGTGTTGAAGTTAGGGCGCGTAGTATTAGTTTTAATTTGTTGTTGTTTATAGACCTCCGTTCAACCCCTCGATACAGATACCAGATTTTACTCACTTCTTGGTAATTTTATTGACAATCGGAATAGTATAATTGTCGGAGACTTTAACTCCCTAATGTTAATTACGAGAATTTTACTGGTAATGAGGAGGGTTTGAGATTGGTTGAGTTTATGGAAGATAACTTTTTACGACAGATAGTTACCGAACCAACGCGCGGTGACAATATTTTAGATTTGGTGATGACGAACGGCGAGGATATAGTCGAAGGTTTAGAAGTAGGCGAGAGTTTAGGATGTAGTGGATCATCAAATTCTTAGGTTTAAGTTAGAGATAAAAAACACTAAGGATAGTAACGTAATAGAAGTCCCTGATTTTCGTAGGGCTAATTTTGATAGTTTTGCGGATAGGATGAGAATAGTGGACTGGGATAACTTATTTATGGGTAATGACAAAATTTGCGTTGGGTGGCGTTTAAAGAAAGTTTTAGGAATATTGAAAGGGATTTATTCTTCGTAGGCCCAAGCGCGCTAGAAATCATGGTAGGCCGAAGTGGTGGACTAGGGAAATAGGCGAGTTCATAACGAGCGTAATAGAGCGTATAGACTTAATAAGCGCAATGGCACGGCAGCTAACTTTAATAGATATATCGAGCTTAGACGTCAGGTTAAAAGATCAGTTAGGAATGCCAAGCGTATTTAGAGATACTTATAGCTGCGGATAGTAAACATAATCCAAAAAAGTTTTTTGACTACGTTATAATCGTAAGCCGGTAAAAGATAACATAGGCCCTCTAATGGATGTTAATGGCGCTTTGGCTTCTGACGCTCAGGCGATGCGGGTATTTTCAATAACTTTTATGCGACAGTTTTTACCGTAGAAGACGTAAATAATGTCCCCGACGTGGACGATATCGTTCCATTTAGTAGCGAAACTATTTTGGATGAAATAACTGTTTACGACGGTGAGATTGCGCATTATATCGATAGGCTAACGTTAGCAAGGCTCCAGGCCCTGACGCTTTTTATCCCAGACATTTGAAAGATTTGAAAGACGTTATCGTAGGCCCCTTAACGAAGATTTTTAATCAGTCACTCGAAACGGGGATTATTCCTGAAGACTTCAAATTAGCTAACGTCACGCCTATTTTTAAAAAAGACGACCGCGCAGTAGCTAGCAATTATAGGCCATTAGCTTAACGTCAATTGTCAGTAAACTTTTGGAATCTGTAGTTAGGGATCGTATCATCGATCACTTAGAAAGTAGAGATTTGATTAATAGTGGTCAGCATGGGTTTTCGACGCCATAGGTCTTGTTTAACTAATTTGTTAGATTTTAAAGAGGCGTTCGATACAGTTCCGCATAGGAGACTAATTGCGAAGGTCAAAGCGCACGGTATACGCGGTCAGGTAGCTAACTGGTTAGAAGAATGGCTTCGTGCTAGGAGACAGGGGGTCGTAGTTAATGGTAGTGATCGGGGTGGTTAGATTGTGTAGGTAGCGGTGTCCCACAGGGTTCAGTGTTAGGCCCATTGCTATTCGTAATTTACATTAACGACATAGATGTAGGATTGACTAGTAACGTGTCAAAATTCGCTGACGATACTAAAATAGGCGGTAAGGTTGTTTACGAGGACGATAGTAATAGGCTCCAAGACGATGTAAATAGGATTATGGAGTGGACAGATAAGTGGCAGATGCAATTTAACGTAGACAAATGTAAAGTTTTGCATATAGGTTCTCGCAACAATAATTACACGTACACGATGGATGATAGGAGTTAGCGAGCGTTGACGAGGAAGTAGATTCAGGCGTACGCAAAAGCTAATAAGATGTTATGCTTCATAGCGCGTAATTTCGAATTTAAATCGAAGGATATTATATTGCCCCTTTACAAGTCCCTAGTCAGGCCTCATTTAGAATATGCCGTTCAGTTTTGGTGCCCGTACTTGCGTGAGGATATTGATAGGTTAGAAAGGGTTCAACGTCGTGCCACGAAACTAATTCCGTCATTGCGCAACAAGCCTTATGAAGATAGGATTAAAGAGTTAGACCTGTATTCACTCGAAACTAGGAGATTAAGGGGGAGCTTATTGAAGTTTTCAAAATCGTTAATAACATCGATAATGTAAATTTTGACAAATTGTTCACTTTCGATAATAGTAATACTCGTAATAACGGATTTAAGTTGCGTGGCAGACGTTTCATTACTAATATCGCTAAAAACTTCTTTACGTTTAAAGTAATTGATAAATGGAATAATCTTCCCGCGCCCGTCGTGAACTCTACCAGCGTTAATGTGTTTAAGAACCGTCTTGACAGACATTTTAAAAATATTAACGTTGTTTAAAATAAAAAACAAACAATTAGCAACAGGAGCTCTGGTGGTGGTGGTCGAGGATGAGTCTGTTGACGATGAATGCCAGCTTGTGACATGCCAGCGTGTGATGCCAGCAAAAAAAAAAAAAAAAATTAGACTAACACGAACGTAGATGTAGCTCGTATCGTAAAGTAACCCACTTTTTGTTTAACTTTACCTATTTTTTTTTTCTTATCTCTTACTTTGCATGTCTGTAACACTCTTTTCTTGCATGTTTGTAGTTTGCATGGTATGACAGTGAGTTAAGACTGTGTTTGCATGGTTTGTAAGCGTTCTTATTTTACTTCTTTTCATCTTTCACCCCTCTCCTATTTTCTCCGACTATTTTTCTGACTTGTCGGCAGTTGCCGGCGGATGATGATGGTGAGTCTTTTTTCTCTTTTTCTGAATGAATGTTAACCCACGAGTGATAGGTGTTCCTCCTTACTTAACCCCTTATTCTCTTCTCTTCTCTTAACCCTCTACTCTTTCCTTTCTCTCGGACTAACCTTAGAGTGGATCTTAGGGTCTTTGTTAGCCTTACCTTCTGTAGATCTGTAGATTGTACATATATAAAGAGTCAATACATATATACAAAATGAAATCAACTATTGAACACCGAGTATATGGAATAATCATTGCACTATATTCTAGACGCCCACGAGTGATCGTATGTCAAAATCGCTGTCGATTGGCGATCTGGTGAGCACCATCGGAACATTGGTGTGTAGTGCGATGCTGAGCCTTTGGTGTATCCATCCCAGGCTCTCATCACGATCCTGACTTACGATCTGCCCACTTCCCCGCTATGGTTGCAATTGTTTTTAGGGCGAGGGGAGTTCATCCGACAAGGGTGGATGGGCTTTTCGAATGGCTGATAATTTCAGATTAGGCCAGGATTTGTTACATATTCTGCTTTTTATGGTCTTAATAAACTAAGGATTTTAATTTTTTATTTTCATTGCTTTCCAAGAGATAAAAAGTTCTGTTGAGTATGGTAAGTGTAAATAGTAAGCGTAAGTTGTAGATTATCGTATATCCAATTTAGTATGACAGTTCATGAATGAGATAAGAAAACTTGGTAATATATTAAACTATGAACAGACTTCATGAACCGAATTCAATTGGATCTACATTATAATTAATGACTCAGAAATCTGGCAGGCTATTCATAAGTTAGGTGATAACAAAAGTTGTGGTCTAGATGGCATACAAGCAGAACATTTAAAATGTTGTAGCCCTCGTATAATACGTATGCAGCTATGCTTGCAATGTGTTTCACAAGCTGTATGATACATGGGTACTTGCCACAGTCCATTTTGTCAGTTGTATTGTTGCCAGTTGTTAAAAATAAGGGTTAGTATCTGTGATAAGAATAATTATAGGCCAATAGCACTTGGCAGTATACTTTCTAAGGTGTTAGAATATGTCATTTATAATAGGATAAGTACTTACTTGCAGACTTATGCAATCAGTTTGGCTTTAGAGTGAAACATGGTACTGACATGTGTATTTATATGTTAAAGAAAGCCGTCCAAAAGTACAAGATGTCAAGTAGCAATGTATATTCCTGTTTTTTGGATGCATCAAAAGCATTTGATAGAGTTAACCATCACAAACTTTTCAAGAAACTCTTGTGTCGAGGGGTTCTTAAATATATACTCACGTAGGATACTTGCATTCTGGTATACAAAGCAGACCAATTTAGCCCTGTTCAAAAATCAACTTTTTCTTATTTTCATAGGTTTCTGTACTTTTTCCCATGCTTTTTGACCTGAAAAGGCCGGAAATCACAACCATTTTGACCTAGGTTGTTGGGAAGCATTGCCGCATGGAGCTTTAAGTTTTCTGCCTTGAAATCGGCCAAAAGCACCAGTTCCGGGGTCCCTTGAATCATGTTTTGCACTATAACTTTTTATCTAAACAAGATAGAGCAACAAAATAGGCACCAAATTAAAGTGTTTTTAATCCTCTTTCTAACTTATACAATTATGATAGTCTTGGAACAAGAAATGGCACATTGGTACATACAAAGATTTCAGAAATATCACAAAATTCGTTTTCTCACACTCAAGGCAGACAAGGCGCCTTATTCATGACACAAATTTGAGATTAACATTTTGTCACAAGTCTAATCGATCAAGAAGTGAAAGCATTACATGATGATTAATTTCATAATGACATTTACACAGTCAGTTGTTGAGAGTTTGTTTCTTGAAGCTGTCAAAGCGGCGTCTGTTGAACTCCACAGCTTGAAGGAGATAGTCCCTTTGCTTCGCATCTGTTGTTATGACATTTGCAAAGTCGCTCATCATCTTGACACCACGTTCAGCAATGTCATTCACCGCTTTCAGATTCTTAACATAGTCCAACGCTTTTCTGTAGTCCTCATTCTGTGGCCAAGACGTGACAGGTTCCAGAAGCCACTCGGATCCAATGTTCAGTGTGTCCAGCAGGAAATGTGATTCTGGGCCAATGAGATCAACCAGGGTGGTCTTAGCTGTGACTCTCTGGAATAGAGGCTTTCCTGTTCTGAAGCTGTCTGGCTTCTCAGTGGCATGTAACTGGGCAGGAATGTCGTGCTTCAATGTGTCACGCAATCTACTGCTGAACAGGGCAAATGGCACGACTTCCTGCGTCAGGTACCATTTGTGGTTTTCCATCTTATTAAGTACTGCATCAGCAAGCTCTGGGCCAGTTTTCTTGTACTTCAACATGTCCTGGATTAGACTTAGATCATTCACGGGAGCATCTGCAGCAGACATTGACATCATCCATACAGGAGTGTAGAACAGCGCAAGGAAGGTGTTGAGTCTTTCCAGCTTTGATACAGTGTCTTCGTCGTACTCAAGTTGATCTGCAAACATCAGCATTTTCATGGAGTACAGGTTTCTGGCCATCCATCTGGCCTGATGAATGGCGCCTGGTCGACTCCAGTGAATACCTCGAGGAGGCGTTCCTCCAAGAACAATGACTGTCAGTTCAGCCATTTCCCTGTAGTCGGCTCTTGGAAGCCTTTCTGCTGTTAGAATGTCTTGGAGTATTTCTTCACTGTTCTTCTTCTTTTCCTTCAGCCATTTGCTGTTGATAGCCAGCATCTTTGGGTTTTCCTTGGACAAGTCCGTCCAAACATCCTTCAGATGCTCAAACCAGGGATTATCTGGCCCCTTCACCTTCCCAAACAGCTTCTCCCAAACTGCTCCTACTAGGATTTTCAGGATGTGATGTCGACAGGCCAGATAAAACACCTTTTTGTTCAGCATTTTCTCTAGCAGTTTGGCAGCTCCTCTGTGAACTCCACTGTTACTGGATGTAGTGTCAAAAACAAGGGCAGTAACATTATCCGTAAGTTCCCATGTCTCCAGTAAATCCATTGAAGCCTCAGCCTGAGCTGTGCCAGAAGAATTGTCGATGACAGGTACTCCCAATAACTTTCCTTCAGTGTATGAAGGTGGACTAGACACTAGCACAGCTAAAGTCTCAGTACTTCCAGGTTCACTGCCCAAGACATCTTTGAGCAACTTTCCATCCCAGTGTAAGGCAGCGTACTGTGGGGGTTTTTCACAAAACTTGGACATGTGACTCTGGCTGATATTATACCTGGACAGCATTCTGTTGCGACGTGTTGTTAAGGTTGAGATGACGAAGTTATCCAGATCAGCCCCTCCAGCTTTCAAGGTGGCAGAAACCATGGCAGTAACTTGATTGTCTGATAAACCAAGACGATCAGCTGTATTGCAGATGACATCACATTCCATGACCTTCCTTGGAAACGTCAAAGTCACACTAGTCACAGTGTCTTGATGGTGAGAACATCCAGGACGAGGCTGATGGTAATCCATGTCCTCTGTGTTAGCGTCGTTGTCAGTTGAGTCACCCCAGGTAATGTCATCCACATGAACAACTGCCTCTTGTTCTGCTGCAGCTGTAAAATAGTACAACATGTTAAGACAGTAATTGTTAAGTACATGCTAAATATCGCAATGGAGTAAAACTTAAAACTTTTTGTAACGTTCAAAGTAATTAGTTTTACCTTGTTCTTGTCTATGCTGCAGTCTTTCATTCCTCGCTGCTTGCTGCAGGGATCTTGTCTCAAAAATCTTGTCATGACCAGACATATGACCTTTCCTCTCAGTCTTTTGGTCTTCGTAGAACCTGATATCCTCATCTTTCTTCTCTCTGGATAACAGTCTGTTGTTCTGTATTTCCTGGATTGCATCTGGAGCTCCTATATCGAACAGGCTGTCTAATTCCAGCACAAATGCTCCTCTTTTTCCTCCAGGGTTACTTGCTCTTCCTTTGCTTTTCACCAGAGCACGATGTTTCTCATGTAGTTTCATGAAGAGCTTCATTGCGTTGTACTTGGTCATTGTCTTGATCCTAGCCATCTGCCAGAATGGGATGATAGATTCAACTGTTTCATATGCAAGGTCTTGAACCATGGGCCTCCCTGCATTTTCCGGTAAATTCTGAAGATTAAGGAAATACTGGAACGCCTGTCTGTTGGTGGGAAGCTGGGAACCACTGATAAAAGCTGAAGGGTATCCAACCAGGAAAGTTTCAGTGAGAGATCTGGTAGATGGCCCAGTTGACACCTGCCTGTGGACAGTACGTGGAGGTTCTGAGATATCAACTGTGCGCCCACGGAGCTCCCTCAGCTCCTTGCTTAATGCCATTGTGAAGTTGTAACTTGTAGATGGTTTTCTAGATTCTGATTGAGTTTCTGTTGTTTCCTGAAAAATGATAGATAATTATTATTATTATTATTATTATTATTTATTATTATTATTATTATTATTATTATTATTTATTAATTTTATGCTCTTTCATTTGATACCTAATTTGTTGCTCTATCTTGTTTAGATCAAAAGTTAAAGTGCAAAACATAATTCAAGGGACCCCGGAATTGGCGCTTTGGCCGATTTCAAGGCAGAAAATTTAAAGCTCCATGCGGCAATGCTTCCCAACATCCTAGGTCAAAATAGTTGTGATTTTCGGCTTTCAGGTCAAAAAGCATGGGAAAATGTACAGAAACCTATGAAAATAAGAAAAAGTTGATTTTTGAACAGGCCTACCTGAGACCATGTTTGTAAGATGGAAAAACACTGTATCACCAGGTTTTAAGGTAACTAATGGTGTTAGGCAAGGAGGTATTTTATCACCCTATCTTTTCTCCGGCAGAGCTGGGCATTTGCGTTTTTTTGCCCGTTTTTTTGCGGTACTGCGGTACTGCGGTACTACTACCGCACTACCAAACCGGTACCGCATAACGCAGTACCGCAAAGGATCGCTGAAAGTACAGCAGTACCGCTACCGCATTCAAATTTCCCGCGGTACTTTCCGCGGTACCGACCAGTACCGCAGTACCGCAGTACCGCAAAAAAAACGCAAGTGCCCAGCTCTGCAAGTTTTCTGTATATACATGGATGACCTTACCAATGAACTAAAAACTGCACGTACTGGCTGTGTCATTGGAAAGGAAAAATTAATCATTTAATGTATGCTGATGACCTTGTTCTTCTGTCACCCTCCTCCAGTGGGCAGAGAGTACTATTAGAGATATGTGAACAATATGGTATAGAAAATGACATCACCTATAATGGGGCAAAGAGTTGTATTTTGATTTTTAGGTGTAATCTACTGAAACATGTATCATGTGGGTCTTTTGAAATGAATGGTCAGATTATACCTGTCAAAGATACATGTAAATACTTAGGTCATGTAATTACTCACGAGCTGCGAGATGACCTCGATATTGAGAGGCAAGGTAAAAAGCTGTATGTACAGGGTAACATGCTAGTAAGGAAATTTGGTATGTGTTCAGAATCAATTAAAACTTATCTTTTTAGAACTTATTGTACTGCATTGTATACATCCCATCTGTGGTGTAACTATACAAAAACTGCTATGAATAAACTCTCTGTTGCTTATAATAATATTTTTCGTATGCTATGTAGGGAACCAAACTGGTGCAGTGCCAGTTTTATGTTTACTACGCGTAACCTACCTACCAGCCAAATGTTAATTCGGAAGAATATATATAATTTCATTACTAGGGTCCAAATCAGCTCTAATGTGTTATTGTACAATGTCCTGTCTTCAGATACTGTGTAACTCTCACCGATATGGCAGGCTTGGTTCAGACAACTGCTGGTTTACAATACCTTATTTCTGTAATGTAACAAAGATTATATATGCATATTGTTATAATGTTATAATGTTTCAGACCAACAAAGACCCTAGGATCCACTCATGGCTGGTCTACCTAACTGTGTTCGTAATTGTGTATTGTGCATGTCCTCCGTGGTGGCGGAGAGGACCTACAATTTTACGTGGGTTCCGAACCACAAAGCCTTAATTTTACTACCTTAAACTATACCCAATCTATAAACATATGCGTCTAATCGATTTTTAAACATGTTTATAGACGTGCTACTAATTACTTCTACCGGTAAACTATTCCAGCTATTTACTATTCTATGCGTAAAAAAATTTTTAGCAACTGCTGTAAAGAACCTTCTACTTGTCAACTTACACCCGTTATTTCTCGTCCTATTATATTGGGATATTTTGAAAAAGCTATCTCTATCTACGTTATCGAACCCATTCATAATTTTGAAAACCTGGATTAGATCACCCCTTAGCCTCCTAGTCTCGAGTGTAGTCAATTTTAACTCCTTAAGGCCCAGTGGCGGCTCGTCGGTAGGCACTGCGGAACTGCAGCACCCCTAAATTTTTTATTTACAATTGAAATAATCAAGAACAATATAAGGATGAGCTCACTGAATAACTTTTTCAATAACTTTAGAAACTTTTATTCATTGCTCAATGCTCATCCTTTTATTTCAGTAATTATTTCAACCCATTCTTAGAGACAGCACCCCTAGAATTTTTAGTCACGAGCCGCCACTGCGGCCTAAGCCTATCCTCGTACGACTTCGACCTAAACGACGGAATCATCTTAGTTGCTCGTCTTTGAACTCTTTCGATTTTGTCTATATCTTTTCGCATATGTGGATTCCAAAATTGGATCGCGTACTCCAAATGGGGTCTACTGTAACTAGTGATTTATAAAGAGGAACAATAATGTCGCATGATTTGTACTAAAAATTCCGAGCTATAAAACCTAGGATTTTGTTCACTTTATTGACCGCTGCTGTACTTTGTTTCGCTACTTTTAAATCACCAGTGACTATAACTCCTAAATCTTTTTACTGCTTTACGCTTGCTAACTCCTTCCTTGACATACTATACGCAAAATTACCGTTACGCGAACCTATATGTAAAATTTTGCACTTATCGACGTTAAATCTCATTTGCCATGTGACTGACCAATCAACGATTTTATTCAGATCTTCCTGGATTTTACATCTATCTTCGTCATTAATCACCCTACCACTGTTATTTTATTTATTTGTTGGGTTCAAAATCCCAGCTGAGCCGTGAACGGCCAAATTCTAAAGGGCCAGTGCTACCTACAGCCCAAGTTAAGCTAAAATTAAAACTTACGGATTTGAGATCCTATTAGGTCCTACCTCAGGGTTGCTGACTCGATGCGGGCCTACCTTAGACCTTAGTTAGATGAATTTAATATAAACACAAAAGGGGTACTATTTATGGTCTTCTTTCTCAACCTTGCAACAACAACGCAACCTGGACTATTGCACGATGCAACAATCTTGTATCTAAACAACCAAACTTAATTGCAAGAGAGCTCTCTAACAGACCACACCCTGTACGTACGAAATCCCACAAACGAGTAGAAAAGACGCGCAGCGCCCCAAAATGATGCCACCAGCGTCCCAAACACTGATGCCACAAGAGCCCAAAAATGCTAGCTCTAAATTAAGTGAATTTTTCACTAACCTTACAATTATGAGATGGATATATATACACCTTAACTTAATATATACAAGCAATGCTGCATCAATCAGCTTCGTCATCATATCGCCTTAGGACAACAATGGTTCTTCCTCTTCTAGATTTTCTAACACTCCCCACCGAAGAGGCATTGTTGTCGTTACCTTCTGCAAGGTTAGCCAAGCCTTCTCCATGAGGCTGTAACTCAAATGTTTCATCTTGACTATCTGTGTTTTTGCTGATTTCTAAAGCATAGAGTTTTTGTATAGGTCTCTTTAACTTTCCTCCTGAAGTCTTTACCAGTGCAGACCTAACTAAATTGTCTTTGCCAACAAACAACTCTTCAATTATGCCAAGCTTCAGCGTTGCCTTGGTCTTTCATCCCCAATCATTACCACTTCTCCCACCTTGATACAATTTGCATTGGAGCCCTTTACCTTGCCTGATGGGTAATAATTGAGTTCTGGCAAGTATTCCATCTGCCACCTCTTCCATAACTGATCTTGTAGCTCTTCAAGGTACCTGAACCGTCTGGTTAACTCTCCTTGAGTGCTCTGGATAGGCTGCAAGTCTTCTGGCACACTGGGGCTTGATGTTAATCGTTTACCACAAAGAAAATTTGGTGTCAATGGCTCTGCATCCTGCATACTGTTGTAAACAAAAGTGATAGGCCTACTGTTCACCATTGCTTCTACTTCACATAAAACAGTAGAGAATTCTTCTTTGCTCAAATGAGCATTAGCTAAAAGTTTCTTTAATGGACACTTTACACTTCTCACTAGCCTTTCCCAAAATCCACCCCACCATGGTGCTCTCTCAACAATAAACTCCCACTGTATCCCTTGGTGTGAAAAGTAGGATTGGAATCCTTCCTCTTTTAGCAAGGACCAAACTTCTTGGAGTTCCTTTGCAGCCTTTTGAAGGTTTTTGCATTATCCGATATGATTTTATTTGGGAAACCCCTTCTGTTCACAAACCTTTTAAAGGCCAAAAGAAATACATCACTACTTAAATTGCTTACCAACTCCAAATGGATTGCTCTGGTGGTAGCAGATGTGAAAAGACATATATAACCTTTGTTAGACTCCCCTTGCTCATACACATAGACTGGACCTGCAAAGTCTACTCCCACTACATCAAATGGGGCAGTATAGACACACCGTTCTCTTGGAAGTGGAGCCACCTTTTCATAATAAGGCTTTGCACTCCAACGCTTGCAAACCACACATTTATGCAAGACCTTTTTTAGTACTTGTCTAATTTTGGGAATCCAAAACTGTTGTCTGATCTCTATTATCACTTCTCTAACTCCAGCATGTAACAGCTTATGATGAGTATCCAGGATCAAAAGGTCCACAAAGTGCCCCCCAGAAGGTAGCAAGATTGGATGTCTTTTCTCATCTGGAAGCCCAGAAAACTGTAGTCTACCTCCTACTCTCAATAAATCCTGATCTAAAAACACATCCAAACCTTGAGAGCAGAATGTGTTGGTAGAACCTGTAATGGATGGCTGGTGAGCAATTCCCTCTCTTCACCAAATTTTTCCTTCTGCACATATACCACCCAGTATTTTCTGGCTTGCTGAATCTCATTACTGCTCAGAATTCCTTCCCTTCTTGTTTCTCCCTTAATGTTGTTGGTAAATCTATATACCCATGCTGTCACTCTTAACAATCTTTTCAGACTGCTAATGTCCTCAAGCCTCAATATGGGGTCCTGCTGCATAACTTGACAACTGTTCACAGCGCATTTTCTCACCTCACTCACCCATGCTTCTTCAGCCTGGCATTCTCCTACAATAGGGTGATTAGAAGGCCAGTTTTCACTTCCAAGTTTTAGCCACTCTGGCCCATTCCACCACAAACTTGACTGTGAAAGATCTTTCACTGAAATTCCTCGTGTTGGTAAATCAGCGGGGTTTTGGATGCCTGGACAATGCTTCCATTGCTTGGGATCTGTGTGCGCTTGAATTTCTTCCACCCTATTGGCAACAAATGGTTTCCATTTCCTTGCCTGACTTCTTAACCAGTGCCAAACTATAGTGGAGTCTGTCCAATAATAGCTTGGAATTTCATAGAGGGCCAAAGACTTTTGCACTGTAACTGCAAGCCGACTAGCAATAACGGCACCCATCAATTCCAACCTTGGAACAGAAAGCCTTTTCAAAGGTGCTACTCTGCTCTTTGCAGCAACAAACCTGCAACTTACTTCCTCTTGCAATGTGCCTCTAATATAAATACAAGTTGCATAGGCTTCCTCACTTGCATCACAAAAGATGTGCAGCTCCAAATTGTCTGGACTCTGAAATCCCAAGATGGCACTTTGGAGAGTTGAACCAATGTCTCCAAGATGTGCCAATTCTTTGAACCAATATTTCCACCTTACCACCATATGATCAGGTAACTCTTGGTCCCAACCAAGTCCAATTTCCCAGAGGCTCTGAAACCAAATTTTTGACTTTATCACAAATGGAGCCAGGAATCCAAGAGGATCAAAGACCTTTGAAGCCAAACTAAGAGCTGTACGTTTTGTCCACCTTGTCTCATTCTCAGCCAGCTCTACTAAAGATTTCCCATTGAAGGTAAACAAATCATCCTCTTGCTGCCAAACAATGCCTAGCACCTTTGCGTCTATTGCCCACAACTCATTAATACCAGAATCCTCAATACTTTCTGCTGCATCAGGTACTACACAGGAATGACTCATAAACTCTTGTAATTGCGAATGATTGGTCTGCCATTTTCTAAGCTCCATGCCAGCCTCCCTCATTATAGCTCTAGCCTCCATGAATATCTGTTTAGCCATTTCTGTATTATCCACGGAACACAGCAAATCATCAACATAAAAATTTTTCCTTATGTGTTCAATAGTGTTAGGATAGACTTCAGAATATTTCTTAAAATGGTACTGCATAGTAGCTGCCAACAGAAATGGACTAGAGCTGAGGCCAAACAACACTGACTTCATTCTATATGCTTGAACCTTAGGTTCATTTTCCAACAAGTCTTTCGTATCCACCCACAGATACCTTACTGCATCTCTGTCCTCTGGTTTTAACTTTATCCGCAAAAAGGCTTGCTTCACATCTGCAGTCAATGCTACTCTACCAAACCTGAATTACAAGGAAAAAAATCTGCATTTAAATTTGGCCCAGCATCCAAACAGTCATTCAAGGACACACCACCTTTGTCCTTGGCTGAGCCATCAAAAACTACCCTCAGTTTGGTGGTAGTTTTGTCTCGCCGTACCACTGCGTGGTGTGGCAGATAATGTGCCTCCTGGCTCACCAGCTCACCTTGCACCCTTTCAGCATAGCCCTCCCTTACATAACTTAGGATGGCCTCATTGTATTCAATTAACAACTCCTCATTTTTTCTTAGCCTGTACAATGAAGTCTCCAACCTCCGATTAGCTAGCTGAAGGTTTGAACCGGGTTTGCAAGAATCCTTCCATGGTAGGCCAACTTCATAGCAACCATCTCTAAACCCAATCCCTTTTTCAAATTGCTCTAAAACATCATTGTTCACTATACTTGCCTGTTTGTCCTTTATGCCAATAGATTCAAGTTCCCAAAACGCTTTCAAATGCCTTTCCAGACCATGGCTGTTCTCCTCAATCTTAACAAAAAGAGCCTTAACTTCCATTTCATTGCAATAACTACCATGTAGCATCCAGCCTAGCTTACTTTCAATAGCTACCGGGCCTCGAGATGTGCGGACAATATTACCAGTGATGAAGTCCCAATAATAGTCAGCTCCAATCAAAAGACTAATATCTTCTGTTCCTTCAAACTTATTATTGCCCAAATTAATTCCTTTAACTTGCAATTCTTGGACACATGCCATATCTAAACAAGTAGTGACTGGAGCACAAAGTTCCTCAATCTCTACAGCTTGGACCTTGATAGTGGGACTTTGCGGTAACAACCCTTTAACCAGAACTTCTACCTTCTTAAATTTGGTTCGGTTTTGAACGGAACCCCCAAACCCAGAAATTCTTAAATTTTCCCTCTTAAGTTCTTTAAACTTCAATTTTCTGGAAATTCTGGTCTTAATAAAACTACACTGGCTACCACTATCAAACAACACTCTTACAGTAGGTTCTCCCTCATTCCCAATTAATAAGGCTGCAGTTGTTTGCAATAATCCCCCTTTACTTTTACTCCCTTGCATAGCAGTGGCATGTGCCACTGATGTCTCTACTTCTGGGGTAGGCCTACTAGGAGTGTTCACACAATAATGGCTGATGCCTACCATGACATTTTTTGCACAAAATTTTAAACTACAAAACCTTGCTCTGTGACCTTTCAAAAACATTTAAAACATGCTGTGGACTTAGTTACCCTGTCCTTTCTCTCCTCAAGGGTAATGCCTCAGCCACCTCACATTTATATGACTTGTGGTTGTCTTCGCAAAATATGCATTCTTTGATTCCCTTTAATTTATTCTCAGAGGATGCATGTAGAGCTGACACTGTACCTGGGTTATTCCTTTTTGTGGAAACTTTGGTGCTGTGCCTGCCTTTGTCCCCTTGTTTACCATCCCACTGTGAAAACTCAATTCCCTCTCGTCTTGCTAATTCTGTGCCTAAAAGACTTAACATCTGCGGAAGGGGGATGTACACATGTTCTGTAGAGTGTCCCCTACTTAATTCAAGCAAAATTGAGCTAGGCAATTTAGACTCCAGTGTAGGAACCAACATTATACCATACCTTTCCATTCCTACACCCAGTGGCGGTTCCTCATATGGGCAATATGGGCAGCCGCACAGGGCGGCATTTGTGGAGGGGCGGCATGAGCGCCTGCAAAAAAAATAAAAATTTATCCATGAAAGGGAGTTCTCTGAAATATATCCAAATTTGTGGACTGCTCTCAGAATTGGTCTTACTCTTCCAGTCACTGTTGCTGAAGCAGAGAGAAGCTTTTCAAAGCTGAAGCTCATCAAATCCTACCTGAGGTCAACTATGTCACAGGAACGCCTTACCGGTCTGGCCATCATCAGTATAAATCATACAATTGCTGAGCAGATTTCATATGATGATTTAATTCATGACTTTGCATCAAGGAAGGTAAGAAGAGTCAGGCTTTAGATGGCAGTTGTGCTGTGGTGCAATTTATTTTGTTTCTTGTTCAAAGTGTAGCATAATAATTACCCTCTCTTAAGTGTCTTATTCTATTTATGTGATAGAGCATTTGTACAATTTAGAAATTTGATTCTCTAGTTTATTTATGGCAGTTGTGCAATTTAATTTGTATTTTTCCTGTTCATAGTATCATAATTACATTTCTTAAGTGAGTTATTCTATTTACGTGATGAAGGATTTGTAAAATTCAGAAATTTGAGTCTTTGTTTTGGTTCTGAAGTTCCAACAATTAGTCCAATAAAAAGTTATTTTGTGAAAGAGTTATGTCTGTCCTTTATTTTTGGGGGATTCGAATGTGTGTGTGTTGGCGAACAGGGGGGGGGGCGCTGAAGGTGAGGTTCGCCCAGGGCGTCATGTAAGCTAGGACCGCCACTGCCTACACCCAAGTTATCCAGGGACCTAGTTCTAATTTCAAATTCATCATATAACTGCCGTAACTCCTTGACACTATTAGGATTATTAACAGGAGGTATAGCTAAAAGTGCACGGAGGTGGCTTTTAATTAAGATCTCTGGCTTACCAAACCGTTTCTTTAATATATCCCAAGCCACATTATAATTAGCCTCTGTTAATGCTAATCCTGCTATAGTCTTTGCTGCCTCCACTTCCAAGAGGGACTGCAAATAATTAAACTTCTCCACGGCACTTAACACTTGACTAGAATGAACTGCTGATTGAAAACTGTCTGCCCATCTTGCCATTCCTGAATACTCCCAGAAAATGGTTTGAGTACAAGCCTCGGTAATTGAACTACAGATCTGTTAACCTTAACTTCACAAACATAATTTATTGAGTGTTGTGTTTCATTATTAGACCTGGTCTCTAACTGTACTGAGCTGCTAAACTCTTTTGCTCGGAGGCCTACTTTAATTATATCATCAATAATCTCTTCAAAGTAAATTATGTTATTTTCTATTTCATCCTCTTCTATAAGAGCCTCAATTTTAAATTTACCTCACTTAGAGCAACTTTTTAGTTTCTAATATGGAAAGCTGCGCAGTCACTAAGCGTAAATCCTCTTGCTCTATGGCAGAATCTATAGTGGCAATGACCTTTGTAATTAGACCTTTGTAGGCGCTTCTCCTTTTTATAAATTTGTTCAATTCAGATGCATTCATCTTCAATGCAAACAACAATTGGGCTCAATGCCAAATGAGCTGAATTGGCAGAAATACTTAACCAAACTGATCAAACGCAAATTTTACTTTCAAATAAACTGAATTGCTGGGTGGGGTACTAACCAAACACCAGTATGGAATACCAAATTTTCCACCCCAGGACCTTAATTCAATAATAACCCAAAATTAACCAAACCGGTAAAATGTAGGCCAAAACAACGACAGACGACTGGCCAAGTTTAGCAATTGGGCGACCAAACTTTCTACCCTGGGACCTTAATTCAATAATAACCCAAATTTAACCAAACCGGTAAAATGTAGGCCAAAAACAACGACAGACGACTGGCCAAGTTTCGCAATTGGGCGACCAAACTTTCTACCCTGGGACCTTAACTCAATAATACTCAACCCGTCTAGGCCTAACTTGGGCTACAATTTGCACAATCAGAACTTTGCCGAAAAATAGTCACTGACAGTCTTGGGGTAGAATCCGGTTCTGAAGGACCATGTTATTTTATTTATTTGTTGGGTTCAAAATCCCAGCTGAGCCGTGAACGGCCAAATTCTAAAGGGCCAGTGCTACCTACAGCCCAAGTTAAGCTAAAATTAAAACTTACAGATTTGAGATCCTATTAGGTCCTACCTCAGGGTTGCTGACTCGATGCGGGCCTACCTTAGACCTTTGTTACATGAATTTAATATAAACAAAAGGGGTACTATTTATGGTCTTCTTTCTCAACCTTGCAACAACAACGCAACCTGGACTATTGCACGATGCAACAATCTTGTATCTAAACAACCAAACTGAATTGCAAGAGAGCTCTCTAACAGACCACACCCTGTACGTACGACATCCCACAAACGAGTAGAAAAGACGCGCAGCGCCCCAAAATGATGCCACCAGCGTCCCAAACACTGATGCCACAAGAGCCCAAAAATGCTAGCTCTAAATTAAGTGAATTTTTCACTAACCTTACAATTATGAGATGGATATATATACACCTTAACTTAATATATACAAGCAATGCTGCATCAATCAGCTTAGTCATCATATCGCCTTGGGACAACAATGGTTCTTCCTCTTCTAGATTTTCTAACAACCACCCAGCTTCGTGTCATCCGCAAACTTTGAAACTGTACTGACTAGGCCGACATCTAAATCGTCATATATATAAGAAAAAGCAAGGGGCCCAATACAGAACCCTGAGGAACGTCACCCGCTACATTAGCCCAAGACGACTCCGCTCCATCAACGACCACCCTCTGTTTCCTACCTCGCAACCACTCTTCTATCCAATTTATTACTACACCCCTGATTCCATGAACCTTAGTTTTTTCAATGAGTCTTTTGTGCAGTACGGTGTCAAACGCTTTTTGAAAATGTAAATACATTACATCAACCGCCCGATGACTATCGTAAACTTCAACCACGCTTTGAAAAAATTCTAAAAGATTAGTTAAGCAAGATTTGTTTCGCCTAAAACCGTGCTGCGTATTTCTAACCAAGTCATGCAATTCTAAGTGTTCGACTATACGACCCCTAATTATTGATTCCAGTAGCTTACCTACAACAGACGTTAAACTGATTGGCCTATAATTTCCCGCCGCACCTTTATCGCCTTTCTTAAAGATAGGTGTTACATTTGCTAACTTGAAATTATCTGGTACGCACCCTCAGAAATAGACGCATTAAAAATCTTTGTCAGCGGCACAACAATGCTATCTTTTAATTCTGTTAGTTGTATGGGATATATGGAATCCTGCCCCGGTGATTTACGCATTTTCATTTTATCAATATAGCGCATTACTTTCCTTTCACTAACCACAATATTATCCAAAGTATTACCATTATCAAAAGGTATTATGTCTATGACCGTAGGGATATTCGTTACATTTTCAATAGTAAAAACTGACGTAAAATATTCGTTTAGCAAGGTAGCCATTTGCTTGTTTTCAGCAACTAGCTCTCCGTTAAAAATTTTCAACGACCCAAGACAATTTTTACTAGATTCCTATTGTTGACGTATTGAAAGAATCGCCTGGGGTTTTCTTCACCGTCACGAGCTATGGAGATTTCAAATTCGTACTTGACTTTTTTATTACACTTTTCGCTTCACGCCTTAGAGATATGTAGTTGTTTCATAACCACAGATTGTCTTTATCGCACTTTTGTAGCTTATAAGCCCTATCTCTACTCTTTATAATATCTCCTACTCTAGAAGTATACCACAAGGGATTGTTGTTTACTTTCGCACGCTCAATTTTGTACGGTACACATTCCTCACTTACAGTCCTAAATACTGTTTCAAACGATTTCCACATTAGTTTTGCGTTGGAGATCACCATTACGTTTTGCCACTTGATGTGTGACAATTCATTTCTAAATTTACAAAAGTCTGCGTGATGGAAGTTAGGAATTTTAGTCGAGTTAGCTGGTTTCGAGTGACTTACTGAGAGGACAAACTCTACCATATTGTGATCGCTATTGCTTAATGGTTCTATTACTTGAAGACCCGTGATTAGCCTATCATCCGTAGTTATTACTAAATCTAAAATACTGTCCAACCTCATAGATTCCCAAACCTTTTGAATAAGAAAGCTATCTTCGAGAAAATTAACTAAACGATTACCTCCAGCGTTGTGTTATAAAAAAGTGGTTATGTTATAGTAAGTGTTATAAGATGCTCATGTAATAACAATATGCATAAAATTGTCAGATAATTAATCAAACAGTATGCCAGTATGCTAGGTTAAGTGGCTATGTTGGCATTATTTTGTATTAAGTTCAGTGTATACGTGAGATTGTATTTGAATGTTAGGTTAAGTGGCTATGGATTGTGAATTATCCGTAATAAAGATGTTTTGTTTTGTTTGGTTTGTTTACAAGCCACTAAAGTAGTCGCACGTTGATCTATGTTAAATTAAAAATCTTGCTTATTTAATTATTATTATTAGTTATATACTGCTAAAACATTATAAATAATGACATTTTGTGCTGCCAAACTTTGTAATGATAAGCAAGTAAGAGGCAAAAAAAAGTTCATAACTAGCATCTCAGCCGTGGTGTCGACTTGGGGGTTGTAGAAATTGGGAGATGAATGGGAAGAAAATTTGTTGTTGAAAGTTAGCTTTTTATTTGGGTGGAGAATCAGCCAGACTGGCTGGGCACAATCAAAAATGTGTGATTTGTAGAACTATATACTATTTTGACTATGTGCAGAAGAAGAACAACAAAAGTGTTGGACAGCTTTACTTAGCTCAGACTGCAAGATTTGAATTTTGTTTTATTTTTTATTTTAAGTGTTTTGTCTCGTGTCGTCACTGAAAGGGATTACACTGGTGATTATTATACATTAATTAGTATATAATTACAGTACTAAGATAAATACCTCTTTCCCTGTCAACAAATACTTCTCATCAGTATTCACAAATGAAAATTTAAATAATATTCCTGATCTTATACTACCAGGACAAGATAGAGAAATAAATGAATTAAGGGTAACAAAACTAGATATCCTAAAAGCAATAGATAAATTAAAAATGGAAAAATCTCCAGGGCCAGATGAAATGCATCCAATAGTCATAAAAGCTGCCAAAAAGAATATAGCACAGGCACTAGAAATTATTTTTAATAAATCATTGATATGTACTGAAATTCCAGAGGATTGGAAGAAAGCAAATGTGGCTCCAATCTTTAAAAAAGGAAATAGAAACTTGCAAAAAACTACAGACCCATCAGCCTCACCTCCATTATTTGCAAATTACTTGAAAGTATCATTAGAGGTAAAGTTACTGAGTTCCTTGAAGAATGCAACCTTATAAATGATAGCCAGCATGGCTTTTGAAATGGAAGGTCTTGTCTAACCAACTTGATTGAATTTTATGATGGAGTCCTATTGCATTTGGACAATAAAGAGCCAGTAGATATAGTATACTTAGATTTTACAAAGGCATTTGATACTGTTCCTCATGCAAGATTGTTGGTAAAAGTTAGAGCCCATGGTATAAGAGGTTATATACCTGACTGGATAGAAGAATGGCTGAGAAACAGAAAACAGAGTTTATCTAAATGGAAATAAGTCTACTTGGAGACCCGTATTGAGTGGAGTCTCATAGGGGTCTTGGGACCTTTGCTTTTTGTTGTCTATATAAATGATCTAGAGAAGGGCCTATCGTGTAAAACCTCAAAATTTGCTGATGATACAAAATTAGGCCATAATGTTGTCAGTAGCAGGAGCAATAACAATACAAAAAGACTTAGACAGAGTAACAGCTTGGGCAGATAAGTGGGAGATGAAATTTAATGTTGATAAGTGCAAGGTTATGCATATTGGGCCAAAAAATCCAGAATTTGAATACAATATGAATGTAATTTGGATTAAAAATGATGATAAAGAGAAAGACTTGGGTGTCACTGTGACTAATGAACTTAAACCCTCAAATCACTATATAGTAATCAGAAATAAAGCAAATGCTAGACTCAATCTCATGCAGAGACACATTGAATACAAATCACCTAATATTATAAAGCAACTATCAGTGCCGTAGCGTGGGTTTTGGCTGCCTTGTGCGGTAGCCAAATTGGCCGCCCCCTTCCTTAAACGTAACATACCTTCCACTGCAGCAAACACACGTATATAAAGGATTTATATTTTATTGATTGAGGAATAATGTAATAATGATGAAAATTGAAACCGTGATGATAGACAATAAAAAAATAAATTTAATAATTTAATTTAAAATATAGAAAATAATATGGTATTTTGTACCATACCATACCGTAATGCCAGCCTTGGCCAAAATTGGCCGCCCCCCAAAGTGGCCGCCCTGTGCGGTCCACACACCCCACGCTATGCCACTGGCAACTATACATTTCATATGTCAGACCTCCTCGAATACTGCATTCAATTTAATAGTCCCTATTTGATACAAGATATTGAAAAACTAGAAAAAGTACAGAAATGAGTAACAAGAATGATCCTATCTCTAAGACAATTGACATATAAGGAAAGACTGGCGTATCTAAGCATGTTCTCATTAAAAAGGAGGAGGTTAAGGAGTGATATGATAGAGGTGTATAAAATGATAAAAGGGTAGATTTTGAGTCTCTCTTCATTAAAGATCACAATAACCAGACTAGAGGTCATAGTATGAAATTATTTAAGCCAAGATATAGAACAAATTAAAAAAAACATAGTTTTACAAACAGAGTAATTAAGGGTTCGGTAATTTTTTACTATCAGTCCGGTCTCTAGAAACTGAAAATAAAGTTTACCATAAGACTCTTTATATTTTTTTAAACAACTTTTATTAAGTACAATATGAAGGCAAATGCCGATTAAAGCTATAAAATTAATATTAAGAAATTATTTTTTTGAGCGATAAAATCGCGGATCATGTTTTGTGAGTGATAAAATGACTGATCCCACAAAGGTTAGGAAGGTACGGTACCGCTAACAAAATTGGGTGGTTTGACCTGAACTCATAACATTTTAGTGTCACGGTGGCGTCGGTTTGCGATGGTTGTAGTTATTCACTGTGTTTAACTTCATGCAAATTTTTGGTAATTTTTACTATCACTCCGGTCTCTTCAATTCCTATAATTTATACATCAATGGATTCGTTATTACACCAGGAATGCGATTTCGATAGTCTCAAGTGAGGGAACTGGCCCAAAACTAAGTTAGGACAGGAAGTTTGTTTTGGGGTAGTGTGAAAAAATACCCTAAAATGCGGGTAATTCCTTCAGTAGAGACTATCTAGGGCGCATTCACGATGTAAAAACGAATCCATTGATATATAAATTATGGAAATTGTAGAAACAGCCAACATGAGTGACCTAAAAGGTATATATACATTTATATATATGTAGTAAAACAAACACTATATATTCACTGTATATATATATACCGTAAAACTATACTAAAACCTAACCTACCTAACCTAACTAACCTAACCTAATTTAGGTACTACTCTTACTTGTATACTTATTACCACAAACAATACCTTCCTTGATTTTCTTAGGGCATATAAATTCTTTTAGCAATACACCGTGTTCTACATAAAAATTAAATTCAGCCTCTTCATCATCAAAAAATTTGGTAATTTTTTACTATCAGTCCGGTCTCTGGAAACTGAAAATAAAGTTTACCATAAGACTCTTTATATTTTTTTAAACAACTTTTATTAAGTACAATATGAAGGCAAATGCCGATTAAAGCTATAAAATTAATGTTAAGAAATTATTTTTTGAGCGATAAAATCGCGGATCATGTTTTGTGAGTGATAAAATGACTGATCCCACAAAGGTTAGGAAGGTACCACTAACAAAATTGGGTGGTTTGACCTGAACTCATAACATTTTAGTGTCACGGTGGCGTCGGTTTGCGATGGTTGTAATTATTCACTGTGTTTAACTTCATGCAAATTTTTTGATGATGAAGAGGCTGAATTTAATTTTTATGTAGAACACGGTGTATTGCTAAAAGAATTTATATGCCCTAAGAAAAACAAGGAAGGTATTGTTTGTGGTAATAAGTATACAGGTAAGAGTAGTACCTAAAATTAGGGTAATTTTTTACTATCAGTCCGGTCTCTGGAAACTGAAAATAAAGTTTACCATAAGACTCTTTATATTTTTTTAAACAACTTTTATTAAGTACAATATGAAGGCAAATGCCGATTAAAGCTATAAAATTAATGTTAATAAATTTTTTTTTGAGCGATAAAATCGCGGATCATGTTTTTGGGAGTGATAAAATGGCTGATCCCACAAAGGTTAGGAAGGTACCGCTAACAAAATTGGGTGGTTTGACCTGAACTCATAAGATTTTAGTGTCACGATGGCGCGGTTTGCGATGGTTGTAATTATTCAGTGTGTTTAATTTCATGCAAATTTTTTGATGATGAAGAGGCTGCATTTAATTTTTATGTAGAACACGGTGTATTGCTAAAAGAATTTATTTGCCCCAAGAAAAACAAGGAAGATATTGTTTGTGGTAATGTGTGTTCGATAAAAACAGAAAAGCATTTCGTTGCCATAGGTCGTGTGCGTGATAAGAAACGGAGAAGGGGAACACGCAAGGTTAGGTAGGTTAGGTAGTTAGGTTAGGTTAGTTAGTTTAGTTTAGTTTTACGGTATATAATATATACAGTGAATGGATCTTTTCCGTTTGACTGCCGCCATTGAAACATAAGAGGTGAGTGCCCCCAGCCTTCTTTACTTAGCCTTATAAGGCTAACTAACGAAAATATCACGACCTAACCTAACCAATCGTTAGGTCAACTGTACGACCTTGACGATTGGTTAGGTTAGGTCGTGATATTTTTGTTAGTTAGCCTTATAAAGCTAACTAAAGAAGGCTGGAGTTTAATTATGTTTCAATGGCGGCAGTCAAATGGAAAAGATCCCAGTGAATATATACAGTGTTCGTTTTACTACATATATATAAATGTATATATATATACCTTTTAGGTCATTCATGTTGGCTGTTTCTACAATTTCCATAATTTATATATCAATGGATTCGTTTTTACATCACGAATGTGCCCTAGGTAGTCTCTACTGAAGGAATTACCCGCATTTTAGGGTTTTTTTCACACTTATACCCCAAAACAAACCGTGTCCTAACTTAGTTTTGGGCCAGTTCCCTCACTTGAGACTATCCAAATCGCATTCCTGGTGTAATAACGAATCCATTGATCTATAAATTATGGGAATTGAAGAGACCGGAGTGATAGTAAAAAATTACCAAAATTAGGTTAGGTTAGGTTAGTATAGTATAGTTTTACGGTATATATAATATATACAGTGAATATATAGTGTTCATTTTACTACATATATAAAAATATATATATACCTTTTAGGTCACTCATGTTGGCTGTTTCTACAATTTCCATAATTTATATATCAATGGATTCGTTTTTACATCGTGAATGCGCCCTAGATAGTCTCTACTGAAGGAATTACCCGCATTTTAGGGTATTTTTTCACACTTATACCCCAAAACAAACTTCCTGTCCTAACTTAGTTTTGGGCCAGTTCCCTCACTTGAGACTATCGAAATGCATTCCTGGTGTAATAACGAATCCATTGATGTATAAATTATAGGAATTGAAGAGACTGGAGTGATAGTAAAAAATTACCAAGGGTTCTTTTGCATTATCCTCCCAACACTAATTTTTTTATATAATGTTGGTTTAGTTTTGGTACTTTATTTTCCTTCCATTATAAAAAAAATTAGTGTTGGGATTAGGTTAGGTTCGGTTAAAAACAGCCTGCCGCAAGTGTTTTGCTAACGTACTTTATTTTCCTTCCATTATAAAAAAAAATTAGTGTTGGGAGGCAGGGTTGTGGAGTCGGTCCAAAATTTTCCGACTCTGACTCCACACATTGTAAAAATTCGACTCCGACTCCACACATTGTAAAAAATCTAAAAATCCGACTCTGACTCCTCACATTTTAAATATACGACTCCGACTCCTCTAGTGTTTCACTCTATAATTATCATAATAATAAGACATTTCATCACCACCACACTAAGTGTGAAATTTTATATTTTATATTTAAATAAATATTAATTGTATATTCTGAAAATGTAAAAAAAAAATATTAAAAAACTTAATCTAGGGCTATCAATGAATAAGGTTTATTGACCAAAAAAACTAAATAACCTAAATGTTAGTATTTAGGATTTAGAAATTAAGGGTGACACAGGACACAGAAATTGGAGTCGGAGTGGAAGTTTTTACCGACTCTGACTCTGACTCCGCCCTGAAACGTGCGACTCCACGACTCCGACTCTCCAACTCCGACTCCACAACCCTGTTGGGAGGATAATGCAAAAGTACCTAATTAAGTTTTGGAAAAGTCTGACAGAAGAAGTAGTGACTTCAGATACACTTGATTCTTTCAAAAGAAGGTTGGATAGTTTGATGTACTGTGAGGTATTGAAAAACTCATGATCTTCACTTGCCCCACAAACACCTTTAAATGGGAGACCCAAAATAGGTACACACACATTTCTACATTACTGTACAGTCTTTACAGCCACACCTACACTTTTCCTCCTAAGTATATATATTGTAATGTATATGGTTGTAAATTGTGACTTGGTCTGCAATTGATATGGACCGTGACTTATTTTTGGTTGGCAAGGTACTGGTATTGATGAATACTATAATGAAATTGACTGGATTCTTTGGATCTGATATATTTGCATGTCGGTTATAAATAGATATAGAGTGTAATATATTTGTGGATAGTAGCCTATTATGACTTAGATCCTCTGGATCCAGAGATTTTATCTTTAGTTTTAAATTGATAATTAGTTAGTTTTAAATTGATACTTAATTAGTTTTGTAAAAATTGGTTATTGCCAATGTACAGGCAGTTTTTACATAGTGGAACCACCTTGATGGGCCGAAGTGGCCCCTAGTTTGCCCACTATAAAAATTTCTTATGTTCTTAACATTACATTATATTTGCAGTGACGTAGCGAGGATTCGTGATGCCCCAGGGCAAGGGTAGAGAATGGTGCCCCATTCTCGAGGGCTGCCTCTGGCAGCCCAAGTTAGGTGCTAAGGCGGGTGGCATCTGGGGAAATTTTGATTACGAAGAGTCGATTTCATGTAATCTGAGCCCTATTTTCAACTATTTTAAACACCTATTTTCAAGGTAGATTAATAAGATTATCGGTTATTTTAATCTATTTTATTTTACTACATAAATCACTTTTTCATGAAAATTTGAAAATAATATACAAAGTAATGAACAAAAACTTGAAGAAGAAAATGGTGGTAATCTACTTAAGCTCCTGTCTCTCAGATTTTCATAAATTATACATTGGTAGCTTTGTTTCTTCATTAGGAATGCGATTTAGACAGTCTCTAATAAGGGAAATGCTTCAAAACCCAACCTAATCTAACCTAGCATTTTGAAGCACAGCTCACCTTGCTATAATGCCAACTGTTTTGAGACAACCTAACCTAACCTTACCCAACAAAAGCTATACGTACATTTCCACAGTGTGGGGTAGAGCTGGGCTGTTGTAATGAGGAAGGCATGCAACCTTTTCTGAGGGTCTGAATAGTTGTCTCAAAACAGTTGGCATTATAGCAAGGCGAGCTCTGCTTCAAAATGCTAGTGTTAGGTTAGGTTTTGAAGCATTTCCCTTACTAGAGACTGTCTAAATTGCATTCCTAATGAAGAAACAAAGCTACCAATGTATAATTTATGAAAATTGGAGAAATGGCAGCTTAAGTAGATTATTACCTTAATGACATTTGAATTTTTTCTTAAATATATCTCTAGTTATATAATAGGTTTAGGTATACACAGTACACACTAGTCAATGAAATGTAATATATTATCTTAGTTACCTACATTAGTCTTTCCAATAATGTATGGTAATTATTCATTTTAGTGCTCCCTCTCCTTTCTGAACCAAAACACATTTTTCTTGTGTTTTTTGGTGTGATTTGGTCAAATCTGAACTTTGTTTCTTTGGGAAATAAGCCATTTTTGAGAAATTTTCAATTTTAAAATTTCTCAAAAATGGCTTATTTCCCAAAGAAACGAAGTTTGGATTTGAACAAAAAAGGAAAAATGTTTAACTTAACCTAACTTAACCTGCGTTTTTTTGCAATTTCTTACCAATTAACCACACTCTCGGAAGCCAACGCTAAATAGAGCTATGCATCTAGCTGTGTCGAACGCTTTGTCAAGAATGATCCAACATACAATAAGTTTTGCCACAGTTTGAGGTGGGATTTTTCAATGGGAAACAGAGAAGGAACACTTTTTTTTTGCCATGCTCATCTCTAGTTACACTGCAATAATATTGGTCAGCAACTTGTCTATAGTTACACTCATGACCACACTGCGGACAAATAACACGAGTAGGTAAAACATCGTGACTGGTAAAGAAAACTTCAGCACCATCTTCTTTTTTATAAATATCTTGTATTAATTGATAGTAATCCAAATCATAACCTCCACAAACCATAGCGAAAAGCGAACTGAAAAAGCATTTTGGAATCAGTATGCATTATGGGAGATTCAAAATGCACGGCTCTGATTGGTTGGATAAGGTCACGCGAAACAAAAACCAGATTTAATTGGCTGATTTGACCTATGCTTCCTAATTTTGCCACGAGATGTCTCCCCATAAAACTGGAGAGGACGAACAGTGGCAAAATTTTAACCGAGGAAAGAGCTAAGCTCTGGGTCAATGACCTCTAATGGCTGCTTATCGACGTCTAACATTTTTTTTTTCTATAAAAAATAATTATTACATTTCCTTGATTTTTATCAGTTTCCCTCAGGTTTCAAGGTGTCCTGAATATGAATTTATATGTTAAATTGTCATAGAATGTCTCCTATCGAAAATGAAGGGAACATTAAAACAAATATTAACCTAATGTACTTGTACATCCTCAAACAAAATTGGTTACAGCTTGTGATATCCTGATGAGAACAAATGAGTTAAAAACTGGTTGGTGTCTAGTTTTTCATAGTTATGTACTCAATTTATTTAATCATCAAGGGCATTACTATATGCCCTTGATGATTGGTTAGGTTAAGTCATGATATTTTCGTTAGTTTTAACAAAAATATCACAACTTAACCAATCATCAAGGGTGTACAGTTGACCTAACTGGGCATTCAGTTAACCTACATTAAATATAATTTTCAACAAAATTGGAAACAGTACATGAAATGGAAAAGATCCAAATGGTGTAAGCTATGATAGGCCGAGTAACATCTTCATAGTGTCATAACTTTGTTATTTTCTAATATTTTCAAAATGATACATAGCTGCTTGCACTGCTCTCATCATTTTCGTTTAAACTAAGGAAAATATCAAGATTAACCTAACCAATCATCAAGGGCATTCAGTTGACCTAACAGTTAAATTGTATTTCACCTAAATATTTCTGGTATTTTCATATTAGGCACTCACTGTCACATTTGGGGCAAGTTAAGGATGAGAGAATAATGCCGTAATTGATAAAAACATCCAATGCTTTGTTTTCATCTAGGGCACATGAATCAAGTTCTCAAAGTCAAAATCATATGAATGGCACATCATAATTCTATCACAAACACCACCAAACTGAATCCAATTAGAAAAAAAAATAGCTAGAACAGAAAATAACAAACTAATTAAGTTGCAGAGTAGCAAAAAAATAGCCCAATCAGGAAAAATATTTTATGAAAAAAAGTACATTTGAACAAATTTGCTCAACATAAGATATATATATTTTTTAGTCAGTTTTTAATGGCAATTTAATTAGGGATCATATAGTTGAACACTTAGAAGTGCATAAACTAGTTAGAAATACGCAGCATGGTTTTAGGCGAAACAAATCTTGCTTAACTAATCTTTTAGAATTTTTCCAAAGCATGGTTGACGTTTACAGATCTACAAGAGAAGAGAATAAGGGGTTAAGTAAGGAGCAACACCTATCATTTGTGGGTTAACTTTCATTCAGAAAAAGAGAAAAAAGACTCACCATCATCATCTGCCGGCCACTGCTGACAAGTCAGAAAAATAGTTGGAGAGAATAGGAGAGGGGTGAAAGATGAAAAGAAGTAAAATAAGAATGCTTACAAACCATGCAAACAGTCTTAACTCACAGTCATACCCTGCAAACTACAAACATGCAAGAAAAGAGTTAGACATGTAAAAAAAAAAAAAAAAAAATAGGTAAAGTTAAACAAAAAGTGGGTTAGTTTACGCTACGAGCTACATCTACGTTCGTGTTAGTCTAATTTTTTTTTTTTTTTTTTTTTTAATAATTTTATTGCTGGCATGTCACAAGCTGGCATTCATCGTCAACAGACTCATCCTCAAGCACCACCACCAGAGCTCCTGTTGCTAACTTTGTTTTTTTTATATTAAACAACGTTAATACTTTTAAAATGTCTGTCAAGACGGTTCTTAAACATATTAACGCTGGTAGAATGAACGACTGACACGGGAAGATTATTCCATTTATCAATTACTTTAAACGTAAAGAAGTTTTTAGCGATATTAGTAATGAAACGTCTGCCACGCAACTTAAATCCGTTATTGCGAGTATTACTATTATCGAAAGTGAACAATGTCAAAATTTGCGTTATCAATGTTATTAACAATTTTGAAAACTTCAATAAGCTCCCCCCTTAATCTCCTTTTGCGCAAGACTCCAGGCACTTTTAAATCCTTAGATACGCGTACGCCTAAATCTACTTCCTCATCAACGCTCGCTCACTGTCTATCATCCATCGTGTACGTGTAATTATTGTTGGGAGAACCTATATGCAAAACTTTATATTTGTCTACGTTAAATTGCATCTGCCACTTATCTGTCCACTCCATAATCCTATTTACATCATCTTGGAGCCTATTACTATCGTCCTCGTTAACAACCTTACCGCCTATTTTAGTATCATCCACGAATTTTGACACATTACTAGTCAAACCTACATCTGTCATTAATGTAAATTACGAATAGCAATGGGCCTAACACTGAACCCTGTGGGGGACCACTACCTACATCTAACCACATCTAATCAACATTGGGCGGTTGATGTAGTGTATTTAGATTTTCAAAAAGCGTTTTACACCATGCTGCACAAAAGACTCATTGAAAAAACTAAGGCTCATGGAATCAGGGGTGTAGTAATAAATTGGATAGAAGAGTGGTTGCGAGGTAGGAAACAGAGGTTGGTTGTTGATGAGCGGAGTCATCTTGGGCTAATGTAGCGAGTGGCATTCCTCAGGGTTCTGTATTGGGCCCCTTGCTTTTTCTTATATATATTAACGATTTAGATGTCGGCCTAGTCAGTACCGTTTCAAAGTTTGCGGATGACATGAAGCTGGGTGGTAGGGCGATTAATGACAAAGATAGAGGTAAAATCCAGGAAGATCTGAATAAAATTGTTGATTGGTCAGTCACATGGCAAATGAGATTTAACGTCGATAAGTGCAAAATTTTGCATATAGGTTCGTGTAATGGTAATTTTGCGTATAGTATGTCAGGGAAAGATTTAACAGGCGTACAGCAGGAAAAAGATTTAGGAGTTATAGTCACTGGTGATTTAAAAGTAGTGAAACAAAGTACAGCAGCAGTCAATAAGGCGAACAAAGTGTTAGGTTTTATAGCTCTTAATTTTGAGTACAAATTGTGTGATATTATAGTTCCTCTTTATAAATCATTAGTTAGACCCCATTTGGAGTACGCGATCCAATTTTTGAATCCGCATATGCGCAAAGATATACCGGGTGCGCAAAAGTAACGCCCTTTTAATAATTGTATCTTTATAGTTTTATACAGTATAATTTTTTAGTTTTATATTGTATCATTGTTATTTTTTAGTTTTTACTGAGAAAGTACTTATTATTTTTCTTAAAATGTTGTATTTTTCTTAAAAACCTTATTATTTCTCTTAAAATGCTGTAATTGATTTATTTCCTTCAATAAAAGAGAATAAACTAAAAAGGGCGTTATTTTTGCCGCACCCGTTAGATAAAATTGAAAGAGTTCAAAGACGAGCAACTAAGATGATTCCGTCGCTTAGGTTGAAGTCGTACGAGGATAGGCTTAAAGAGTTAAAATTGACTACACTCGAGACTAGGAGGCTAAGGGGTGATGTAATCCAGGTTTTCAAAATTATGAATGGGTTCGATAACGTAGATAGAGATAGCTTTTTCAAAATGTCTCAATATAATAGGATAAGAAATAACGGGTGTAAGTTGACAAGTAGAAGGTTCGAGACAGCAGTTGCCAAAAACTTTTTTACGCATAGAATAGTAAATAGCTGGAATAGTTTGCTGGTAGAAGTAATTGGTAGCACGTCTATAAACATGTTTAAAAATTGATTAGATGCATATGTTGATAGACTCGGTATAGTTTAAGGTAGTAAAATTAAGGCTTTGTGGTGATAGATCCCACAGCGCAACACAAGTGTTATGGGATATAGGAAGGCAGCATTTTGGACTAGGGGATATACTCTGTCCTTACACACCCCATTTAAAGAGATTCTTCTGCTGAGCAGTGCCCCCCCTAGTAGGGTGCTCCAGCCGCCCCATAAAATCTTAAAATTTGGAATAAGCTGGTGAAGGTGTCTGTGGTATTGCAGTTGGGTCTACTAAATATGCCTGTGAAGTTTGATTGAATTCCAACAAGATTTACCTTCATCACATTAACATTTTCTGTAGGAACCTTTTTACAAAAGGTATTTTTATAGAAAAACACTAAAACGACACATTTTTGCTTTGTAACATCTTACTATTATGATCAAAAAACCTATGGGATGGTCTTAGGTAGTGGGTAACTCAATTTTTGAGGTTTTGATTCAAATAATCTACATATTAATGATAAAAAATGCTAAAAATGAGTCAAATTCATGATTTTTTCAGGTATTTTATGCAAAGTTGAGCTCTGGATATGCATAGCTGCTGGTGTATTTGTGGATGGATAATGGATAGATCTCAATAGAAGTTCCAACAGTCAAGAATTTACTTCCAAAGAAGCAAGTGTACAAAAAAAAACTCAGACAAGGTCTTTAAAGACTACAAACTTAGACTATGTTTATGTTTTTGTATTAATACTCAAAAAGATAGATTTTCACATACATGTAAGATAAACAAAATACTGATTAACATACAAACATTATCAATAAAACAAACAGCTACCTTACCTATTCTAATTTAAGAAACCAGTTCTTAGATTCCACCTTGCGCTTTCTCTGATTTGGGAGGTGGTTGCGACAATTTTCTACAATTTGTAGTGTATTTTGCAGATTGGATTCCTTTTTGGAAGTGCCCAGGAAATCATGGCAAAGCTTAACTCCCCTCTCAGCAGCATCATTAACAACACAAAGATTTGCTACTATTTCCTTTCCATAGAGAAATGCTTCACTTGATGGCCACTCATTAACAGGCAGATTTAAGAATTCTGAATTGATGTTAAGGATTCTGAAAAATGCCCAGGAATCACTTCCAACAAATTCTGAAAGGTCATCACTTGATTCCTTTGGAACTTCTGGAAATTTGGCTTGCCAAACCCAGACCCATCTCTCTTAACGCATGAAGCCAGGTGTTCAGCTCCAAGAAGCTTCTTTGCTATTTTCTCCTTCACTGCATCACTGAGAGAGCTGCTGAATAAAGAAAGTGGCACCAATTCCTCTGTGAGATACCACATATGTAAACCAATTGCCTTGAGTGCAGCTCCTGCAATTGTTGGATTAACTTTCCTGTAGTCTAGAAAGGAATTGATTAGACTGAGATCATTCATTGGTGCAGCTGAAGACACTGGGGCAGCAATACACGACAAACTGTACGTACTGCATAAGTTTGGGTAATTGTCCTTTAGCTAGTATGGTCCCAGTTAGCAGCTCAGCAATTTGATCACAAAGAAGTACTGTTTTGATGGAGTAAAGAATTTTTGCCATCCAACGGGCTTTATGAAGAGCTCCTGGCCTTTGAAACCCAGTAAAGTTATCTGGCACAGCATTGAGGTAGACCAAGGTAAGTTGCACCAGTTCTTTGTAGTCCCCTTGAGCAAAGTCTGACTTGAGAGCTTCCTGACACAAAGCAACGATGGCAGTTCTCTGCTCAGCCAGATACTCTGGAATGTCAGGGATGGACAGATTCTCTAGGTTGCGGTAAGACAACTTCTCAAAATGTTCCTTGAATTGTATGAAAAGGGAAATGTCTGGGCTCTTTGAGACCTCAATTTTCAAGGCATCCCATGTATGGACAAGAAACCTTTCTCCAATGTGGTGCCTGCATGCTAACCACAGCAACTCACGCTTGAGAGACTCCTGAATACTAATGCAGGCAGCTGTTATTGCACCTGTGTTTGAGGATGTTGTGTCAAAGACCATCGCAGCAACATTATCTTTGCAGTTCCAGACCTCCAGTTATTCTATGGTGGCATTAGCAATTTTTGGCCTTGATAGTCTGTCAGTCTTGTGTTGCAAGGGTGGAACACCTAGCAATTTTACACCTCCAACTCCAGACACAAGTATGGGAAGCCTCTCCTCCTGTGCAGACTCATTTCCAAGAGTGTCCATCAATTTGCCATCCCAATGGATGGTTGCCACAAGAGGTGGCTTCCATGATGCTCTGATTTTCTGTGCAATACTATTGACAGCTTCCACACGATAATTATAAGCAGATCTGTAACTCACATTTACTTTTGATGGATCACCAGCTGTAGCTTTAAGGGAAAAAGTGATCTGTGCTAAAGCAGCTGAGGAAACATTGTTTCTAACTGCAGTTTCAACCACTTCTGGCTATTTAAGAACATCATGAGGCCAAAATGCAGAGGAGCCAGTTTTCACTAAACGCTTATGTGATCGTTTTGGCATTATTTCAGGCTCAAAGGAGGCATCAGCTGATTTGACCACTTCTGCTTCCTCATCATCTGACACATCACAATCTGAGGAAATCTTCTCCACTGATGATATCTGATCTCTTCTCTCCTCCTCTTTCTCTGATCGCACAGCAGCCTGTTCAGCCCTCTCTTGGCGCTTAATTTCTATCTGAGCACAAACTTTGTCCTTTCCTCCATAGGTAAAAGTCCTGTCTGTCATCATATTTCTCAGAAATGCTATGTCATACTCAATAATTTTCTTTTCATTCTCTGCCTTACCCTTCTTGCTTTCAACCATCCTTTTCTCTGCATTACCTGGATAGAATGGCATAGTTTTATGAAGTTTGTCCTGGAAAGCTGCAATCTTAGGACTTTTTGATCGCCTTTCAGGAGGAATCTTCATGTAGCCAATATAGTCCTTGTTGTGGAACTCCTCAATTCTCTCAGCCATGGTAATCTCATGAATTGTTGGGATGCGTGCTTTCAAATAGTGAGGAAGAATCTCGCTCACCACATACTTCGATGCCATGCGTGACAATTTCATGTTTTTGGAAGCATCTTGCCTTCTAAGTTCATCAACTTTAGCCAAGTAGCAGAGTAGCACCTGATTGTATGTTGGTAACTTTGAACCAGTAATTTTCAGATGCTCTTCTCCTGGACTTTCTATTAAAACATCAAGCCGGGAGTCTGAGCTTCTGGTCGCCATTCTTTAAAACTTTCTTATTGTATGAACTTATCTATCTGAAAAGAGAAAAATAAGTGAAAAATAAGATTATTACAGTTATTAGTTAAATTAGCAACTGACACATATACAACAACATAAAGCACATACAGTAGGGTGCTCCAGTTGCCCCAATGTCACCAAATATTGCTGAAGGTCCCTGTGGTATTGCAGTTGGGTCTAATGAAATGAACCAGAAAAATGAACCAGTTCCAACTGGTTTGGATCAGCTGATCATACTTGTAGATGACCTTCAGCAAAAACTTAATATTTCGCAAAAGGGTTCCTTCATAAATAGTGTTTGTGATGAAGGTAAATCTTGTTGGAAATGAGCCAAACTTCAGGGACATGTTCATTAGACCCAACTGCAATACCACAGGGACCTTCAGCAATATTTGGTGACATTGGGGCAACTGGAGCACCCTACCCCCTAGTACTGTGAGGTATTGAAAAACTCATGATCTTCACTTGCCCCACAAATATCTTGAAATGGGAGACCCAAAATGGGTGCACACACATTTCTACATTACTGTACAGTCTTTACAGCCACACTTACACTTTTCCTCCTAAGTATATATATTGTAATGTATATGGTTGTAAATTTTGACTTGGTCCGCAATCGATATGGACCGTAACTTATTTTTCATTGGCAAGGTACTAGTATTGATGGATACTGTAATGAAATTGACTGGATTCTTTGGATCTGATATATTTGCATGTCGGTTATAAATAGATATAGAGTGTAACATATTTGTGGATAGTAGTCTATTATGACTTGATCCTCTGGATCCAGAGATTCTATCTTTAGTTTTAAATCGATAATTAATTAGTTTTAAATTGATAATTATTTAGTTTTGTAAAAATTGGTCATTGCCAATGTACAGGCAGTTTTTGCATAAATTTCTTATGTTCTTGTGGTTCGGAACCCACGTAAAATTGTAGGTCCCCTCCACCACCACGGAGGACATACACAATTACGAACACAGTTAGACCAACCATGACTGGATCCTAGGGTCTTTGTTGGTCTGAAACATTATAACAATATATAGTACCGGTACTTGTTCAACTGCTTGTGACTGGGAGTAAAATCGAATATTAACCACATGTATGTATGTATCAATTTCTTTCTATATGTACCAGTTTTTATCAATAAATCAAATTTTAAATTTACTTTTTTTGTACCAGAAATAAACACTTATTATTATTAAGTAATATTATTAATACCTCTGTCTGTGGTTATGATACATGTCCAAACTTTCCTCCTGGCCATGGGATATAAAAAACGCAAATGTCATGCTAAAAAAATTGCTCGTTCGGCTGATTTGGTGCTCCCCAAAAACTGGTGCCCAGAGCATGAGACCCCCCTTGTCCCCCCTTTGCTACGTCACTGTACATTTGTTAAACATGAAGCTACTCCACCCTGTTGAGATTATCCAGATCGTAAATGATGTAAAACTTTTTTGTAATGCAATTTTGCAAAATATCTATTTCAAATTGCTTACTAATATAAAACTATTTTCAGAGCTAATGAAATAATTTGCACAAGTAGAGCTAAATTATACATTTACACAATTTAGAAACTCATTCATAAAAGTGACTAACTTCTTTAAACTAAGAAGCTACTGTTTACTACATATGGCAAGTCATTCAAAAATTTGTTACTGTATGATTAAAAAAAAAGGATTCTTATAAATCTAGTCTACAAGTTTGTTTTCTAATCTTATTATGCCCTCAAGTTCTGTCAGACTAACAAGAGAAAGTTACATCTAAATTGTCTAAACCTGAAAGTATTTTGAATATTTGTATTGTATCTCCCCTCAAATAACCTCTCAAAATAAACAGGCTTAATTCTTTTAATATTTCATCGGGTGCCACAGAGAGACAGATGGTATTGGGAGTGCCTTGACCCCAAAAAGCTTAGGAACCACTGGTGTAAACTACTAAATTTTGCAGACTGAATGTCATATTGATGCAAAAATTAATAGCTAATATTAAATCATTTCGGTTTTAAGTTGTAAAAGCTTAAATATATAGTATTTGTTTATGAATATTAGCTTAAATTTACTACATGTAAGTATTTTCACAATGAATGTCAAATATGTTTCCTTACTGTTTAAATGAAAGTAATTTTTTGATAATTTAAAAAAATAGGCTGTGTTTTCTAAAAGTTTTTATAATTTACGAGATACACTACACTGTGTAATCATTCCATTAATTTTATATTGTAATGAGGGAGATCCTTTATATTTTGATCATCCACTGTGATTGATGTATTTATTTTCATGACATAAGATATTAAAACTTAATTAATTTCAATAAAATGTGAATATATTCAGAAGGTTATTATTTATACCATTATATATTAGTTTCTATTTCTGCAACATTTACTCCTTATATTTGTTCTCTTACCTTTTTTGATTGCATGAATGAAATGTAGACTTAGTCCAACATATTAGTTTGATTAATAATAATAATGGTTAATATTCATTTTAGCACATGACCTGGACTTTGGGATGACTATGTTTTTCTTATGTAAAATTTAAATCTGAATCTATTTCCTTCTATGGTATTTCTTGTGCAAATTGATATTAACAGAAATATAAGCAATTTTGGGATTGATTAAAAATTTAAAATCAGTTGAAATCGTATGGTTTGTCAACTGTGCGCATGTGTAGATGCATTTTCCAGGAACAAAATGACATTAAAAATCCAAATTCAAATTCATCATGGCCATTGTGTGTACTGGTTGTGACCTCTCCTATTATGTCATTAGCCACATAATAAATAAAACTCAGAATTTGTGTGAAATAAATTTATTTTGTGATTTTAATGGTACTGGCTTGGCAAACACAAATAATTGAACCATTTCTGCATCAATTAATCAATGAGAAACCTTGCAATCTTTTTCTTCAGGAGCAAAATAGCCACACATTTCTGGTGGATAGCCAGATGTGGCTCTTGGCTTATCTATTGCTCACCTCAGGTCTAGGGTAACATGGTTTTTGGCATGAAAATTGTTTTTTCTGGTGTATTTCACTGTTGTTTGTGCATTTCTGAACTTTAAATATCCCCACAGGGGGTCTTGGGGACAAAACTCCCAGCTAGGAGCATATTTTAGGCCTAAGTTAGGTTGTTTTTTTTAGGTTTGGTAGTGCCACTATGGCTAGGAGCACACCCTCTTTTACCTCACAATTTCCCTCTACTTCAAAGCCCTGTCCACTTCTAGGGGCTTCAGAACTGTAGGAAAGGGGAAGGGGGGGTTGTCATATCTCCATAACCGCTCATTTGCACAAGAAAGGAAGGTCAGATTTGCACAAAACACAGTGAAATAGCCATGTCAAAGTCCAGGTTATATGCTAAATGAATATTTACCATAATAATAACAATAATAAAACAATAATAATAAATACTGTTAGTAGTATGAATAATTTATAAATAAAACTGCACATAATTAGTATAGAAAATGGCAACATGTTCATGGCAAATTTTGAAAAACTGAAATTCAGTTGGTCATATACCAGGGGTGGCCAAGTTTCCTGGACCCAAGAGCCACATACAACGTTTTTCAGATGTTTGAGAGCCACAAAATATTTTAAAAGGAATTTAATTATTAAAAACATATACATATAGTTATACTCGCATTATTAAATTGTTTAATTACTGCTTGTAGAAGGCTTAGTTTGGGTCTTCAGTTTGGCTGTTAATGCTTTAAAGCCTGGCTGATGTGATGTTAAGGCAGTATGAAGAAGCTCAGTTAGGTGTTTGTTAGTGAGGGCAGCACAATGTTTTGACTTTACAAACTTCATTACCAAGAAGAGTGCTTCACAGCAATAAGCTGTCCCAAGAACTGAGATAAGTCAGAAACTGGTTTTCCTGAGGTGAGGATACTTTGTCTCTGGTACTTGCTTCCAAAACTCAACTGCAGATAAGCTTTCATGTATCAACTTTAAACCAGGGTTGGCACTAGTGGGCCCAGCCCGAAAAAACCCACCCAGTTTTTTTTTTCAAAAAAACCCACTTGAAAAAACCTACTATTTTACCCACTTGTGGGTTTTTTCATGAAACTTAAGAAGTGCATATGCAATTATTTTTAAAAATTGTCATATAGGCACCTATAATGATTTTACATGCAAAGCAAGCAAACATGAGTCAACAAATAGACCTACAGGTATAACTCTTTGGGTGAGGTAGCAGGTTATAGAGTGTAGACATCAGCCAATTAGGGTGTTATACATCCTGATTCTTCAGTCAACTGCATCTTCAAGGAATTTTCTACTTCTTCATGGATTGTATTTAAAAGTGGACCAGACAAATTTCGACAGGAAGGTGGAGTGTAGCTTGGTCTTAGAGTCTCTATCATTTCAATAAAATACTTAGACTCTGCACATAGAAATGGAATATTATTTGCATAAAAGAATTTGGCTATTTTGTTATCAATGACATTTTTTTGCAAAGTAGTTGTTGTCATGCCAAAATCGCTTACTTTCTTTTGAATTTTTCTTTTTTTCATCTGTAATTGTGTCAGTGGTGGTGAGGATGAGTCTGGATCATCTGAGAGGTCTATGTCATGGCAGTATGAAGATGATGTACTGGCAGTATTGTCAGTCTTGTTTCTTGATTCCATGTGTTTCAAACATTTCATTAAATGCATTTTTATTCGCTCTATTTTATTACTTATTTCATTACTGCAATGATTGCATCTAACTTTACAAGTCCCATCAATAATATTGACTTCACTCCATTCATGCCCTGATTTTCTTCCTGATCCAAAGGTCTTTGGCATTATTTAATGCAGTTATAACTTCAAACAGACTAATTCTGTAGGCTAGCAGTAAAGATAAATATGCTGTTGCCAGTTTGTTTTATTTAACTGTGAAATAAAAGAAAAAATATTCAGTAATATGAATTAAATAGATATAACTAGCTGAATTAAGTTCCCTTTGGGAGCTGTAATTCATCTACTTCCAGCAGAAGAGACAGGGGCCTGTCTTCCATAGGAAGTATAGCCTAACAAATAGGATAATTTACCACACCAAATTTAGTTCAAATTGGTCCATGTTTTCCAAATTTTGTTGTGAAGCTCAATCTGAGAAAATAATAACTTTTTATGCTTAATTGCCTGGAAGGCAACCTTTTTGCTAAAAACAAGACAAATGTTATATTAATAGTGTATGGTACAGTACAGTATTATTATAAAAATAAGAATAGGTAGGTCTAATATGAACTATCATATGGACATATGAAAAAAACAATTTTACCTGGTTTTTTTCGGGTTTTAGGTGAAAAAACCCGAAACCCCCACCTGGGGTGGGCTTTTTCAAAAAAAGTGGGTTTCTTGCCAACCCTGCTTTAAACCCATGTCCTCCTGTAGCTCCAAAAGTTCTGTTTGTATTGAAGCAGCTTCTGTAACAAAAGGTGTGCTAACAGGACAGCCATCGTTGACGACATCAATCAGGAAAGGATTTACAAGGAATTTGAAGCATGGTTTTAGCTGTTTAGTTCATCAAACCTGAACTGAAAATCATCAATTAGTCCTTCTGATTACCTTTTATATTCCTCCAATTTACTATCTTTTATTTCAATATCAGGAAAAGTGTGTGCTTGGTTTTTCAGGTGGGGAAAGTGGTCAAATTTTTTGTTACTAAATCTTTTTGGAAGAGCTTTATTTTATTCTGGAAACTGAAAACTGTCTGTGTAAGGTCAGAAATGACCTTATCCTTTCCCTGAAGTGCCAAATTTAGATTTTGAAGGTGTTGTATTACATCAGTAAAAAACATCAGATCCTGCACCCATTCGTGATCTTCTAGTTGTGGGTAAACTCCCTTTTCTTTCAAGAAATCAATGATAGGCTCCAACAGTGCAACAAGCCTATTCAGGAGATTACTAGTTGATAACCCCCTTACAATACAGTAGAATGAAAGGTCATCTGGCTTATCTTGAAGATCCAGCTCCTCGATAAAATTTCTAAATGCTTGGTGCATTTTTGCATTTGAATAAATGAAATTCACAATTTCTAGAACACATTTCATAACACTGTCATACCTAAAGTACTTGTTTACCAAATGACCACAGTGAATGATACAGTGAATAAAGAGAGACACAGGATACTTGGGATTGTGTGTCAAGAGCCCAACTATGCCTACATTTTGTCCTACCATTGCTGGTGCTCCATCTGTTGCAACACTGATGCAACACTGATAAGTTTATTCAATGGTACTTGAGCATTTGATAATGCCTCATCAAGTGTGTTCTTTATGTCAACCCCTCTGGTGGTTTCTCTTAGGGTCATTAAGTCCAAGAGTTCTTCTTTCATATTTCCATCACCAGTTGAGGGTTATCTTTAATATCTGTGGATTCATCGAGGGCCAAACTGAATGCAACAGAATTCTTCAAATCACACTGCAACAAGCATATAATTTCAGCACTGATCTGGGAAATATGTCTCTCTGTAGTGTGGTGGGAAATAGAAATACTTGCTATTTGTTCTTGAAGCTTTGTGTTATCTGGAGTGAGAATTGCAGTAACATTGGCAATATTCTTCCTCATAAATTCTCTACTACTGTAGGGAAGTTGAGCACGAGCAATATTCCATGCCATACCAAAACTAGCTTCAGTAGTAAGTCAGTTGTCTTACACAATGATGAATGTACAGTTTGTTGGGCAACTAGGCTAGATTTCAACATTGTTAACTTAGTCTTCCGCAATTCTGATTTGGGAGGAAATTCTGTAATAAAATTTTTATGGTTAGTTCATGATGACGCTTTAAGTTACTGGCTTTAAAGTAATTGAGTGCCACGTGGCAGGTGAGAGACACAAGTTTCCCACCCTTAACAGTAAAGGCAAAGCTCTCCTCCCACTCCTGTTTAAAAACTATTTTCTTCTTCATATTTCCATTTCTTACACTTTGTCTGCTCAGTCATTTTAATCAACTAAGGGGTTGTATAACTTTCACTTGTATAGCTGAGAAAAATAGCTACTATTTGATCTAAGAAGCCAATTTTAAAACACTTACCCATTACTACATGCGGCCTGCAGGGTAGCTTGAGGGGTACTGGACACTGGTGAGTGGCGATTGGTGTTAATTACGTAATTATCCCACTTAGTGCCTGTCACGCAAAAGAAATTGTCGTACGCATGATGCATTTTGTAAATTCAATTTTTCCTTTTTTTGTTCATATTTTTTTGTGAAAAAAAATTATATTTGTATTATGAATTTTGTCTTTTATGATAAATACAATAAAAATCAAAATTGTCTCGCAAGGCGAGCCACAGTTAACAACATTAAGAGCCACATGTGGCTCGTGAGCCAGGGTTTGGCCACTGTTGTCGTATACAGTACTTCTTGTCTGGAATTGGAATGTTTTTACACTTGTGTTGGAGTGAGAAAGATTTCAGTGACTATTAATGTATGTAGCCTGATTGGAGACCAAAATCTGCAAAGTAATTTGTTTGTGTTTTAGTTTTAATTTGTTTCCTTTCATAAATGTTCAGTAAAAGCTCTCTTTACTGAAACACCTTGGGCATTTTGAAAAACCTCTCCTTATCAAAAACATTTTGTTAAAAGTTGTTTTCACTAACTTAGCCTGAGCTGTATGTGTTTGTCTTTGCCATTTCCCTGATCTAGAAAGTAAGTGGCATGCTGATTGGCTGACACCTAAAAGCTGATATGTAATTAGCTAGAATGTTTCTCACTCATGGAGAAATACTTAAAATACTTTTAAGTAACTAATGAGAGTCTAAATAGGTCATTAAAATATAACTACAATATCAGCAAAGGAAAACCTCTCTATAATGAACAACCTCTCTACAACAACAGCTATTTAGCTGATATATTTTGTTATAGAGAGGTTTTACTATATATTGAAACTGGAGTTACTGACAACTGTGGCTAATTGTATATTTTTTATTTTAAAGATGAAGTATATATATAGAAACCCACTGTCATCCTTATATATACAGTACTTTAGTCAGTAAGAAATGGTAATATAGCTACTGTATTGACAAAACATTGGGTACTTTTCTGTTATACCCCTGCAATGTCAATTGCCTTTGATGATTGGTTAGGTTTAGTTGTGATATTTTTGTTAAAACTAACCTAACCAATCATCAGTATATACAGTACTGTGCAAAAGTATGAGTCCACTGTCAATCTGATAACTATTAGATAATCTGTTGTATGAAACTTGGTTTTGATACTAAAATACACATTAACTAGAACCTCTGGTTCATATTAATGTATAACTAAGTTATTACTTAAGTGTATAAAGTTGTATAAGCTGGATGACCCTCTAGTCTGCATAAATTGGACTTGAGGGTTGATTTATTATATTATTTATAATGCATATGTTTAAAGATCTAGTGAACTATTGATGATGGATCTGCAGTAAATGCTCCTAAGCTATTGATATATCAGTATTTACGATTAAAAGTATTGACATATTCACTTAAATTCTGAAAAACAAATTTATCCAAAACATTTCTCATTATAATCCTAATTCATGCTGTTTTTTTTCTTTCACAGGCTTAAGAAATGACGAAAAGTACAATTTCTGATGAGATTAGATATAAAATAATACATTTGCATGGTGAGGGACTGAGTCAAAGAAAAATAAGTGAATCTACAGGTGTTTCCAAAACTGGTGAAAAAAATCTTGGCTCGTCTGAGATCAAATGAGACCCTCAGTTGGTCATCCTAGATTAGAGAGGCCTTCTAAGGTTTCTACATCTGATCTACAATATCTAAAAATTACTTCCCTTTGAGACAGATGCAAATCCAGCACTTCACTTGCAGCAGATCTCAATAAAACAACAGGTGTCTCAGTTGATCCCTCTACTGCATGAATGAAGCTTAACTCAGTAGTTCTCAGATGTCCAATACTTGTGTTCCAAAGCATATTTACTTTTTTTTTTTTTTAATTTTCATTCCTTAAAATTGGCTTTTTGCTGCAACACATCCTTTAAGACGTACTGAGTTCGTACAGTAGAGGGATCAACTAAGACACCTGTTATTTTTTTGAGATCATCTGCAAGTGAAGTGCTGGATTTGCGTCTGTCTTGAAGGGAAGTAATCTTTAGATATTGTGGATCAGATGTAGAAACCTTAGAAGGCCTCTCTAATCTAGGATGACCAACTGGGGGTCCCATTTGATCTCAGATGAGCCAAGATTTTTTTCACCAGTTTTGGAAACACCTGTAGATTCACTTATTTTTCTTTGACTCAGTCCCTCACCATGCAAATGTATTATTTTATCTAATCTCATCAGAAATTGTACTTTTTGTAATTTCTTAAGCCTGTGAAAGAAAAAAAACAGCATGGATTAGGATTATAATGAGAAATGTTTTGGATAAATTTGCTTTTCAGAATTTAAGTGAATATGTTGATACTTTTAATCGTAAATACTGATATAACAATAGCTCAGGAGCATTTACTGCAGATCCATCATCAATAGTTCGCTAGATCTTTAAACACATGCGTTATAAGTAATATAATAAATCAACCCTCAAGTCCAATTTATGCAGACTAGAGGGTTATCCAGCTAATACAACTTTATACACTTAAGTAATAACTTAGTTATATGTTAATATGAACCAGAGGTTCTAGTTAATATGTATTTTAGTATCAAAACCAATTTCATACAACAGATTATCTAATAGTTATCAGATTGACAGTGGACTCATACTTTTGCACGGTACTGTGTGTAAATACACACACACACACACACACACACACACACACACACCACACACAAAATAACAAAAATATTATGACTAAACCTAACCAATTGTCAAGGGCAATTGATATTGGGGGGGCTTATTAAAATTGCGGGGTAGGGTGTTCCACTTTATCAAGTTGTGAATTTCACTACACTTTGCTCTTCCCTGTACATCTTATGATCTGTAAAGCATATGTATCAAATTTGAAGCAAATTGAACTCCATTTAGAGGTTGCACACTTATGTCACCTCTGATACCTTAGCCCTTTGTAACCAAATCTCGAGAATGTCCCAACTTCCAATATATTGTAATGTTTTTTCTTTCACAGGTGCAAAAAGTGTTGAAAATGGAAAGAAAGAAGGGTAAATCTCTAGGAGTGCTCCATTTTTCAATATTAAACATACTCATAAAACATACCTATACCATTTGAAAGCTCACATTTTTCTGAGTCTAAAAATGTAGTAATCTAAAAGTATCAATAGCAAATAAAAAGTAACTAGGTTTAAATAAAAAACCCTATACTGATCAATTTGTGATGCGTGATCTTTACGGGGGCTCCACCCCCGTACCCCTGAGACCTAAATTATACAAATGATAATGTAATAACATATTCATGTTAGGTTAGGTTAGGTTAGCGTAACAATTACCAAAAATACCATCTTACAACACAAACTGAAGATTTATAACTTAGCCAACCTTTATAATGTAGTTAATGATGTCACACATCAAACAATTAATTAAATCGTTACTTTTTATTTGCTATTGATACTTTTGGATTACTACATTTTTAGACTCAGAAAAATGTGAGCTTTCAAATGGTATATGTTTTATGAGTGTATGTTTAATATTGAAAAATGGAGTGCTCCTAGAGATTATCCGAAAGAAAATCTGGCTGATTGAAAAGACTCCAGTTGAAGAGTTCTTAGGAGCAAGATTGCCATCCCAGGAGCAAGTCCTCCTCTGCTTTATGTACCATCACCTGGAGCTGAAGGAAACAATCCCCCTTGCCATCAAGTCTACGAGTATTAAGCTTCAAGAAGTTTGGAAGAAGGCGAATATCCCCATGAAGACAGGAGAATATTAGAGCTGCTATAGTAAAGCTGTACAAAGAGTACCAAAACTTGAAGAAGGAGCAGTCAAGAGAGACGGACAAAGCCATTATGAAGTGTCACGTGTGGAAGGGAGACCTTGCTGACCTTTTTGACATCACTTGTCAAGGTGTGATGAGCATGAGTTCAATTTCTGAGGAGGACAAGGTTTTCTTGTCCTCCCAGAGGGAGGACAGAATGAGTTCTTCAATGGCTGGGGTGGATAGGAAACACACCATGGCTGTCAAATGGAAAGAAGCAGCAGCTAATAAACTTGAACTTCGAAAATGAAAGCATGCTGAAGAAGCTGAAAAGATCTCTGAGAAAATGAAGCTGGATAGCACATCCTCTAGCTCAATGGCGACAACAGATGATATGATGATTTTGCTGATCCATTGGCCTCTAAGTCACCTCGTCATTCCAAGAACACACTTGATCCAACACTCGTGGCTACTTGGGATAGAGAACAACTCTCTATTTGACAAGCAAGCACTTCCTTCATTGCAACTGCTAAAAGTCTTGGACAAGATGTATCGTAGATTATTATTTCGCCATCAACTGTTCATCGAGCATGTGCCAAGTATCGAGAGAAAATGGCCAAACAACTTGAGGAGTCGATCTTCAAAGATCTACCTCTCTTAGTTCTGCACTGGGACAGCAAGCTACTACCCCAAGCTACTGGCGGAAGCTCTAGAAGCTTGGAAGACAGAGTAGCTGTTGTGGTAACAGGGAAGGCGTTTGAGCATCTTCTTGGAGTGCCTGTTGCCCAGGATGGTACTGGTGAACAAATGGCTCAAGCTGTTATCCAGGAGCTGCAATGATTTGGAATTCAGGATTGCATCATTGGCCTCTCGTTTGACACTATGGCATCCAATACCGGACTTCTGCAAGGGGCATGTATGAGGATTGAACAATTCCTTGGTTGGTTGCTCTTGTGGTTGCCTTGCCATCACCACATTTATGAGCTCATTTTGAAGGTCTTTCATAAGTCCCTGGGGCCAACAAGTGGTCCTGAAATCCTGTTGTTTCAATGATTTCAGCAGCGTTGGAATTTTATTAAAAATTGTTTCAAAACCATGATCGATGAAGAAGAGCCAGCCACTAGGTACTTGGAAGATGAATGAATCAGGATGGTGAGTTATCTTCGTGGAGTCATTGAAAGTTCATGTCACCCGAGAGAAGAGTGAGGAACTCCTCAAGCTGTCGCTCCTTTTCCTTGGAGGCTGGGGTGGAGCTGAGTTCTCCTTCAGGACTCCAGGAGCCCATCATCAAGCCAGGTGGATGGCGAAAGCTATCTATGTGCTGAAAATGGTTTTGTTCCGGGAGCAACTGGAACTCACTGACCAAGAGGTGAAGGGATTGCACAATGTGACCCTTTTTGTGTGTTTCATTTATGTCTGGTTCTGGCATGAGGCAGTGGTCAGTTGGTGGGCCCTGAAAAATGACCTAGACATGATTCAACTGTTGATTTCATATCCGAACAAGGACCTGGGCCAGGCTGCCTTGAGAGTTGCCAGAAGGCATCTATGGTATCTCTCGGAGATTCTAGTCAGCTTGGCTTTCCTTGATGAACAGATATCGGCAAATGAGAAAGAAAAGATGTTCCAGGCCTTGAACAAACCTGCGTCGAGGAAGGAACTCAAACGACTTGAATGGAAAAACCTGACTTTTGAAGGCAAGGATCTGAGCAACTTCATCACTCAAAGGATGAAGACATTCTTTGACAACTTTGGCATCAGGGATGTCGACAATGTAGAGGAGTACACCAAAAATGATGGCTTGAGAGTCAGTCATCGTGCTGAAAGTCGTAAACGACAGTGGAGAGGGGAATTGCATTAATCAAGCAATTCAATGAATCTGTCAAGGATGAGAAGCAAAAACAATTCTTGTCGCGGATTGTTGAACATCATCGAAAGGAGGTGCTGAAAGAACCAAGGCAGGAACATCCTTGTACCAATTGAAAAATTGATTCAGATTTTCTGATTTTAATACGTTTTTTATTTTCTGTGCTTCCAAGGGAGAATTCTTTTGTAACACTGAAGAAAATTTTGTATTATTGTTAGTGATGTTAAAAAACGTTTTTTTTATGTCCATGTTGTTTTTGTCATTTTTTTTTTTTTTTTTGTTTTTTTTTGTTTTTTTGTTTTTTTTAATAATTAATATAGATATTGCCAATTTAATTATAAGGTATACTTTTGCAATGATATATATTATAAAAATAAATAAATAAATAATAAAATAGGCCATATGGTACCAGTATAGAATGTCCTTTTCAGCCTATTTACAGAAAAAAACTGGCCTCTTTCTTGCACTGAAAGTCTTGTATCTTGAGGTCTGTTAAACTTGCGAGAACACTGGCTGGGAGCTGACTGCCCATTGTCCAACCTTTCCAGGACTCTCCCATCCATGCCTCAGATTTTGAATCTCCCACTTAACTATCCTTTAGACCTGCGGTGACATATCCCCCCCCCCCCCCCGAGACCATCCATATATATACATACACATACACCCATATACATATATACCAATATATACATAAATACTTATATACACATTTATATCTATTATATACCCCATACACACGCATACATCCAGAATTCCAGATACATACGCATGCATACTCACATATATACCTACACAAACTCATACACCTCTATTTCGCCCTTTCATTACCTCCGAGATCATTTAGCACATAGTAATATCCATACAGCCAAAAGAAACTGATTAAGCACAGACAGAGCAGCAAAGCTAGTATTTATATCCCAAAATGCAAAATTCCAAGAAAGTGAAGTAAAACATGGTGCTACATTGGCTTCATCAACATCCAAATCTGCAATAAGTACCAGTACCTGTGATATTGAAACTATATGCTCTAATCAATCTAGTGATAATGATTCTTCAATGGAAATAGAATCAGATAATGAAAGTTAAACAGCATTAGGTTAACACAAAGGTTAAAGAAAGAGATGACTATTTTTATTTTTATTATTTTTCTATTTGGAATATATATATATATATATATACACACACTGGTATTCTTGCCAATCACAATTATATATATTGTTTTATACCAGTATTATGTATTTTTTATTATGTATATTATACCAGTACCTGTGATATTGAAACTAGCATATATGCTCTACCCAATCTAGTGATGATTCTTCCATGGAAATGAAGGTTAAACAACATTAGGTTAACAAAAAGGTGAATATTTTTTTTTCTATCTGGAATATATATACTGGTACTCTTGCCAATCACAATTATGTATATTATTTGAAACGAGGAAGAATGTTTTATGTTCTAGTTAAAAAATATATATACATATAAAAAATGAGGGTTTGTTTTTCCTTTCTATTATATACTTTTTGTGATATTCAGTTTTTCTAAAAGATGACTATATATACTAGGTATAACTGTATAAGCATGGTAGTATAGTAAATTATAGGTAATACTAATATACTTATTAGATTAAAGGAAGAAAAATATGGAATAAGTTTAAAACAATAAAAAACAAAAAAAACGACAATAAAAAACGACTCACATCACTAATTATTGTATTGTGTAATGTGTATTGATTTGAATTTTCCAATTTTATTATTAGAGTTTTTCATTTTCCGTGGTTCCAAGGGAGAATTTTTTCATAACACTGAAGAAAATTGTTTATTATAAAAGGCTCAAATGTGTGCAACCCCCAAAATATCACTTAATCATTTTCAAAATTGGTGCACATCTTCCTTACATGAAAAGGAATAAAAGCACAAGCAAAGTGGAGAAAAATATTGACCTTTGATATTTTCCTCTGTACGAGTGAAACACCCTATTGTGGGGTTATAACGGAAAAGTACCAAAATTGATTGAGCATAGGCCTGCTGAGAAAAGTAAAATGCACATCTTAATGTAGTTAATAGGCACTCCAATGCTGAGTTCATTGCTTGTTAACTTAAATTTGGAATGTAAGAATAGGGGGTTTATTGTTCAGAATATTTGAAAATATGTTTACAGTTTGTCATGGCAATGATGACATACAAAATATTTATTTACTATATATTTATTATAGTTTTGCACATTTTATATATAATTTCATATTACAGGCTAACTATACATTATCTATTTACATGTGTTCACACAGGAAATAGTGCCAATGAATAACATGTATCTGTAAAGATTATGGGTATTAGTATTATTAACAGTTGTTGACAGATCTGAGACATTGGTGCTCCAAAAGCACTTCTCGGGATAGTAGGATGGACTAAAATGGGACAATCTTGGAAAACTGGGACAACTGGTCATCTTGCACAAGTTCTTTGCAACCAGGATACAGGTATGGCATTAAAGTTCAAAATATTATTTGTCACAAAGATATAGTTTAATTAACTACTGATACCTTTTCATTTATACAAAGTAGCCTAGCTACTACTAGAAATTATTTTCAAAAATCTAGGTTAGTGGAGAGTCACCACTATAAAATTGTATGTATTAATTTTCATTTCATTTTGATAACTAGTCAGGTTCTGTAGGCCTTTGGTATAACTAGAGTTTACTTAATAAGATGTAGCTAATTTCTAAGGAACATTTACTCAGTAATGTGTATTTGGGCAGACAGGCCCAATGTCATAAGGACATAATTGAATGTTGCAAATATAATGAAAATAACTTTAAAGTTTTTCTCTCTTCATATAGACTGTCTAAATAAATTTGGAAATAGCATTCAGTACTACAGTACAGTTTGCTGAGTTTGTTTGGTTGTCTAAAGCTTGCATTCAGAATTTGTTTATCTAGAGCAGGGGTGGCCAAGTTTCCTGGACCCAAGAGCCACACAAGACGTTTTTCAGATGTACGAGAGCCGCAAAATATTTGAAAAATAATTTAATTATTAAAAACATATACATATAGTTATACTCACATTATTAAATTGTTTAATTACTGCTTGTAGAAAGCTTAGTTTGGGTCTTCATTTTGGCTGTTAATGCTTTAAAGCCTGGCTGATGTGATGTTAAGGCAGTATGAAGAAGCTCAGTCAGGTGTTTGTTAGTGAGGGCAGCACGATGTTTTGACTTTACAAACTTCATTACCGAGAAGAGTGCTTCACATCAATAAGTTGTCCCAAAAACTGAGAAAGTCAGAAACTGGTTTTCCTGAGGTGAGGATACTTTGTCTCTGGTACTTGCTTCCAAAACTCAACTGCAGATAAGCTTTCATGTATCAACTTTAAACCCACATCCTTCTGTAGCTCCAAAAGTTCTGTTTGTATTGAAGCAGCTTCCATAACAAAAGGTGTGGTAACAGGACAGCCATCATTGATGACATCAATCAGGAAAGGATTTACAAGAAATTTGAAGCATGGTTTTAGCTTCTTTAGTTCATCAAACCTGAACTGAAAATCATCAATTAGTCCTTCTGATTTACCTTTTGTATTCCTCCAATTTACTATCTTTTATTTCAATATCAGGAAAAGTGTTTGCTCGGTTTTTCAGGTGGGGAAAGTGGTCAAATTTTTTTGTTACTAAATCTTTTTGGAAGAGCTTTATTTTATTCTGGAAACTGAAAACTGTCTACAGGTGTAAGGTCAGAAATGACCTTATCCTTTCCCTGAAGTGCCAAATTTAGATTTTGAAGGTGTTGTATTACATCAGTAAAAAACATCAGATCCTGCACCCATTCGTGATCATCTAGTTGTGGGTTTGACTTTCCCTTTTCTTTCAAGAAATCAATGATAGGCTCCAACAGTGCAACAAACCTATTCAGGAGATTACTAGTTGATAACCCCCTTACAATACAGTAGAATGAAAGGTCATCTGGCTTATCTTGAAGATCCAGCTCCTTGATAAAATTTCTAAATGCTTGGTGTGTTTTTGCATTTGTACGAATGAAATTCACAATTTCTAGAACACATTTCATAACACTGTCATACCTAAAGTACAGGCGTCACTCGTTATACGATCGTTCGGTTTACGATTTCCCACGTTAATGATTTTAAAAAAGTACCCCCATCTTTCGATTTACGATTGCCTTATTTCGCGTTAACAATCTCCAACTTGAAAGCATGTCTCAGAAAAGGCCAAGTGCTGGTGCTTCGGGTATTGCTAAGAAGCTTCGCAAGAGTTTGAGCTTGGAGGTTAAGCTTGACATTGTCAAGCATCACAAGAATGGATGCGGGAGCTGGCCCTCCTCCCCCATCACCACCACCCAGTGGCGATGAGTAGGCATCGTTACCTCGGACTGATGCATCATTGACGACTTGGACCGGATTTGAATACGATTAGGTGAGTGTTCATGTATAAATTGTCTTTTATTAATCACAATTTCTTACTTTCAGACACTTTTTGTACATAACAGTAAAATATATAGCAAAATAATAGTGGAATTTGCAAATTTTGGGGGTCTTCCAGAATGTTTGGGAATGTATCACTATTTTTCCCATAAGGCCTTCAGTTCGATATACGATTGTTCGATATACGATGGGGTTTTTAGGGACGCATCCCAATCGTATAATGGGGGATGCCTGTACTTGCTTACCAAATGACCATGGTGAATGATAGTGAATAAAGAGAGAGACAGGATACTTGGGATCGCGTGTCAAGAGCCCAACTATGCCTACATTTTGTCCTCCTATTGCTGGTGCTCCATCTGTTGCAACACTGACAAGTTTATTCAATGGTACTTGAGCATTTGATAATGCCTCGTGAAGTGTGTTCTTTGTCAACCCCTCTGGTGGTTTCTCTTAGAGTCATTAAGTCCAAGAGTTCTTTCACATTTCCATCACCAGTAACATAATGAACAAATATTGTCAGTTGAGGGTTATCTTTAAAATCTGTGGATTCATCGAGGGCCAAACTGAATACAACAGAATTTTTCAAATCACTCTGCAATGAGCATGTAATTTCAGCACTGATCTGGGAAATATATTTCTCTGTAGTTTGGTGGGAAATAGCAAGTATTTCTATTTGTTCTCGAAGCTTTGTGTTATCTGGAGTGAGAATTGCAGTAACATCGGCAATATTATTCTTCACAAATTCTCTACTACTGTAGGGAAGTTGAGCATGAGCAATATTCCATGCCATAACAAAACTAGCTTCAGTAGTTAAGTCAGCTGTCTTACACAATGATGAAAGTACCTGTTTCCACCACATCTAATCCAACAATTTGGTAAGAGCTCACCAAGATATGCCTGAATGATATTTGGATATTGACGTGGAGCTCCATCTTGTGAAAGACAACAGTGTTGAGAATGTCATCTGAATGAAGCTGGGATTCAAGAACCTGCTGAGGCATGTCAAGATAAATTGGCTGTGTTAGCCTAGCTTCTGGTTAGTTTCATGATGACGCTTTAAGTTACTGGCTTTAAAGTGATTGAGTGCCACGCGGCAGATAAGAGAGACAGGTTTCCTACCCTTAACAGTAAAGGCAAAGCTCTCCTCCCACTCCTGTTTAAAAAAAAAACCTTCATATTTCTGTTTCTTACACTTTGTCTGCTCAGTCATTTTAATCAACTAAGGGGTTGTATAACTTTCACTTGTATAGCTGAGAAAAATAGCCACTATTTGATCTAAGAAGCCAATTTTAAAACACACTTACTCATTACTACATGTGGCCTGCAGGATAGCTCAAGGGGTACTGGACACTGGTGAGTGGGGATTGGTGTTAATTACCATATTTTTCGGTGTATAAGACGCACCCCTATTTTCAAGGCCTTTTTTCAGGAAAAAAATTATGACCAACTTCCTAGTTGTCAGAAAATGTGTGTAATTTTCTACCAGCGAGGCTGACTTTTGTTAAAGCCCTCCATCAAAAGTATGGTGATACGTTTTCTTTCACCCATACTCATTATAAGAAAATAGTATTAAGTATATGGGAGACTATACTATATGTTATGAAACATAAAAGTAAATCATTATGCAATACGTACTGTTTTTCTTGTTATCAGTGGGTTGGGAAGAGTAGAAACTTAGTGTAAAATTGGCCAAACCAATACACAGTCAGGATAATAAGGTAATATTATGACCTTCGGTGTATAGGATGCACGGTGATTTTTAGACCCCTTTTTTTTGGAAAAAAGTGCATCTTATACACCAAAAAATACGGTTCGTAATTATCCTGCTTAGTGCCTGTCACGCAAAAGAAATTGTCATATGCATGACACATTTTATTGTCAATTCAATTTTTCCTTTTTTTTTTTTCATATTTTTTTTAAGTGAAAACAAAAAATTTGTATTATGAATTTTGTCTTTTATGATAAATATAATAACCAGAATTGTCTCGCGTGCCACAGTTAACAACCTCGCGAGCCGGGGTTTGGCCACCATTGATCTAGAGCAGTGATGCACAAACCCTGGCCCGCGGGCCAAATGTGGTCCCCACAGGTCTTTTCAATTCACATTTTTCACATGAAAAGGGTAGCTACCCAAAGAAAATCTGAAATATTACCCCTGGTTATAAAAATGCATATTTATAAAAAATAGAATATCTATATATCTGGCCCCTACATATAAAACAATCAAAAAAGTTTGTGCACCACTGATCTAGAGTCTAGACTGTGTCATGGATCTTTATTATAGTATGTTTAATCTCAGAAGCATAGTAAAGTATTTTGTGCAAATTCAGGCCTATAATATTTATAACTAGAGCCCAGATGTTCAGGCAAAATGCCATAATGCCTTTTTTTCACCTATTTTTTGTGTTTTCAGGAAAAAGTGCCTAATTTGCCTTTTCCATTATTTTCTAGTATTATTCCATTCTAGAGTCCTGAAACAGGCAAATCAGTTTGTTATATATTTGTTGTATATATATATACATATATACACACATTTTAACTGCAAACACGTAGTATAATTAACGTAAAGAATGACGCTTGTATAGGAGAATATTCCGCGCAAGATGAGAGCGATATATATATATATATATGATGCAAAGCCATAAGGAAAAAGAAAAAAATGTTCCAAGGCCTTTCCTGTATTCAACAACACACCACCTGAAGGAATTCTAATGTGAAAAGATTCCCTGATGAGGTGTATTGCTGAATACATGAAAGAGCTTGGAATATTTTTTTCTTTTTCCTTGTGGATTTGCGTCATTCATTCATTTCACATGTTTAAGCATGAAATTCATGCCATATATGGTATATACACCCGCCGCAAAATGACTTCGGACCTTCGTGCGATATTCCGCTGAGAAAGCAGTCTGAAATAGATTTGCATTTCTCACGCTACTGAGTAAAATATTTTGTCTGGAAGTATCTGGCATGTTGTTAGTCGATCCCTTTATGCTACCGCAGAGGCAAAACTCATCAGTGTTTAGATAGCTAGGTGATGTGGGGGTGTTGTGCTTCTGCCGTACCGCGTCCAGAATTCTTAGATTTTTGTGTTCAGTCGTTTGTGTTCTTTATTTTTCTTAAAGTGCAGTGGACATGCCTGGGAAGTATTGTTCTGTTGAGGAGAAGGCCCATATTCTTGCATGGAGGCAAGAAAACGTCCCGATAAAGACGATATGCGAGCGTACTGGTCGGGCGAAGTCGACCATCATGAAGCTGCTGGTGGCGGCTAGAGGGCTACCACCCAACGTCGTACCGAAGCAGAATTTCGGTGGTGGAAGGCGAAGGAAGATGTCTAAGGCCACGGATAACCTCATAAAGAGAGAAGTGTTGAAGAACCCTCGACTTACAGCGTCTCAATTGAAAAAGAACCATCCCAAGCTGCTGGAAGCCATGTCTGTTCGAACGATCCAGCACCAGCTGCAGAAGGACTTGGGGTTACCATGCTGTACTGCCGCCAAGAAGCCACTTATTACCGACTGCATGAAGCAGCAGCGTGTTGCCTTTGCAAAGAAATATGTTCATTGGACATCGGCACAGTGGAGGAAGGTGATGTTTTCAGATGAAAGCATGTTCCAGGTGTTCCAGATTCGATCTGCCAAGGTGCGATGCCCGTCATCTGCTAGTCGGTACCACCCGGCCTACACGGTACCGACTGAGTCAGTGATGGTGTGGGGGTGTTTTTCTGGTGAGAAGGGAAATGGGGGTCTGTACTTCCTTCCCAAGAATGTGATGATGAATGGTGACTGTTATATTGACGTTCTTAACGACCATTTGTTGAACCACTTTGCCATTCACGGCAGTGAGATTTTTATGCACGACAGTGCCCCCTGTCACAAGGCCAAAAAGGTGACGAAGTGGCTTAATGAGTGGAAGATTAAGGTGTTAGAGTGGCCTGGCAATAGCCCCAATCTCAACCCCATCGAGAACTGTTGGCATTACAAGAAGATTATGGCAGAGAAGAAGACTCCTAACCTCGCGAACCTCAAGACGGAGCTGATAAAGGTGTGGTGCAAGGAGATGACATTGGACTACTTAAGGAAGCTCAGTCATTCCATGCCCAAACAGCTCCAGGGGGTCCTCAAGAACAAGGGAGCCATGACTTCATATTGATGTAACTAAGTTTTTAAATATATTTGGTTTTTTATAATGATGTTTGTGCTTTTCCTCCAAAATGGTAGATGGTCCAAAGTCATTTTGCGCCGGGTGTATATAACAGAAACTGAGTGTGCAGAATATTATTATTTTATATAAACATTTTTTTAAATTTAAATCCTTGTCATTATTGTGTAACATGCATTTTCAATACCTACTGTTTTGTTCACTATAATGGCATTGTAATGTGTATTATTTATACATATACAGGGTGTCCCATAAGTCCGGCATCATAGGAAAAATAATAAAAAAGGCAAAACAAAAGCTTTTATTTACAGAATGTGCTCAATATGTCCATTGTTTTCAATACACAAATTCAGACGTGATACCCAGTCAACAAGCACATGGTGAATGATGTCAGGAATAATGGTGTTACATGCCCCAATAATGCACTGCCGCAAATGTTCAACACACCTAATTTTCTCTGTGTATACCAGCGCTTTCAAGTGGCCCCAGAGAGAGAAATCTAGTGGCGTGAGATCTGGGCTTCTAGCTGACCATTCCACAGGCCCTCGACGTCCTATCCAATGACCAGGGAATTGTTGGTACAGGTATTACCTTACTTGGGTGCTGTAATGTGCTGGAACCATGTTGGGAAATTTCCTTCTTTGTTCAAGACACTGGGAAATGCTTCTTCCTTGAGCATACGTAGGTATGTGCCTCCAGTGACATGTATCGAAAAAAAGGGGGCCTATGATGCGATCCTTCCAAATGCCACACCATACCATCACCCGAGATGCACCTTGTTCCTTTGAAGAGGTATACCAGTGAGGGTTGTTTTGAGACCAGTAGCGGGTGTTCTGTCGATTTACCTCACCATTTCCATAAAAAACAGCCTCGTCACTGAACAGAATGGTGGATGGGAAATTGGCATCCTGAGCATAAGAAAATATGAATTATGGTTTGTAGAAATAGAAAAATGTGAATTTCTCCTATGATGCTGGACTTATGGGACACCCTGTATATTGGTATTACTCTCTACCTATTAAACTTTATTTTTGAAAAGGAAATCATTATTATATGTAATTAATATTGCATTACCAACCATTTTGTTCACTAAGGGGATCATTGTAATATGTATTATGCATATTTAAAGGTATTATTCTAGATTAAAAATTTCCCAAAAGCAAATTTATAAATGCCTTTTTTGGGGGGTTTACTGCCTATTTTGAATGTTTATTTTGCCTGTTTGCCTGCCTTTTTTAAGGGTTTTTAGTGCCTAAACATCCGGGCTCTACTTATAACAGACTTCAGAATAGGTTTGATTTATGTTACAGTAATTAAGTTAGTGTATCAGATTGTTAAACTTGTTTTTTTTTTAGTGTAGTTGCATTTTTATGAACTAAGGACGTACCTTTTAAAGTATAATTTATGACTGGCCTGCTTAGGCATAAGTTTTTATTGTTCCATACCAAACACAGTTGTCCATTTTCTATTTATTTTTCAGATTTATGAAAATATTAGATGATGTCCAATAAAATGACTTAAAAATGTGAACTATGGACTTATTGTAAACCATAACTACAAGTGCAGACATTTGCCTTATTTCATGAAGGCATACATTTCTTCTCAAAAGAGTCTTTATTGTAAAGATGTCTTCTGTAAGGTATGGTATTGTGTATAATAGTTAACATAGGTTAAAGTACAGGACAGATGATTGGTGAATGTATAGATAACTGTTTGTATTTTTCATTCTGGTCTTTTGGCTTGACTGAGCTAAAATAATTAAAATTCCCCCTTGTTTTTATCACTTTGTAGGCCTGTTCCCCATCTATCTACAAGGTGGTCCAAAAGTCCCTAACTATTTTGCTGAAATAATAGTATTTTAGGATAAAAATGTAGTAACATAATTAGATGTATATTTATTTATCAAGCTTAGGTTTAAGATTTGATGTGAGCACCATCAGTGTGTGCAAATCTCAGATTTGTCCACTGCATTGTGGAACACATTCTCAAGCATCTCTGGGGTTATTTTAGTAACTGCCATGACAATGCAGGTTTGCAGATCCTGCAGGTCTGTAACTCCTGTTTTGTTGACCTTCAGACTTTATAAAACCCACGCAAAGAAGTCTAATGGTTGTTAAATCCAGAGATTGTGCTGCCCAGGGCCTGTTTCCACCACATCCAATCCAGCAATTTGGTAAGAGCTCACCAAGATATGCCTGAATGATGTTTGGATAGTGACATGGAGCTCATCTTGTTGAAAGACAAGTGTTGAGAATGCCATCTGAATGAAGCTGGGATTCAAGAAACCGCTGAGGCATGTCAAGATAAATTGGGTGTGTTAGCCTAGCTTCAGCAAAGAAAAAAGTCTGTAAATCTTTTATTTTCTCATACACAATCAGATATTAACGGAGAATCTCTGCCCCATTTGTAGAACTTGGTTTTTCACAAACCCAGATATGGCAATTATGTTGATTAACTTTTCTGCATGTGTGGAATGTTGCTTCATTGCTGAAGAGAATGTGATTTAATAAATTCTTTGTATGAATTTTTTCAATCAATTCTGTGCACATGGTGGCTCGTCTTGGATAATCCTCTTAATATAACTCGTGTAGCACTTGAATATAGTAACTTTTCTTTTTTAATGTTGATTTTAAGATCCTTAGAACAGTCGTTTTTGGTATGCTCAGTTTGTGTGATGCTATGCAAGTTGACATTGTAGTATTTGTTTCAAAGGCATCTCTTACCAATTCAACATTTTCTTGAGAGGTATCTGGACACCCAGATCTTACCTCATTGCTATGTCTGTAGGTCCTGGCTTGCGAAATCTTCTTTTGAGTTAAAATTCTGAAATTTCTTTGCACTTGTTCCCTTGGATACATAGTGTTACTACCATCACATGTTCTTGTACAGCCATCATCATCCGTGGCCTGTAGAAAATAAAAGAAATATCATTATTTCAGCAAAATACCTTGGGAATTTTGGGCCACCCTGCATTAAAATATCAAGAGGGAGGACAAATTGGATATTTTATTCTAGCGAGGCATTTTTTCTTCTGATCATTAAAACTTAAAATTATATCTCAAAAGAGTAGTTCTTCTGGGAGGTAGCATTTTTTTAAAGTTTTTTTTTTAAAATTAAACCACAGTATTGGCCTTGTCTACTTTTAATTTACAGTTAACCACTTTTTCAGAGTAATACCCAATTTACTGTAAGAGTAAGTTTCAAAACCCCATCGGGCCTGTCTATTGTACAAATCAAGCTATAGTCTTAAAGGTCTACTTACAAGTTAGGTTGCGAGTACTGTGCTGTTAGATAGTTTTATTATTTTCACTCAGAACTGCAGAGTCATTTAGTTGTCTTGAAGTTGTGTAATGAGTTTGACATGTGTAGTAGGTCTTCAGGTTAGACCTAGAAGTAGGGTATTTAATTTTTAATTTATAAAATGTTTTTAATGCAGATTGACTCGGTTGAAGTTCATCTCTGTCATTATATTCATTTTGATTGTGTATAATGAATGGATTTCATTCATGTTGAAATCTTATTCATGGCCAGAGTTATTAGATGAATCTGATGAAGAATTTGTTAAGATTCTTATAGTTGCAGACCCACAAATCCTTAGTGTTCAGTCTGAACCTAACTTCCCCTTCAACTATGTAGCTGTGTGGGATGCAAACAGGTTAGTATAGCAATAGGTATTCTGTATAGTATGTTTTGTAGGGTTATCCATTGTCTGGCTTTAAGATATAATTCTGAATAGAATAAATAGTAATCATCTGAACAGTCGTAAAAAATGTCATTGATGATATTCCAAAATCATGAGAGTAAAAAACTGCACAATTTTACAGAAGGAAACTAACTGAATGATGTCTAATATATTGAATATTTACAAGTGGTTAAAACATAATTGTTATGATGGGAAAGAAATAAAAGTGGATTCCAAATTTTTGTAAGATTGTGTTGACAAGAATCCAGAACTTGTTTCCATACCATGTGGGGTGTGCGTGTGTGCCCCAAGGGTCACCTGAGCCTGAAGCATTAACAGGGTGAATGACTGGCCAATCTAATTGAGGCACCAGCAGCAAATCCAAAGTCTCATTGCGTAGAAAAATCAAAACTAAATTTGGGGAAAATGATACTTGTGAGGTTTTGGAATATCAAAATCATAGATATTCTTCAATCCTTGCCTTGGGTTTTAACAAGAAATGTTAAAAAGAAAACTTCCTTTGGTTAGTATAATTATTTATAAAATGATTCGCTTAAATAGGCATGACCTAATTTTTGTGTTCATTTAGGTTTGTGAGTCGTACTTTTCATATGAGTCTATCCTTTGGCCAACCTGATGTTGTAGTATTCCTTGGAGATCTCATTAATGATGGCAGCCTAAGTACAGATGAAGGTTTTTTTGAACTTGTAGCTGTTTTTAAAAGGCTTTTGTACATCCCACCCTCAGTGAAGGTAAGTTTCTAAATTTTGTCCCTTTGTATCATAATCCAGAGATTTTAGGGGAAATAAAAGTTGCCTCAAACTTAAAGCATTTATTCATTATTCACTTGAAATCCTTTTCAAGCATAATCACTTTTGGAGATCTCTCTGTACAACAGAGAAGTATCCTCAAAATGGGGATGATAAAGAACAAGAACTAAATACTATAATGTTTTACTCTATAATACCATAACTGTGCAAAAAAAACTCAGCTATTTACAGTGTTTCTCTCAAAATATGTCTGAAATAACTTTTAGATCAATGAGATTGTATCATTCAAATGCATGCAAGAGTTTCAGCTATTTACAAGATTCGCCATTTTCCCTAGTCACAAATTGATCTTAATTATATTTGCATTCATTGGATTGTGTCAATATGAACTGAACTTCACTTTTCAACTACAGTATTTACGAGGTTTTTCTTCAGTTAAAATTAAATTCAACAATCTATTCTTAAAGCTATCTAAGGTACTACTATTCACCACTGCAGTTGGTAGGTCATCCCAAAAAGTCCTCTACCCTAAAACTGAAGAAATATTTACATTATGTAGATTCAATCTACAAGTCATTTTCCCAATGTTTCTGTTTGTGTAGTTTTATTGTAAGTTTCTGATTAAAAGGTTTATTTTTACATTTGATACAGTGATGCAACGTACACACGTGTGTGTGTGTGAATTATCTTTATAAATGCTCTCTTTTATCATGAAAAAGGGGGTATAATTAATGTTAAATTGTTTGTTTAGGTTTTTAAAATTGGGTTAGTGTCGCAATACAGATTTGAAAGCGTGAAAATGTCGCAGTTCTGTAGGAAAGCCAAACGTGTGTGTGTGTGAGAGAGAGGCTAACAAAGACAAAGATCCATTCTAGGCTAGCCCAAGAAAGAAGTAGAGAGAGAGATAAAAAAAAAAGAGAAACAAATGAAGATAAAGAACACTGAAAATTCTCATACCACATTTACATTTCCAATCCTGTAAAGTTATCATGAAAGAATGGTGGTAATAGTAAACTGTTGAAGAGACGAGGCTTCCATCCCTTCCTTTCCATCAGCCACTGCTGACAGAAAATAGTTATGAAAAAAGAATTATAGGAAAGTATGAGAACGTATAATAAAATGAATAGCTTTAGAGTTCATTCACACCATGCGTACGCTTTTCTCGCATACCCAGTTATGCATTAGAGTACACTAGGAAGTAAAGGATAGTGTGAAACATTGGATGACTTAAATCTCCACCATCCATTTTTTTGTATTGCTTTTCAAAGAGTATTTATACGCAAAAATTCATCATTTCATCGCGGCATCATTTCTTTGATGAATGCCAAAGTCCACCGTACTGAGAGACTGATTTTATAAAATTATATATTTGTATCGTAATCCTTCGCACTGGAATTACTTAAACAAAGAACACTGATCCAGAGACACCTCCAGCTGGTCAGCACACACCAATTTAAGAATTCCCCCGAAAGTATAAATCATGTATGTCATCACCCCATCGCTTTTTTTTTAAAGATTTATTTTATATCTCTTCTTTCGCATTAGGATTATTTAGAATTTTAGATAAAGTAGCATTGTTTTAGAGCCCCCCCTCCAGCTGTTCAGCATCCCCGAATGTAAGAATTTTCCCCGACTGTGTACCACTGTACAGTGTACAGTATGCAGTTTTTTCATTAGAAATTGTGTTGCACATTTTTAAAACTATGAAATTATAGTGTAGGTAAGTAGCATCTCTAAAATTTAATATGTTTATTCGGAGGTTTTAACTCCCGAGAACTCCCATCAAACCTCCTGTCTCTACCAATGGACTATAATCTGAGAACTACTACTACTACTACTACTATGAAACTATAGACCCGGCCAGCGCCTCCTATATTTATTGGTAAAAGGGAACATTACTACTACTACTACTACTAACAATGAAGTTATGCTGTAGTTAAATTAAGTTGAATGTGTTACGATTTTTCTAAAAAGTACTAACAATTCTACGCTGCATCTCCAAGTAATATCACAAACTGAAAACGTGTATTCGTAGGCTTTGATTATCATGAGTTCCACTCATTTCCTGTCACTACCATTGGGGTATCATCTCATCTGAGAAATCCCAGTGCCCTGTAACCACACCCGACCTGCGTCTCCTATTTACTACAAAACGAAAATTAGGCTACTCATTATATTAAACTAAATAGCATCCCAATTTACCTCCCTCCATATTAAGAATATGCTACTAAAATACTCGTCTAATTTATTCTTGAAGTGTATTTATCGAAGTGCTCGCTACGACCACCGAGAAAGCTATTTCATCTTTTGATTGGGCTACGTCTTAGCCAATGTCGTAACACCGCTTCCCGTTGATCAGCGAAACTAAGCGACAGTGGGTCGGATAGTAGTTGGAGGGGAGACCGTCCTCCGCATCCAGACTATGTAGCGACCCGTGGTTCTGATCGCACGTAAAGCTATAGGTCCCATCCGTCATATGACCTTGGATGTTGCGAAGGAGGTTAAACAATCCCATCATTGCATTTTCTTTTGACTACATTTTTGGCAAAAGAGACCAACGTAACTTTCGTTCCAAATCTTTTATCCTTTATTTTAAAGCCATTGTTTCTCGTAATGTTCCTGTCGTTTAGGTTAGGGGTCAGCAACATAAACCCGCGAAGACATTTCACCTGAACTACTATAGGCATTCAAAAGACATTTGCGTTTCAAAACCCCTTCCGCATTTGACATTGCTGAAGTAGAGAGATAGCGGATCTGCGAGTAAATGATACTCATTGACACTTAACAAAGCAAGTGACCAGATCACCTTTTATTCAAATCTCCCAGTCACAAAATATTCGCAAATAAAGAGCTTTGCCGCAACCATAACAGTTTTTGGGAGCACTTCGATCTGTTAACAGATCTTCTTAAAAGTGAAATTAATAGAGTCTAAGTTCAAGTTTCGTGCTTATATTTGTAGTGTATATATATATGTGACCTTGGTTTTGCTTCCACCCGAATTGTTTATTCTGACGAAGGTCAAGCGTGTCACTCCACTTTAGTGGAATCCGAACCACGCTCCACCACGGGCGGTCAGAAATTACAGTGTCCTTGCCAGGACTCGATCTCACGACCTCCCGATCAGCAGCCCAGCCTCTTAACCACTAGGCTATCTAGAGTAGGGCCTACCCATTTATCTACCAACCAATTTTTTTTATTGTATAGAAGGATGAACAACTGGGTTTTGCCGCGCGCCGCCTGCCGTCACTGGGTCTCGTTCCCGGGGCCGATGGATTCGTAGTCAGCGATGCTCAGCACTACACCACCGAGGCGCATATATAGTGTGTCCATAAATGATTACCCTGATTAAAGCATGCTATAACTTTTAAAAAAACACTCGTATTCAAACAGTTTTAATCATAAGTAGATAAACATACAAAGTTTTGATACATAGTTAATGAACTTAATAAGCTTCCACATGTGCACCCCTAGTGGCACGTAAAATGTCTAAACGGTATTCACACTCACGCCACACATTTTCCAACATTTGTGGGTTAACTGTTGCAATTGCATCCGTAATGCGTTCTCGCAATGTCCTGATATCTGGAACAACTGTTGCATAAACCAAATCTTTAACATGACCCCAGAGAAAGAAATCCAGTGGGGTAATGTCTGGCGATCTTGGGGGCCGTGGGATTGGCCCGTCCCTGCCAATCCATCGATTTGGAAATGTTGCGTTGAGAGTTTCACGAACAACATGCGCCCAATGAGGGGTGCCCCATCTTGTTGGAAGATGACAGTTGGCTGCCTGTCCTGCAGCTGGGGGATGGCGTAATTGGTGTGAAAGCCGTTTGAATGTTTTCCACCGTCCCATCGGAAACTGATGGTCTACCACTGCTCTTTCCCTTTTCCACGTTTCCAGTTTCCAAGAATTTTTTCATCCACGACTTAATTAACTTCACATCAAGTGGATTCTTTCCATACTTTGTTCCGAACCCTTCGCTGAACACTGACAGGAGATTTTGTTTCTGCAAGCCACGCAACACATTGTGCCTTCTCTGTCACAGACGCCATCTTAACTGAACAGCTACTACAGCGCTCCTAGCGGCGAAATGCGGTAGACGAAACACACCAGCACAGAAACTCTATGCGTGTACGAGATCACCTGTAAAAAGAAAATGGATGTAAGATTCGTCATTAAAACATGAGAGCATACTGTTTTCAGGGTAAACATTTATGGACACCCTGTGTATATATATAATACAGCCCCCTCCGCCTGAACACCGGCCCGCCCAATGTTCAAGTTGTGTTAACTCGGCCCGCTATTAGAGAAAAGTTGTCGACCACTGATTTAGGTTAAAAAGTATTTATAGTTTCATTGTCAAAACCATTTAAATTTTTAAACGCACTAATTAATTCACCTCTTAAACGCCCAGTTTCGAGTGTATACAAATTCGGCTCTTTGAGCCTATTTTCGTACGATTCATTATGTAATGATGGAATAAGCTTTGTTTCGCGTCACTGAACCACTGAATTCTCTCTACCATTTCTATATTTTCACTCGTGTATGGCGACCAAAAATGTACAGTATATTCTGACCGACTCTCGTAATGGCAGAGCAATATCTTTAGATTTATACTCCAAAAAATTACAACGGATAAATCCAACACTTTTAGCTTTGCTGCTTGCGAATGAACATTCTTTTGAGAATTTTAAATCCTTTGTGACAGTGACATCCTTTTCCTCTGAGGCTTCGTTTAATACACTATTTTCCATCGTATAACTAAATTCATTACTTCATCTGTGCATGACTACATTTGTTTGCGTTAAATTTCATTTACCTTTTATTGGATTACCCTAAATTAAGATCGTGCTTCAAATTATCTCTAGTAAGCTAATTGCTTTATCTAGAATTTTAGTACCGTCGGTAAATTTAGAAATTTTACTTGAAGAGCGTGCTCGCGCGCGCGCGCACACAAGACTGAAGTTAATAATTTTAATGTAAGGATTTCATGACTCCTTGTGTAATACTATATAGTGTTTTTTAATGCAGCGTGTGTTTTACGTCCCCGGAGACAATGACATTGGAGGGGAAGGGTATGATACGGTTTCACTTGATAAAATTCAGAGATTCAACTTGGCCTTCAATGTCTCCAGTCCTGTGCATTATAATTTTGTCAATTTATATCATGTAAGTTTTTTTATTTCTTTTTTGGTTTGATAGGCTTCATTTAGATATGGATGTAGTGCAATATGATACTGTATATAATAAAAATAAAATATGAATAATATAGAGTATCAGAGGTAACAGAAACCCTCTAGGTCAGTGGTTCCCAAACTAGGGGTAACTTACCCCACTGGGGTAATAACAACTACTTTGTTGGGTAATGATACGCGATCCAGAAGTTATAAAAAATACTATATAATGATTGGGGTAATTGAGATGGATTAGAATTGGGTGTTAGGTAACCCTACAAAAAAGGTTGGGAACCACTGCTCTAGGTATCATCTTTATCAAGATGTCGGTTGAACTTTGAATTTTGTACCCTAGCTAACCTAAGTATCAATTTAAGTGATGTGAAGTATGTTTGCTGAATTTATTTTGTCATGAACAGCGTGAGGAAGTAATAAAAAAGTTGTTCATTTGTGAATTCTGAATGTGTCTATGTTCAACAGTTGAACATAATCCCCGGAGCCAACCAAGACACACTAGAAATGGGATCTACACTAACATCGCATAACCAAGAATCGAACATTCGGATTTTGTTTTCTCATTTACCTCTCATCCCAGGCGTTAAGAAATCTATCACGGAGGTACGTCTGTCACTTTATTATATATATATACACAGTACCGTATATATATATATATATATTATAAAATTGGTTTCCATAGAGTATGGTATGGTAGGTGAGGTATTGGTACAAACATTTACTAAAAAGTGGATACGTTTCCCCAAATCTCGGAACTCAAATTGGCGTATGAATGCTTTTAAGTTTCATAAATATGGTTACTTGAAGTCATGTATAAATATGTTTTGAGGCCTTCGGCTGTGTCTTAATTAAAAAAAAAAATCACGTTTTACCAAATTACAGATCTACAGAAGCTAAGGCTAACAAAGACCCTAAGATCCACTCTAAGGTTAGCCCGAGAGAAAGGAAAGAGTAGGGGGTTAAGAGAAGAGAATAAGGGGTTAAGTAAGTAGCAACACCTATCACTCGTGGGTTAACATTCATTCAGAAAAAGAGAAAAAAGACTCACCATCATCATCCGCCAGCCACTGCCGACAAGTCAGAAAAATAGTCGGAGAGAATAGGAAAGATTGCAGAACGGTCCTCTACTCCATAGGGAGGTAGAACCCACTCTGCCGGAAAAGGGTGAAAGATGAAAAGAAGTAAAATAAGAACGCTTACAAACCATACAACACATTCCTAGCTCAAGAACAACACGTTCCTAACTCAAGAACAACACGTTCCTAACTCAAGAACAACGCGTTCCTAACTCAAGAACAACGCGTTCCTAACTCAAGAACAACGCGTTCCTAACTCAAGAACAACGCGTTCCTACTCAAGAACAACGCGTTCCTAACTCAAGAACAACGCGTTCCTACTCAAGAACAACGCGTTCCTAACTCAAGAACAACGCGTTCCTAACTCAAGAACAACGCGTTCCTAACTCAAGAACAACGCGTTCCTAACTCAAGAACAACGCGTTCCTAACTCAAGAACAACGCGTTCCTAACTCAAGAACAACGCGTTCCTAACTCAATAGGGAGGTAGAGGATGCAGCCCACGGCTGGAAAGCCGTGAAAGACGGAAAGAAGTATAAAGAATAAACAGAAAGTGGGTTAATTTACTCAACAAGCTACAACTAAGTTCGTGTTAGTCTAATTTTTTTTTTTTCCCCTGGCATGTCACAAGCTGGCATTAGACATCAACAGACTCATCCTCGAATACCACCCCCAGAGCTCCTGTTGCCAATTGTTTTTTTATTTTAAACAACGTTAATATTTTTAAAATGTCTATCTAGACGGTGTTTAAACACACAACGCTGGTAGAGTTCACGACGGGCGCCGGAAGATTATTCCATTTATCAATTACTTTAAACGTAAAAAAGTTTTTAGCGATATGAGTAATGAAACGTCTGTCACGCAACTTAAATCAATTATTACGAGTATTGCTATTATCGAAAGTGAACAATTTGTCAGAATTTACGTTATCGATATTATTAACGATTTTGAAAACTTCAATAAGCTCCCCCCTTAATCTCCGTTTCGAGTGAATGCAAGTCTAACTCTCTAATCCTATCTTCATAAGGCTTGTTGCGCAATGACTGAATTAGTTTCGTGGCGCGACGCTGAACCCTTTCTAACCTATCAATATCCTCACGCAAATACGGGCACCAAAACTGAACGGCATATTCTAAATGAGGCCTGACTAGGGACTTGTAAAGGGCAATATAATATTCTTCGATTTAAATTCGAAATTACGCGCTATGAAGCCTAACATCCTATTAGCTTTTGCGCAAGACTCCAGGCACTTTTAAATCCTTAGATACGCGTACGCCTAAATCTACTTCCTCGTCAACGCTCGCTCACTGTCTATCATCCATCGTGTACGTGTAATTATTGTTACGAGAACGTGTATGCAAAACTTTACATTTGTCTACGTTAAATTGTATCTGCCACTTATCCGTCCACTCCATAATCCTATTTACATTGTCTTGGAGCCTATTTCTATCGTCCTCGTTAACAACCTTACCGCCTATTTTAGTATCGTCCGCGAATTTTGACACGTTGTTAGTCAATCCTACATCTATGTCGATAATGTAAATTACGAATAGCAATGGGCCTAACACTGAACCCTGTGGGACACCGCTACCTGCATCCAACCACCCCGATTCACTACCATTAACTACGACCCTCTGTCTCCTAGCACGAAGCCATTCCTCTAACCAGTTAGCTACCTGACCGTGTATACCGTGCGCTTTAACCTTCGCAATTAATCTTCTATGCGAACTGTATCGAACGCCTTTTTAAAATCTAAATAAATAACGTCAGCCGCTCTATGCCTATCGTATTTGCGCACTATTTCGTTATAAAATTCTAACAAATTAGTTAAACAAGATCTATGGCGTCGAAACCCATGCTGACTACTATTAATCAAATCTAGACATTCTAAGTGATCGATGATACGATCCCTAACTACAGATTCCAAAAGTTTACCAACAATTGACGTTAAGCTAATGGCCTATAATTGCTAGCTACTGCGCGGTCGCCTTTTTTAAAAATGGGCGTGACGTTAGCTAATTTGAAGTCTTCAGGAATAATCCGCGTTTCGAGTGACTGATTAAGTCTTCGTTAAGGGGCCTACAATAACGTCTTTCAAATCTTTCAAATGTATGGGATAAAAAGCGTCAGGGCCTGGAGCCTTGCTAACTTTTAGCCTATCGATATAATGCACAATTTCACCCTCGTAAACAGTTATTTCATCCAAAATAGTCTCGCTACTAAATGGAACGATATCATCCACGTCGGGGACATTATTTACGTCTTCTACGGTAAAAACTGTCGCAAAAAAGTTATTGAAAATACCCGCCATCGCCTGAGCGTCAGAAGCCAAACCGCCGTTAACATCCACTAGAGGGCCTATGTTATCTTTTATTGGTTACGATTATTAACGTATTCAAAAAACTTTTTTAGATTATGTTTACTATCCGCAGCTATAAGTATCTGTAAATTACGCTTAGCATTCCTAACTGATCCTTTAACCTGACGTCGAAGCTCGATATATCTATTAAAGTTAGCTGCCGTGCCATTGCGCTTAAGTCTATACGCTACGCTCGTTTATGAACTCGCCTATTTCCCTTGTCCACCACTTGGGCCTACCATGATTTCTAGCGCGCTTGGGCCTACGAGGAATAAACTCCCTTTCAATATTCATAAGACTTTCTTTAAACGCCTCCCAATACAAATTTGTGTCATTACCCATAAATAAGTTATCCCAGTCCACTATTCTCATCCTATCCGCAAAACTATCAAAATTAGCCCTACGAAAATCGGGGACTTCTATTAAGTTACTATCCTTAGTGTTTTCTATCAATAACTTAAACCTAAGAATTTGATGATCACTACATCCTAAACTCTCGCCTACTTCTAAACCTTAGACTATATTTTCGCCGTTCGTCGTCATCAAATCTAAAATATTGTCACCGCGCGTTGGTTCGGTAACCATCTGTCGTAAAAAATTTTCCATGAACTCAATCTCAAACCCTCCTCATTACCAGTAAAAGTCTCGTAATTAACATTAAGGCAGTTAAAGTCTCCGACAATTATACTATTCCGATTGTCAATAAAGTTACCAAGAAGTGAGTAAAATCTACTATCGGTATCGAGGGGTTGAACGGGACGGAGGTCTATAAACAACAACAAAATTAAAACTAATACTACGCGCCCTAACTTCAACGCATATCGCATTAATTGCTGCCGGAAAATCTAACTTAACCTCGATAGCCCTAAGGGAATTACGAATGTACAGCAAAACGCCGCCACCAATCCTATGTGATTTATCATTAGTAGAGAGTTTAAAACCTGGTATATAAAGTCCCGAGTCACGGTATTTAACCACGTTTCAGTGTTAGCAACTATATCGTAGTTGCCGCAATAAATTATCGCCTTAAATTCGTTTAATTCATTTCTAATACTACGCGCGTAACAATAAAAGACGTTTGTTATTTTTTACCACGGGCCCGCGTTTTAAACTATTTTTCACGTCTGGCCCTCGTTCCCCGACCCACAACGTTTAAAGAAGGCTTCGACCTATACAGCTTTGTACGTTTTCTTCGATTAACCTACCTAGCCCAGCATTACCTATTTCATTAAAATACACCCTATCTTTTATAAAAAGGCTAGGATCACTGAATTCTGACCACAGCTTTACGAAGGGTACATTTTCCTCAGCACAAATCTCTCCTAATTTAGTATTAAAAAATATCGTTTTAGACGTAATCCTAAGACCCAAACCGTGCCTAGGGGTAATACCTAGAACTAAAGACCTATCTGACCTCGCCTTTAGGGACCTAATTAACCCCCTATATATCTCCAAAAGGTCAGGTACTCTCGTATCGAGCCTATACGAGTCGTTGCCCCCTACCATCGTCACCAACATCGAGTGACGGGAGGCAACGTCAGTCTTATCCACTTCGTCTCTAACTCTGTCCACCCTGCCCCCTGGGAGACAGACCCTCTTCTTCTTGGTTGGATGCCGTTCAACGAACTGTGTCCTTATGGCGCACTAAAGAGTCCCCAATTAAAATAGTTTCCCCCTCATTCACGTCCCTTTCCAAATGGGCGAAAAGGTTCGAAACCTCGATAGGGGGGGTATTCCTATCACCCAACGTACGCGGCCTAGCTCCACCCTTAACTTCTCTAAATTCCTCCCCATCTACTAATCTCGGACCAACCTTAACCCCTTCCTCAACTCTATCCAACCTTCCCGATAAGCTACCTAAACTAGAAACTAGGTTACGCACCTCACCCTTCAAATTACTAACGTCTTCAACGTTAGTATTGGTTCGGCTTTTGTCAACCGTAGCTCTATCCCTGCCCTCATCAAGCGTTGCAAGTCTTTCCGTTACCTCACGTACACTGCGTTTTATGTCAACTGTTGCCTCCCTTAACTCGCAAAAGAAAAACTGATCTCTCGGTAATCGCCATAGGACCGCCGTTATAATCTTTAAAATCAGAATACCACCGGTTTACCCCACACCTAACACACGACGCTTTCTGCGACGGCATCGCGCAGTTAAAATTAGTTTATAACCGTCACAAGTTTAAGTTAAATTAAGCCGGCACGCTATGAAAACTTCTAAATCGCTAAAAACTACTAATATTCAATTAGGTACTTAACTATAACAATGTGAATATAAATACAAGTATATAAAATTCAAAATTTTCCAAAAGTAAAATTATTAGCAATATGCAAAAGTAGAAGCAATATCAGAGAGCTCAGGAAATGCGTCCGTTCAGTACAGAGTCTGGCTGATTACCATGGACCTAAGTTTATTTATACTAATTTTAGTTACCATATGACGACGTTCAATCTAGCCCATTGTTACTTCGAGGCTCTCCGTACGGTTGATTCTCTTATTTTCTCAGTTCACGATGAAGACCTTTGTGAGAGAGAGAGAGTACACGAGGTTTGCCTGAGTTTTTTTATCATTTGTTCTTGTATTTGCGTTTCAGATTAAGGCGCTTCTCCGTGTTTTTGTTGGTTGGTCAGTGGTTCGAATCTCGCGTAAAGCTGTTGTAGGTCCCCTCCATCATTATGGCTTTTAGATGTTACGAAGAATGTTAACAACAAAAACATTATTACTACTTTGTTACGTCTATTGAAATACACATTTTTGTTTGGGATTTTCCATTATCGGTTTTTATTTTGAATTCCTTAACTGTTTACATTTTGAGATGGAAAGGAATTAAATTGGAAAATTATGGGCTAGTGGAATTTGATGGCGCCATTTCTGAGAAGACAATGGAAAATGCCAAAGAGGAGCGAAGCTTATATACAATCCTTCTCCGATGGCCACCATCGCCCACCAAGATCGGATCTGTCACCATCAGATTTCTTTCTTCTGGCACGTAAAAAAAGTTTGCCGCAACACTCTTCGTACCATAGAAGAACTGCAGCACATTATCACAAACAACTTGGGGTGATCTCTGCGGATGTATTGTGGCTCAACTTCGGCAATATGTAATGCCGCAGTTCATTTGCGCTTACAAAATAATCGGGATCAGTTCCAACACACACACACGCCCACACTGTGATTTAGGTGAGTTGTATATACACATGGTTAGAACTCGGTTCATGGAAAATTTCATATTGGTAATTTCATAGTATATAATGTTACATCATATTTAGTGCATGCATACATACATGCATTAACAATCTCGTTTCCCAATGGACTGGGGTGGGTGAGAAGACAGAAATAGCTCGGATGCGAAAGACGGAATGTAGTGAAGAAGAGTAAAGGTAGATACTAAAGCGCGTATATCCGTTCACATACGCATCCTGGTGGAGCAGCGACCCCCCCCCCCCCCACACCAACTTCTACATAGCTAAATTCTACACCTTCCAGGATTTGGTGAGAGCTAATATCATCGCATTACTTTCTTCACGAGTAAGTTGTTCTTTTAGAATGGAATGGTACCTACTTATTTTATTCCCTTCCATGATAGTATAAGTGAGTTTCATTTTTTCTTTTTATTGGGCGCCCGGTAGCTCAGTGGTTACGGTGACGGGCTACGAGCGGTGTGGCGCTGGTTCGTTCCCAGCCACTGGCATGAGTAGAGTTGAGTTGGCCGCTTACTCAGTTTCTGCTCTGGCTTTTAGGTGACTTTTCGGCACACACCCCCCACATCGTGGGGGACTGGGCTTCTTTGGTGTTACCCTCTTTGCTTCGTTGCGACCTCCCAACACTGATAGCGTGTGTAAAATTTTGTAAATTTATGCCAAAGATAGTATATATGTATTTGCAGCAAATTCACGCGATCAGCCCCTCAGTCATCTTTTCCGGCCACGACCACGACTCTTACAAGTTCGTCGGGAAGAAGAGTAATCCAAAAGCCGACCAATTCTGGGTTCTCCGCGATGAAGGGAAGATTTGGAACATGAATCTGAAGGGCGAAGAACTACACGAAATAAGCGTCCCGACTTGTTCTTATCGGATGGGGAAAGAGAAATATGGCTACGGTTTTGGCGTCGTCACGAGCAAAGGACTTCTCAAATACACTGTCTTTTGGCTTCCCTCCCGTTTCAGCCAATTATGGTGCTACTTCTGGGGATTGTGTGTGTGTATTTCCATGTTGGTTTACCCATTCTTTTACCACCTCAATGAAAGACTCAGCAGACTGAAAGCCTCTTCACCCAATCAGAAATATCATAGAGTATAAATTAGTATTAATTATTAAATTTTATATATAAAAAAAAGTGACCCCCGAGAGGTAAACTGTCGTATTAAAAAAAGTAAGGGGACTAGAGTTCCCAAACTTCATAGATGCTTACCTTAGCATGTTGTTCGTCTTAATTGAGAAGTTGCTCGATGTGTTTCCCTTTCTGCTCAACGCAGGCCTCCAAACGTAGACGCCACTGATCAATACACCTGCTTACATACCGTTGAGACACCTCCCAGCCGAGCAGAGTTCTTTCGCGTAGTTCATCGATGTCTCTTATTTTGGTACCAGGGATGTAAACATTGGACTTCAGGGCTTCCCAAACACCGTAATCTAGTGGTGAAAGATCGGGGCTACTAGCCGGCCACATATTGGGTTCGATAAAATCCGGTGTTTCGTTTTCAAGGAATGTGACAGTTTGGCGTGCTCTGTGAGCAGGGGCTCCATCTTGTTGGGAAGTATATCTTTCACTCTAACTGATATTTGACGAATTAATGGTGAAAGATATACTTTCCAAGAAGCTGGAGCCCCTGCTTACAGAGCACTCCAAACTGTCACATTCCTTAAGAACGAAACACCGGATTTTATCGAACCCAATATGTGGCCTGCTAGTAGCCCCGATCTTTCACCACTAGATTATGGTGTTTGGGAAGCCCTGAAGTCCAAAGATTACATCCCTGATACCAATATAAAAGAAAGATGAACTACGCGAAAGAATCCTGCTCGGCTGGGAGGAGGTGTCTCAACGGTATGTAAGCAGGTGTATTGATTTGGCGTCCACGCTTGGAGGCCTGCGTTGAGCAGGAAGGGGGTACACATCGAGCATATATATATATATTGGGGGGGGGGGAATGCGTCGTGTTTGAAGAGCCGCTGTTCCGTTAATATGATTAATAGGCATATGAAAATTTTGTACTGTAAAATTTTCAGATCCCTAATCATCATATTTCCAGAACACTAATCAAATCGGACCCGTTTTTTCTGCGAACCATTTGATAATTCGGCGGAACTACGCGATCACATTGAAGAATGTTGGGGACACAAATACTACATCATCAAAATGAAGATGGTGGTCATATCGTACATAAGTCTCGCTAGTATCTTTGTTTCCAGTGAAAGTTGATGTTTTAATGCGGAAAACCATTGTTTTGAACCTTGAGTTTAGACAGCTATAACGGTTTTTAATTATATTATTTGACTAAATATTTTATGGAATTTGTTTGGATATATTCATATTTAACTGCAAGATTTTCAGATGTCTACTAATCATATTAACGAAACAGCGGCTCTTCGCACAGGAAGCGTTTTTTCAGTCCCACCTGATGTACAGTATATAGTTATATACATATTATATGCGTATCATGTTCTTTTTCTATTATTTTGTAAGTACAGACAAGCTAAATTTTGGGTCAGACGACTTAGCTGTAGAATACATGATTTGTTTAAATGCGGAAAAGGACTAAAATACGTCAAATTTTCGTATGAACTTTTATTTTTTAATTAAAATAAGGATAGGGAATCTCAAACCTTCGAATTGGAGGAAGGATGTCCAGACTAAAACCAAATCGTTTGTTAACCCGACAGCGAGAGAAGGTACATAGTCGGATCCGCGGGTCCAACACGCTTAGAAATAATGGATGTTCGAAGGGGCTCGTTTGCTGATAAACCATAAAAGCGAAAACGTAATAGTCGGTACTCCCTAGTTGTCCCCCATGGATGTTGCCGTTACTAATTTTCATTCCATTTACTATTAAGAGATGATATATTAAACAGCATTGACACTATTATGTACCTGTTAACCCCGAATTTTTTGTAGGGTTAAGTTATGAATGCGTATTTGAAACGTTAGCAATTTGTATCATTCGTCCTTAAAGGGTTGAGTAAACCTTCTTTTTAAGCATTTTATAACTAACCGCCTTCAATTAAAGTCTGCCATTGTGACACCTATAAATAGTTAGTTCTCCAGTATTTCATATCGGGTAATATTTTTTTAACATTCCATGATCAAGTACAGTAGTACTTTTAAAGCGTATTGCGTCGCTCACGCATTTCCTGTACGTATTTCGACTAATCATTTCATATCTGAAGAACTTTAGAAATTAACCTAGGGTTTTATTTATAATTATTACTGGTTTTTAAGATCCGCTTGTAAGCTAAGATTTTGTTTAATAACATTTTTAATTTTATTATAAGGTCTTTTATAAGCCGAGGTTCTGTTTAATAACATTTATTTGTTGTTGAAAGATCTTCCGTAAGCTTAAGGTTCGGTTTATTTAATAACATTTGTAATTTAATCACTAATGGAAAAGGAAGGAAATTGCATTTAAAACAAATTCAGTTTACCTGCAAAGGAAATTTTGCAGTAGAAAATATCGATGCAGAATTTGTTTTCCCGTCCAAGATTTCTGTTGAAAAATATTTTATCCAGTTTTGGGCTCTGAATAATCCAAGGCATATGAAAATTTTTTTGATGACTATTCAAACTTTGAATGCTATTGATGATGGTAGTAGTAGTAGTAAGTAGTACAATGAGGCCCTTTTTAATTGATGATAATTACGTGTAGAATAGCTTAGAATATCAGTTGTAGAGAAACTCATTTTCTTAAGAAGCAGGTTAGTGACTTATTAGGCGATAATATTTTCATAGGTATTAATTTGTAAGGGGAGCGTTATTTAAGTAGTGTGATAATTCATTAAGGAAACATTCCATGCTCTTTTCATGTTACTATGATTAATGTGGATTGCCATCCAATGGTACTTGTTAATGAAACCTTGCGTATTTTTCTTTTCCCAGATTTGCTTTTCATGTTTTAAGGTATTAATTGCACCTGGAAAGATGGTCATTGTAACTTTTGTATTAAACAAAAATCCATTCCATACATATGCAATAACTTTTGAGTTATTCATGCAATGCCAACATGAAACGACTGTGATTTTGTTTCCTATTTTTTTTTTTATATATTTTTAATCTTTAATAAATTTTTGTTAATTTTTTTTCATTATACCAAACCAGATAGTATAAATTAAACCCAGTTTCCACGGATGAATTGATGGCTTGTGTATTTTTAAGCACTAACTACGATCGAAATTTCAAAAATCCACAGGCCATCAACTTAGTTAACTAAGTTTTTGGCTTGGCTTGATTTTGTATAAATACTGTAAGGCTGAATTTATAATATCCACCTCCTTTTGGGCACCTATAGGCCCACCGAGAGGGTGGGGACACCGTGGAAAAATCCCTGGGCCCGGAAATTGGGGGAATAAAATCTAAAAATATTAATAAAGCAATTGATTAAATAACGGAGGAAATATAATTAATGAATATACACTTTAGAGATATTTATCATAATCAAACAGAAAATATCTGCGGTCCACCAATCTGGGAATTATTGTAACAAAGCCAGTTAGCCCGTACTTTAAATTTCATCAATCATTTACCACCTTGCTAGAGAGAAAGCAAAGAAAGTACACTTCTAATTATGAAAATCTTGCAGTAAACAATTGTCTTGCCTGCATGGACTGGAACGGCATTTGTAAATTGTATGGTGATAGAATTAATATAATTGATATAATTGATTTGAAAAATAAAATGTCATTTTCTTCCCAGTTGCTTATTCATACTTTTTGAATATGACTTGGACATAACAAGCAAACTGATTATATGTACACAAAAAACATTCATAATGAAATAGAGTAAACAGGGGGGCCTGTGGCAGCTACTATGGGTAAGAGAAGAGTAAATTTCACTCTAGCATCATCATTCAGTTTATAAATGCATTTTTCATTGTTGTCGGTAAATACTCTGCAATGCAGAAAAGGAAGTATTATAAGAGTGAATGACAGATTAGTGATCTATAACGGGTTTTCAAACTGTGTTCCGCGAGAACTTAATGGGGTTCCGTGGGGCATGTCATGAGAGACTGAGAAGAAGAAAAAGGTAAGATGAAATAATATCAACTGGCATGGATGAATTTACGATATATATTTTGCAAATTCAGTGATTGTATTTTGAAAGGCGTAGGCAAAGAAAGTGGGCGAGAGAGAATTTTAATTCAAACGACGATATATCCAGAATAAGTGTTGCTCTCTTGCAGCCACAGTAAGAAACAGGAACCCATTTTGTAACCAAAACGCAGCTGATGACCACGAACACTGGCTGATTGCTTTGACGTTTTTTTCTGTTTTTAGGTTGTGTTTTCTCAGTTCACGGGTTATGATCACAGTAAGGCTATTAAATACAGTGTAAATGTGTGTTAGCTTTCACAATGCATATTATACAAAATTATATTTTTTATACTTATAATTTCTTTTATGCTAACAGAAATGTCAGGAGGGGAATTTAAAATAAATAGGTCAATGAAAGTAAGTTGTCTTTTTTTTCCCTTGTAAATTTCTAAACTTGTATATTCTTTTTTGTGAAATTCATATAGGTGTACACGTAAATTTCATAAATAAACTGCAGTGAGTATAAACTGTTTTATTACCATTTGCCTTATATCATTAAAATTTTACGTTGGTCAAAGTTCCGTGAATTTTTTTTTTTTAAATAAAAGTTCCGTGGCTTCAAAAAGTTTGAAAACCTCTGATCGAAAAGACCAGCAGAATGTGTGTGTATATAAAAATGAAGCGTTTCTATGCCATCTTTCTCATTCTGCTGAAGTCATATCGAACCTTGTTCGTTATTCACTCGTGCAGGGTGACCAAACACCTTGCTTCAGCGCGGACACAGACACACCACCGTGAAAGGTGTTTCCCTTTCTTGTCCAGCATACCCATACCGGAGCGACTACAGTCTATACTCCCTGAAGACCCCCACTTTCCAACGGAAGCGATTTTCTCTTCCTTCACCCACTCTCAACTACTTCACCGTATCTAAATCCATACCCATCCTCCGACATATCCAATAACCAAACCTTCTTACCCCCCCTTAGTTTACTACCCCCACCCCAGCGACACCACTCACCCACTGTCTCGCCGAGATATGTACGAATCAGCTGTTAAGAAAAAAAAATATATATATATTATAAACTTCGATTGCATTTACTGCAACAATATAATATCACCCAAAGCCGCAAGGAAAAAAAAAATAAAACTTTAAAAAGGCTAATTAATTTCGGCCGGTCACAACCAAGCCCTTTTCAAAGCCATAAACTAGTTAAAATGTCTAAAAGAGTTATAAAACTACCGTCCCGCGGAAGAGCTGAAGTTAAAATGACTGTGTTAAAGCATAATCACGGACAGAGAGATGGTGACTGTCGTACATCTGGCAGTTGGCAAAGGCAAAATATTGCCCAGATTTCAAACATTCAAGATGAGAAATCTTTAAGTAAAAATCAATCCTGTACATCTGGTAACCGGTCACGACCCGAAATTGCCCTAATATATTTCAAAATGTTAAAAATAAAGTTATCCATACTGTAGGACAGTTCCTGGTCCCTGACCTTCGTGATAGGTTTAGAATTCTGGAAGTTAAAAATATGATTATGATGTTCCCTATGCTGAACCAAGCTACTATAAGTATTACCCGATCTCAGGTCACGTTTGAGGGAATTAATCCTTTGAAAATCAATTGAGACACTGGTGTATTTTTGAGGGCAACCTCCACATGGGGTTTCATAAACTACGCCAGAATTATTGGAGGCTTTTGTAATAGGATGACGGATGAACGAAGACAATTTATTTGGCACAGAGGAGACCAACTTAATTTGCTGTGGCAAGAGTAAGGAAAGGCCTTTGTTAACCTCAAAGGAATGAAACGTTTTTATCCTGGTTCCTAGTTTTGGGAGAAAAGGAAGATCTCCTAGCGGCGAAATAAGCTTTATCAATGAACAATTTGGAATAACCCAAACCTATAAATATATTTTTAATATGTAAAACTTCATCGTGAAGATAAATGGGGTCACAAATCCTGAAAGCTCTCAAAGAGAGAGTGGAAATAACGCCTTTTTCAGTACAGAAAGAATGACTGGAAAAAGCATGAATGTAGCTGTCTGAATGCGTAGGCTTTCTAAATACTTTGAAAGAAGGTCTTTGGTTGGGATCTCTTAAAATAAGAACATCCAAAAACGAGAGATATCCATTAGTCTCAACTTCATTCGTAAACTATTGAAGGTACAAAACTGTTAAGAAATCCCACCAGCTCATCCAAATCCACACGAGATTCCAAGATAACACACGTATTATCACCGTAACGGAACCAATTGACCCCCGGCACCAAAGATTCTGGCAAAAAATTAACTTAAAAAAATTCCATAAAAATGTTAGCTAAAATTGGAGAGCGCGAAGAGCCCATCGGTAAACCTGTCTTTTGTCTAAAAAATGATCCGTTGAAAGACAACCCCTCAGCCACTTTTCCTCGTGAAAGCAAAGAAAACTTAGTAAAAGACGGACCAAGGGGCGAACCCATTACCATTCCCTCGTGCTGGTGGAAATGTTCTTTATTAAAAAAGAAAATGATATCCTGGACTGATAACTTTCCGCCTGACTTTAAACCTATTTTATTTAAACGTTATGTAGACGATTGTTTTGTCATTTTTAAGCATAAAGATCATGCCCCTTTGTTTTTAAATTACATTAATACTAAGCATCCTAGTTTCTTGATGTTACGTAAACAAACATAGTTGGTTTTCTGTATACTTGTGTTGAGATGCCTGTACTAACACCAAACTCGGTACTTATTTTTTTAGTAATATCCCACTTACTTTTAAACTAGCTAGTACTTAACAGTCGTATTTTTAGAGCCTATCACCTTTGTTCAAGTTGGTCTTCATTTAACTTAGAAATTCAGTATCTTAAGAGATTTTTTACTATAATTAATTATTGCACTACTTCTATCGAGACATTAATTTAAAAAATTTTGAACCTATATTTGCCCAAAATAATTCAGTCCACGGTTTCGAAACAGAAGGTTTATCTTAAGCTTCCTTTTTTAGACCAACTTACTTTTCAACTTAAAGATGTCCACTCTATTTTGGACACTTCCCTCAATGCGATTTCATAATTATTAATTCTGATCCTAATTCATTGCAATCCTTCTTTCGCCATAAAGATCACCTCCCCGTGCTTTTGAGGTCCTTTGTAATTTATCTATATACACGTGCGACCTGCCAAAGTCGCTATGTGGGGGCAAACTGCCCGCAGTTAAAACTTAGGATTTCGAAGCATTTGGGTTTTTCTTATCGAACTTCTCGCCCTCTTTCCACTCTTGAATCCTCTGCTATTCGGCATCATTCAGACACTCATGACCACCTGTGCCCCCCAGGACTCCTTTACGATTTTATCGTCTGCTTCTAATTCACTTGATCTCAACATTTTAGAATCCCTTTTTATTAAGAAATTAAATACAGAATTAAACGACAGTCTTTCTTCGATAAAATTACATACTTCATAATTAACCAACACCTTTTCAACACAACTAACGCGCTAACTTAGGTTCTTACTCCTTTCCTTTCTCTCCAGTTGTCATTTGCAACTTTTACCATCTAGGTTAGTTACTTTAAATTTTAATTTATTGTTTTATTTTTAATGGGGTTAACTTTTATTGTTTTGTCGTCTTATAATCCAGATAATTTTTAAACTATTTTTTTAGCTATTGGCTTATTGTATTAGGTTATTATTATGTACAGTATATTTATCTGACATTTGTATTTCCCCTCCGTAATATGACCTTATATATATATTATATATATATATATACAGGGTGGGCCGTAAGTTTCCATACATAGGAAAAATAAACATTTTTTTATGGACAACCATTTTATTTATATAATATGCTCTACATGGTTGCCATTGTTTTGAAAACACATTTCAATACGTGTTCCCCACTGTTGATGAACACGCATTAGCACAGTTGACGTTATGCTTGTAATGGCGTTGGTGATACGTTCCTTTAGATGATTTATGTCGTATCTTTTCCTGATACACCATGGCCTTCAAGTGCCCCCAAAGATAGAAATCAAGGGGGGTGAGATCTGGGGATCTGGGAGGCCACTCCACAGGACCACGCCGACCAATCCAAGCATCCGGAAACTGCTGATCCAAATTTTCCTAGTATGGAAACTTACGGCCCACCCTGTGTATGTATATATATATATATATATTATATATATATATATATACAGGGTGTCCCGTAAGTCTGGACCATAGGGATTATATATTTTTTTATTATGTTATTATTATTATTTTTTATTATTTTTATTATGATTTTTATTGTGGGGCCACTTGAAAGCCAAAGTGTACGAGGTCAAACTTCAGAACATTTTCCACCTTAAAGCACGCATTGTGGAGGCGTGTCAAGAAATTTCTGCGACTGTGATTCAGAAAGTGCTGTCGCAGTGGAGATTGCGTCTTCAACTATGTGTGCGACACAACGGCGGACACTTTGAACAGATTATGTAATAAATTTTTGGACTATTTTGTAATTTTATTATTTTTCCCTATGGGTCCAGACTTACGGGACACCCTGTATATATATATATATATTTTTTTTTTTTAACCGAATTTTTAACGCCTAATGTTTTTGGGTGTTAATGCACAACAAAAAAGATTTGCCCTTTTGCATTACCATTTTTCAGGCTTGTTCATGATTTTTGTAGGCGACACCTTTTTGTTTTAAACACAAAGTTTCTACAAAAATAGCGCCCCTCCCACCTTTGGGGGGGGGGTCAACACGAATATTTCCCCTCGATTGTCAACACATTACGCAGTAAAGAAACTAACTGGGACCGGATTTCAAATCATGATAAAATAAAATTGGATACAAAAGATTATTTACAAAACGGAACGTGTACTTGGAAGCAAAATAGTTTCTTTATATACATTTAATAACCTAGAAAAAATATATTTCTCGAAAATAAAACTACGTTTTTCCTTTTATACAACAAAAGTAGAACCGGTTACAACTTATGAAGCGTTTTAGTTGTCTACGCAAAACTATTGTACAAAACAAAAATTTCTTTTTAAGATCGACAAATTTCCACTATCCTTATCTCTATAGCACTTCTTTATCACAGAATGGTGACTGTGTTGAAGAGAAATTTAAAAGTTACAATAAGAATCTTGCTAATTCATTTATCAAATCTAACGCGAGTTCAATCTTAAATTTTTAAAACTACAGCAATGAAATAAGACACTAGTATCGACACTACAAAATCTACGACTGGAAATGCGGTAATTACTAACGCAACCATACACGTTTCATGAGGAGCTCATACGGGAAAAGACAGTAATATTCGAGAAAACAGTAAAATGACCGTCTTTTATACGGAGCCTTGGCAATAATTCAGATCAGCAGAGATTAAGCATCCATTGCTGCTCTCCAATTCTGTCCACCTTCCCCAGACTTACTAACAAATGGGAGGCTTAGGACCACAGCCTCACTAAGAATAGCTCTCTACTACCGTTACCGTTAATAATAATAAACTAATAATAATAATAATAATAATAATAATAATAATAATATAATAATAATAAAACCATATACTGCCTTATCTAATACTAATGTGAATTACAAACCGCAACCAGGAACAACAGATGGCCTTTATTAATGTTAAAACCGATAAACATCCGGTATTAAATAGTTCATTAGGAACTATTCTAATAATAATTACTAAAGCGGAGTAGTGGAGCTTTTATTAATACATTATTTTTTCTATTTCTTCAGTGAATTTTCATTCACGTGAAGTATATGGTCCCTTACTTCCTAAACCTAGTCGCGTTAGTGCCTCTATCAACAAAATTAAGTTATATCTACTAATCATTCATAACGCTACTTTCAATATTTTATTATAAATAATGTTCTCATTCGCTTTCAATGTTATTAATACTACTTCATTCCAACTAAATTTTTAACCTCTTTTAAGACAAAAGGCCTTTTAATAAGAATAAAATAGCTCCCTGTGGTGTATGGTCTACGCAGTTTAAACTTTTAAGTACAACAAAAAAAAATACGCCATCTACACACGAGATCCTTATCCAACAGATATGTTAGTTAGAGATTAACTTTCAAAATAACTTGGTATTTTATATACAGTGGTGTGTGTGTCCGGGCTTAAATGGCAAAAAAATAAAACCTTATAAATGTATTTTATTGCTATTTAAGCCCGGACACCCTGTATCACTGGCTTCTACTAAGTAATTGACTACAATGTAACTACTTTTTTAAAATAAAAATAAAGTGGTAATTAATTTCTTCATCTTTTCCATCTGAGATTGAATAAAGAAAAGCTACAAAAGGAGCGTCTGGTAACTATGAAATGGGATTTAGAATCTAAATGGACACAGCTTCTGACAACGAAGCCAAAGATGAAGACAAACTGGTAAATTTCTCTTCCGTCCAACTTGCTAGACCTCTTTTAACCAATTCCTCAGCTACATCGATATCCTGAAGAACGAGATGCGGATTCTTATTAGTTCTATTCAAACATTATCTCAAAACGGATACAGGAATAGGCAACATAGATATCAATACTAATTTAAGGACAGCTATGTACTGAAGCGCAAAAATGTGTTTGCTGATCGACTAATCATCCAAACAATTTTTTACATTTTACTAATACCCAATAAAAGTACGCTGGTACTATACTGGTTCGGGTCAATCCCGGATGAGCCGGGTGAACACGGCTATGTGAGATGGAGAACTAAAGTAAGTAATTCTCCTTCACCAAGCCAATTCTACAGGGTGTCCATAAAGTCACGCATCATAGGAACATCATAGGTCTCCATCAGACCAAATATGTTGAGGAACATTCAAAGAAACCCGCTTTTTCGTTTACATACATGTTTTGAGATTGGTGGAAATCATTTCGAACAAATAAATAAACAAAATAAATGCATTTTCCTATGATGCGTGACTTTATGGACACCCTACAGAGGCAGCGCCAGTCGCCTGACTTTTCGTCCGATGAGGAATCGACGCGCAAAGTTCCTACTAGGTTACTGAAACGATCCTGCTGTCTTACCTGTAGACCATTCGTGTCAACGACTCTGACAAAAGGAACCGTGTCTGTTCCTTCCTGTTTATAACCTAACACCCGTACCATAACGGGCACCCAAAGACAGGAGTAGGTGAGAGATTCAAAGGCTTCAATTGCCTCAGAGCTATTAGCACTCCTGCGGAATGTTCAAGACGGGTTAATAAAAATTCCTCGATTAAAAAGACCAAACTTATCTACATGTAAAGACTAAATACATTGATGTGACTTACGCAGGATCAATGTTGGCTAAATAACACTCAACTGCTTGGAAACCGAGTTTTAAGAAATCGGTTCTCAATTCACAGATGTCTTCCACATCAACAACGTCCGCATCTCCAAAATCAACGAAGTAAACGTGGTTCTTGACAGATTACAAGGTTCGCAGATACGTCCTCTATACCACATATTATCAATGGGGAATTTAGCAGCAACAATATCTCCTGGTTTTATCTTAAAGAATGCCAAACATGATTATTTAATTAAACGTCACTCGCATAAAGCCTCCTCGTAACTACACAGGAAATGATACCAGTAAAAGAAATTAGTAGGACATTAGTAAAAAATATTTACTTTATCAGGAATGTGATGTTCTTTGTTGTTAGGATCATCATAATACTCCGTCATTTCAGAGACTAATTTATCTAATTCAATTGTTTTGGATCCAAGAACCTGAAATAATAATTTTAGTTCAAAATTAAAATCTAAATCCTTTAAAAATAAAACACTTTTTCTCCTCGCTACAAAATGTTAATAAATCTCATTATAAAACTCATCGAGTGGCTCGCTACAACTCAACCAGTCAACTCTGGAACAACCTTCTTCAATCCACCTCACCCCCCGTCTATAACCGCTAATCTTTCAAGCGGAGAGCCCAGGCATCTCGAAAGCGCTCGACCTTAATTTCGGCTCTCCTCTTCCTCCTTCTATGAGAGGCGTTCACCCTTGGCCCCACTTCCCCGCATTAAAAAAAACCCTAATTTAAGAGTTGTGAGAGAGTTGTAGGAAAGAGGAAAGAATGAAAATAGTCACCAAAATGGGTTTATTTTCTTTCAAAAGTTTCACAATATTTTCCCACCAACTTTCATCCGAAATGTTAAAAAACGATTGCTGTAACGCGAGTAAAATTTTAATATAATCGGGTTTTGTTACGTTTTCAAAGAATTCTAGTCTTTATAATACTTACTGAAATTAGAATTTTTATTTACAGTTTACTATAATGACCACCAAACTGGTACGTATTCGTACCATAAAATAATGTTAATTTTACGCACCCACGGGAAAAAGTAAAATAGAAAAAAAAAAAGATATTCAAAGACCTTCCGTATAATTATATACCTGACGAGATAGAGAATTATACGAAAGGCCTCTGAATCGTAATCGTTTTTATTTTCCCTTTGTGGGTGCGTAACATTTTTTAACCTCAAATGTTTAATTGCGAAATTCAGCCCATAATTTTTAATATTGCGTACCCGAATCCGAGTTTGAAGAAATGGAAGAGACGACGATTCAGTTTCATATAAAATGTAAAGAACGAAATGACGAAAGGGATTAAAACTGTTGTAGAATCTAACGAAGATTAGCAACATTCTCTTCAACAAACATACTCTTCCCACGCGCAAAGTTTTTTAGTGTTTTTATAGAGGGTTTGAAATAGCTTTGAAACTCTCATTTTCGTTTCTTCACACGAACGACGAGCGGAAAATTCAAGGAATTTCAAAGGTACGTGACGAGGATTAATGCGAAATACTGAATATGAAGCGCTGAAATTAAGACTGGGCGAGAGAATTTCGCGCAATCTCAATTTGATTATGTTGTAAACCGTTTTAAAGATTATTAGTTTTGATGCGAGAGAAACTGCGACAATTGCGCGCTTTTAACTTGAAAATACGATTAAATAAAATGTACTTGAAAAAAAAAAAAAGAGAGAGAATGCCGACCGCATCACACTGACAATAACACACTACAACATATAAATTCATTGAAAGAACTGATTTAAGTACGTGAAATGTAGTTTTGGAAAAAGTTCGCCTAAAAACAATGTCTAAAAAGCGCAAAAGTTACTAATTAGTAATAATATGTTTTACTTTAAATATTTCCGGTGGCAGTAATAGAATTTAAAGAACAAAAACCCAATCATTAGCTAATGATTACTTAATTTTTTGTCAAAGAATTTCTGTTAAGTATCATACGAGGTACGAGCGTACTTAGTTGGATATTTGGTAGTGTTCCACAAAATGAGACTCGAATCGAAACTATGTCCCTTCAGTTTATAAGTTTTATCTTCAACTCGCATCAGGAATCCTAAATTCAGTATGTATTAAAAAGAACAACCAAATAAAGTGAATGAACGATGATAAACCAGCAGATCGTGAATATTAAAGGACAAAAAGTGTCGAGAGAATGAACTAAACTGATATAATGATCGCGCGATCTTAATGGTATCAACACACGGTTAGAAGTTGAAATTGAAGTGATAGAGGCCTAATGGAAGAACAATAACCTTAAACTATTAAAAAAATCTCTATATACTGGTTAAAAGTGCCTTTATCCTTCCATCGTCTTACGTCTACAACTATCATACCTGAACCCAAAAATGCGTTGCTGTATCTACTGCTGACACAAACACTTCATTGTAAGTTTTATTTGACATTGTTTGTGGAAACGATGATGACGTTTGCATCTGATTTGTCTCTTCCAGCTGAAAAGTAACGAAAATGTTAATTTATTATTATTTGGGGGGAGGGGGGAGGGACATCGTGGTCATATCGCAATACCACTTTCCATTAGATCAACGAAGTTAAGCGACATTGGGTCTGGGTAGTCTGCCTGGGCAGTAGCAGTGGATTAAACGCCAGTATGCCGCGTGGAGCGGAACTTACAGACTTTCAACGTGGGATAGTGATTGGATGCCACATCAGTAACCTTTCTGTGCGCGCAACTGCGAGCCGTCTGAACATTCCGAAATCTACTGTAGTGGATGTTATTCAAAGATGGAAGGCTGAAGGTGCCACTACAACAAAAAAAACGGTCTGGACGGCCTCACAAACTCACGGAACGTGGTCGAAGAGCCTTACGGAAGTGTTTTCGTACCTCACGCACGTCGTCTGCGGCAAACATCACGGCGGAGGTGCAACAGGCCATGGAAACATCTGTCAGCACGTCAACTGTTCGTAGGGAGCTGCATAGACTTGGATTTCATGGCAGGGCAGCTGCGCACAAGCCCAATATCACCGCCACAAATGCAGAACGCCGATTGGAGTGGTGTCGTGCTCGACGTTCATGGACTCTAGAGCAGTGGCAGAGAGTGGTATGGAGTGATGAATCCCGCTACACATTGTGTCGTTCTGATGGACGTGTGTCGGGGTGTGGCGATTGCCTGGAGAACGCTTTTTACGGGACTGTATCGTCCCGACTGTAAAGTTCGGCGGAGGTTCTGTGATGGTATGGGGCTGTTTCAGCTGGATGGGACTTGGTCCGTTAGTTGTCGTGCCAGAAACCATGAAGTCCAAGACGTATCTGGATATTTTGGATAATTCTGCGCTCCCTACGCTCTGGCAGTACCATGGTAATGGGCCCTGCCAGTATCAGCACGACAATGCTCCATGTCATACCGCAAAGTGCAATGGATAATAATATCGAGAAGTTGAACTGGCCGGCTCAGAGTCCCGACCTTAACCCCATTGAACACCTTTGGGAAGAATTGGAGCGCCACATCAGACTTCGGCCAAATCGGCCTTCTTCCAAACCATCTCTGGGAGCGGCTTTGCAAGAGGAATGTAGGGGTATTCCGATAGACACCTACCGGAAGTTGGTTGTAAGTATGCCAAGGAGGGTTGAGGCTGTCATTCAGGCCAAAGGCGGCCTTACTTTGTAGTAGGTTTTTGCATTAAAGACCCTTTTTGCAACTACCTATGCGTGTTCAAATACTTTTGGTAAAATAAATAAATAAATATATATGATACACACAGACCGTGCATGGAACAAGAAACTCTTCTAGGATAATTAAATCCACTATAGTCCGAATAAGTAATGGTAAATGACAAATACTATAGTTTTTCTTTTTCATGATACGTACTAGCCGACGTGGGCAACGGATCACTCGCAAAGAGGTCCCAAAAATATAGCTTCCCTCACCAGCTATCTGCAAAGCAGATAGGATCCAGCTTTGGGACAGGATCTAGGATTTAAAGCAGCCTAGCCCAGCTACATTTAGAATCTCAATATAAGCAAAAGACTCGCTGCCTTCACGTCAGATTGAATACATCAAAGAAAAAGGGGTAACTACTATATTTTTAGCCAAAAACTGCCGTTCCAACGTCTCGTCCGAGAAATCGCTCAAGACTTCAAGACTGACCTTCGATTTCAGTCATCAGCCGTGATGGCCCTTCAGGAAGCTTCCGAGGCTTACCTCGTTGGTCTCTTTGAAGATACAAACTTGTGCGCCATTCACACCAAAAGAGTTACCATCATGCCAAAAGACATTCAGTTGGCAAGAAGAATTCGAGGGGAAAGAGCTTAATTAATAAGTTTATCAGTTATCCAAAGTTTTTTCCTTGTACTCGAAAAAATTTACTTAATCGCTAACTTAATCGTTCTAAATGTAGCTGGGCTAGGCTGCTTTAAACCCTAGATCCTATCTGCTCTGCAGATAGCTGGTGAGGGAAGCTATATTTTTGGGACCTCTCTGCGAGTGATCCGTTGCCCACGTCGGGCTAGCATCATGAAAAAGAAAAACTATAGTATTTGTCATTTACCATTACTTATTCGGACTATAGTGGATTTAACTATCCTAGAAGAGTTCCTTGTTCCATGCATGGTCTGTGTGTATCATAAAAAACCTCAGGGAACCATTCTGAGTTCATTCCCATATATATATATATTTTTTTTTTGTATTGGGGCGTTTACCGCCACTTCCCGCTATATGGTAGCGGATATCATGGCGAGGCGGAATACGAGAAAGAGAAACGGAGACGGAGAAAAGGCACTAGAAAAGGGAGAACAGCGGACTACAGGTGAGAAGTCACCTAAAGCTCAGATAGGATGCGAGATTGGGAGAGGAAGAGGAAAAGACGGTCAAGCGAGAAGAGAGGGCTCTCAGCGAGCATAAGGCGTAAACGTTCGGGGAGGGGGAAATCAGAAAGGAACGGGAAGGCGCGACGACGTACTGACGACAGGGTGGGGCATTCCACAAGGATGTGAGAGACGGTGAGGGGCGACTGGCAGGAGGCGCAACGAGGAGCCTCCTGCCGGAACATAAGATAGCTGTGCGTGAGGCGCGTATGGCCGATGCGAAGCCGTGCAAGGACGACCTCTTTGTGTCTGGAGCGGTGGAAAGAGGACACCCAATATGACAGACGGGGGCGGATGGACCAGAGTTTATTTCCGGTGGCATCGTCCCAGGACTGTTGCCACATGCGGTCGTAAAAGGAACGAAAGACCTGCACATAGTCTGAGAAGGGGAGCGGGCGGGGGAGGGGAGGCAGCGAGGCGGCGGACCGGGCTATGCGGTCCCCGCCTCATTACCGGAAACACCAACATGGGCGGGAACCCAGCAGAAGGTGACCCGGATCCGGTGAACGGTGTGCAGGACATGGTACTCCTGTTGAATAAGGCGTACGAGGGGGTCCGGGGAATCATAGCGCTCGAGCGCCTGAAGGGCGCTCAGCGAGTCCGAAAAAATGGTACAGGAGGACCGCGAACAACCCGATACCAGACGGAGGGCTTCCAGAAGGGCAAAGAGCTCCGCGGAAAAGATGGAGGCCTGAACCGGCAGGGGGATACCCCGGGAGGTAGGTGACAATGACGGAGAGAAGACGGCGGCCGCGACACCTGCAGGGGAGCGCGAGCCGTCGGTGTAGACGGGAACGTCGTCCGAATGGACGGGAAGATGGGCCAGAAAAGAAGACCGGAGGACGGCAGGAAGAGACTCCTTACGCAGGCCACGGAGCGCCTGGCAACGGCAATAGGGGTGGTCCGCCAGGGGGGCGACAGATCGAAGGAGAACGGCAGAATAGAGGGTGGGGGGATCCCCAGGGACGAGAAAATCTCGGCCAGAGAGGCAGCGAAATGCCACGTGTCAGGCCGGGGTAGCGCCTGGGAGATCGCGGAGAAGAGTAGGGACATCGGAAGGCGGCAGATGCGAAGGTAACACTTCGCCATGAGAAGGCCCCGGCGAAGGGGCAGGGGGGGTGTCCACAGTCCACCTGAAGACTAGCGACAGGGGACGAGCGGAAGGCACCCGACGCCAGGCGAAGGCCACGGTGGAGAAGAGGATCCAGCATACGAGAGTGCCGGAGAGGAGGCGGAGCTGTAGACCACACAGCCGTAGTCGACACGGGATTGCACCAGGGAGGCGTACAGGCGCAGCAGAGTACGCCTGTCCGCCCCCCAGGTCGTGTGGGACAGATGACCCAAAAGGGAGAGGGTGCGGCGAGATGTTTGCCGCAACCGCCTAAGGTGTGGAACCCAACCGAAAAATCCGTCGAGGGTCATACCCAGGAATCTAACGGATGGGACGAGGGGAAGAGGAGTGCCGGCAAGGGTAAGGGCGAAGGTATGCGACAGACGGAGGCGCCGAGGACGGAAAAGCATACTGGAAGACTTAGAGGGTGAGAAAGCATAGCCAACCGAGGACGCCCAGCGAACCACCGCGTTGATGGCTAGCTGGAGCCGACGTTCAGCCAAAGACGGGAGGCGGCCAGAGCAATAGATAGCCAGGTCATCGGCATAGAGGGAGCTACGAACGGATGTAGGCAGGACCGTAGCGACTGTGTTCATCACGAGTGAGAAACACAAGACGCTAAGGACACTACCCTGAGGGACACCCTCCTCCAACGGAAAGCGGTCAGAGAGGGCAGAACCGATGCGGACGCGGAAAGAACGGGCGGACAAGAAGTTATAAATAAAGGAAGGGAGAAAGCCTACGAAACCCAGGGAGCGTAAGCAGTCGAAGACCGCGCTCCGCCGGGTAGTATCGTAGGCCTTCTGGAGGTCGAAAAAGACGGCGAGTACAAATTGACGCCGGGAGAAAGCCTCCTGCACGTCATGGCTAAGGAGAAGGAGGGGGTCGGTGGTAGACCGGAAGCGCCGGAAACCAGCCTGGGTAGCAGGGTACTGGTCACTCGCCTCCAAGGTAAAGGACAGCCGCGAGGCGACCATCGCCTCCATCACCTTGCAGGCACAGCATGTTAGGGAAATGGGGCGATAGTTCGACGGGAGTGAGGGGTATTTATCGGGCTTCGGGATGGGACGACGATGGACTCACGCCATCGGTCCGGAAATGAACCCTCCAACCAAATCCGGTCATAGAGGTCCAGTAGAAAGCTGAGAGCAGAGGGGTGGAGATGCCGTAACAAGTCATAGGGGATATTATCGGGGCCGGGGGCGGAGGGCCTCCCGAAACTCTGTCATGTGGAAGAGGTGATTATAGGGGTCATCCCTATGAGGTGGAAATTCCGGTGGGTCGCGGCGGGAGTGGGGGGAATCGGAACTGGAGATGGCTGCAAAGTGCGCCGCGAGTGCGTTCGCGACGGCCTCCGGATCGGACACGAACTCGTCGTCCCCGACCCGAAGCACCGGGGGTCGAGGGGGGACACGGGTCCCCTCAAAGCTACGCACCTTGCGCCAAACAGTCGAGGGGGCAGTCGAGGAGGAGATCCCGGACACGTAACTCCGCCAGGAGGTACGCCGGGCCAGTTTCAGGACCCGACGGGCCACTGCCTTCAGGTGCTGAAATTCTATCTTGTGCTCCAAGCTGGCGGGTCCGGTAGAAGCGGCGGCCGGCACGGCGCCGCTCCTGAACGGCATGGGAGCACTCTGGGGTCCACCATGGGACGCTTCGCGGCCTGGGGGAGCCAGAGGTACGGGGGATGCAACTGGCGGCAGCCGAGAGGATCTTACTCTCGAGGAAGGCGAGGGCCTCATTGACGGAGGGAAAGGCAGGAATTGATGGCGAGATCGCCGTGCCCCTCGCGTATGAGGCCCAGTCTGCTCGGGCGAACAGCCAGCGCGGGCGGACAGAGGTAGGGGGGAGGAGACGGGTCGGGGTAAGACACACTGGGAAATGGTCACTGCCGGAAGAATCCGGCAGGACCTCCCAGGTGAACTCCGTCACGATTTCGAGGGAAACCAGGGAAAGGTCGATACAGGTGAAACTGTCATGGGCCGAGTGAAGGCAGGTTGGGGAGCCATCGTTCAGAAAGGTGAACTCGAGCTCGTCCATAAGGGAGAGAAGGGTCCCGGAGAGAAAGGTGGAGCAAACGTCCCCCCAGGCCGGGTCCCGACTGTTGAAGTCCCCGAGAATCAGAAAAGGGCGGGGAAGCTGGAGAATTAGGTCACGGAGAGAATCGGGTGGAGGGCGTACGTTAGGGGAGAAGTAAAGAGAGCAGACCGTGAGCTGGCGCCCCAAGGAAAGGCGCACGGCCACAGCTTGCAGGACTGTACGGAGCGGGAGAGGGCGGAAAGGGACGGAGCGGTGCACGAAGACCGCGGCGCCCCCCCTCCCCGCCCCATCAAGAGGCGGGGAAGGGAGCCCGCAGTAACCGGACACTCGAGGGAGGGAACGGGATCCCAGAATCGTCTCCTGAAGGCAGAAACACGCCGGACACCTGGAGGCCAGGAGAGAGGAGAGACTCTCGAGGCCTACCAGGAGCCCGCGGATGTTCCACTGCAGGAGCGAGGTATAGGGAGGGGTAGGAAGGTCAGCGTAAAGGATGGTTATGGGGTGGGTGGGCCGATCGGGCGGCCCGAGATTAAAGAGGGAATCGGAAAGCCCCGGAGTTCAGCGAGGGACGCCGAACGAGGGCGAAGGCGAGGGTCACCCCGACGAGGGGGCGATGTGGAACCAGACGCCGGCAAGTCCTCCAGAAGAGGAGTCTCCCGGACGTCCGGGGGAGAGCGATGCAGAGAAGGGGATGTGAGAGGTATCCAGAATGCCCCTCCCTTCACCGGAGGTGCGGGGGAGGCAGGACTACGACGGGGAGTGGAAAATAATACCTCACCCAGAGGCATTGGCAGGTCGAGGAGAGAGATGGGGCGGGTCAAACGCGGGGGCGTGCACGTCCCACCCACGCCGACCAGGCGGGCGAGTTCCCCCTCCAGTGGGTCCATCGACCGGGCCGGAGAGGGGTGTATCTCAGCCCCCACCACGAGGGCCGTCGGGGACCCCAGGGGGGAGCGTGCATAACGGTTGCGCAGTGGGGACGGTGAGGACACCGGGGCGGTAGGGCGAAGGGGGCGTTTGTGTTTGGGAGAGGAAGGTGATGCGAGGCTTATGGCTTCGAACCTTTCTTGGTCACCACTGGCGCGGCGCTTGCGGCCCCTACCCCTCCGTCGTGCGGCCCGCATGGGTGACGGCGGGTCACGATCCGGAATGGGGGTGGCCGAAGGCGCCGGTGGAGAGGGCGTAGAAGGGGCAGGGGGGGTTGCCGACGAAGCATCGGCGTTCGCGGAGGGAGCACGTGGGGACGCGCTGGTAGTACGGGGAGCCGCGGTAGGAGTCCGCTGGGCGGCAGAGGATGGACTGGGAGTAGCGGACACGGTGGGTGGAGGCGCGTTGGGAACCGCCGGTGAGGACGGGGTCCGGGAACGGAGAGCCTCGGCGTACGAGGCACCACGCCGGGCCTCGCAGCCACGCAACCGCTCCCGCGCCTCCCGAGCGCTGAGAAACTCTGATGAACAGAGGGCCCGAACCTCCCTTTCAAAGAGGAAGGACGGGCAAGAGCGGGATGAAGCAGGGTGTGGTCCATGGCAGTTGGTGCAGGAAGGCGGAGCAGTACAGGGCAAGGGGTGGGGAGGGCCGCCGCAGCGGACACACAACGGGGCCGGCTGACGGCAGGAGCTGCTCACGTGGCCAAACCTATTACACTGAAAACAGCGCGTAGGATCTGGCACGTATGGTCGTACTGAGAATTCGCACGCTCGTCTCTCACCAAAGCCCCAGAATACCGAAACGGGGGGCACCAGTGAGTCGAAAGTGAGGAGCAGGCGAGGAGAAGGGGCGGTTGGGGACCGCGATCTGTCGGGAAAGCGGTACACCCTCACAACACCCTGGGAGGCGAGGTCTATCTGGAGGTCCACCGGGATGGGTAGAAGACGAGCAGCGTAAATTGTGCCCTGGCACTGATTGAGGCGGGGGTGGGGAGTCACCGTGATCCCGCAGCCCAGGACATCGGGGATAGCGAGCAGAGAGGAGGTTTCGGCAGAGGAACGCGACCTTATCAAAATGGAGCCATCCCTCTGAGGCCGAAGGTCAAAACGCGCCGTCCCCGTCTTCCCATGGATCGCTCGAAAGAGGCGTTCGTGGTTAGTGGGGAGGGGCTTGGAGGAGGAGGGGAGGAGGGGCGGAGGAACTTGTCCATCGTCCTAAGGCCGAGTGAAGCCGTCTGGCCAAACACCACCGGAACTTCGAGGGGGCGAGAAGACGAGAAAGGCGGACGGCGACGTCGGGTCCCACGTCCCCCAGGGGCCGAGGGGGCCGGGGGCGATGAGGCCCGACCGGAGTGGGAGGCGACCGGGGTCGCGGGCCTCCCACCTGAGGGCGAAAAAGCAGGTGGGTCCCTATCGGGACGTGGAATATGGGGGGATCCAGGGGTCGGGGGGTCCACTGCAGGTCCATCCGCTACTGGCGGGGGTCGGGCAGCGGCGCCACGAGCCTGGGGAAGAGAGGGAGAGGGTGTCGGCAAGAAGAGCAGACGGGGTGGGCGAGGGCTGCCGACTGCCCTTACCAGACCCACGGTCCAAAGAGGTAGTCAGAGGGAGGTCAGATGCACAAGCCGGGTCGTCAACGAGGTCCATTAGATTTGTAAGTGTTTCCATAGAAAATTTTTATTGTTGTTTCGCGCCGGGGCCGCGGGGAACCGATTACCCGGGGCCCAAGGGGACCAAGCGCACGCCGGCGGGGGGTGGGTGCCTCGTCCCATGTAGGTACCCCCGTTTCAAAAGGGGCCCTTGCAGCGTCGAAAGTTCTCCCCCGCCGGCAGCAAAGACCAAGGCCCCCCAGGGTCCCAGGCCTGGGCACCCTACCAGCCAACTTAGTCCGGCCCCGGCCATGGGGGCGAGACCCCCAGCGACCAGCCCCGGCAGCCCACGGGGCGCGCGAAGTGAACAGAGAAAGCAGAAAAAACAGAGGGGGCAAGGAAGAGGGTAAAGAGGGGAAGACAGGAAAGAGGGGGCTGTAGGATAGCAGGGTATGCTAAAAGTCCACTTCGCAACCGGGCGGGGACCCGGCAGGGCCCCCAGCCGCGGCTGACCCCCCTCGCCACATGGAGGCAGGAGCCCGCGGGCGATCCACCCCAGAAAGACCGCCCGCGGGGAGGGGGCCCATATATATATATATATATATAATATATATATGCAAGAGAGGCAAAAGAGAAGACTATTTCCGCGAAAGAGAGAGAGTGGAGGCGAAGTTAGGTAACTGCGGAGATAATGAGAGGAAAGCAATAAAAGAAAAACTGGAGGATATCGACAGGGAAATACAAGCCCTGATTAATGACCATACAGAGAGGGAAGAGGAAAAGGCGGTAGAAGCAAAGGAAAATTCAAAATACTTCTATAGCTATGCAAAAAGGAAAACAAAAACGCGCGCCGCTATTGAGCCCTTGAGGACGGGAAATAATGAACTAACCGACGATCCAAAAGAAATATCTGATACAATGAGAGCTCAATATGAATCAGTTTTCAGTACCCCAAAAAGTGACAAAGCGATACCTGACATAAATGCATTCTTTGAAGAGAAATTGCAAGGAGAGTATATAACAGACTTTGATTTTACACCAGAAGATGTAGCGAAAGCTATAGGACAAATGAAACCACATTCAGCTGGAGGTCCGGACAATTGGAACGCATTATTGATTAAAAACTGTAAAAATGAAATAGCTACACCTTTATACTGGATATGGAGAAGATCCCTAGACACTGGGGAAATACCGAGCATCTTGAAAAGAGCAAACATTGTCCCTATATATAAAGGAGGGGACAGATCGCAAGCAAAGAACTATAGACCAGTGTCATTGACGTCCCACCTCACCAAAGTATTTGAAAGAATAGTTAGAGAGAAAATTTATGATTTTCTGGAGACACGGGAAAGATTCAACGAAAATCGGCATGGATTCCGATCAGGTAGATCATGCCTATCACAACTAATAGAACCCTACAACAATATCCTAGATGCATTGGAAGGCAATGACAACTACGATGTTATATACACAGATTTTGCTAAAGCTTTCGATAAATGTGACCATGGTATAATAGCACATAAAATTAAATATATGGGAATAACAGGCAAAGTGGGAAAATGGATCTACAACTTCCTTAGAGATCGTCTGCAGGTCGTTAAAATTCAAGGTATATCATCATCAGAATCGGAAGTACGCAGCCCAGTACCACAAGGGACAGTACTGGCCCCACTCCTGTTCATTATCATGCTAACAGACATAGACAGCAGAGTAAACAGCAACAGTATAGTAACATCCTTTGCAGACGATACAAAGATCAGCAGAAAAATCAGCGATGTACATGATGTGGAGGCCTTGCAGAGGGACACGAACAAAATATACAAATAGTCAGAAGACAACATGTCATTCAACGCCGAGAAATTTCAGCTCTTGAGATATGGTAGAAAAGAAGAACTTAAACAGACTGCATATTATGCTCAAAATAGACAGGAAATTCAGAGAAGCACGAAAGCGATCGCTCTCGGGATAATAATGACAGATGATGCGAAATTCGAAACACAAAATCAGATAGCGATAAATAAAGCAGAGAGTCGCCGGATAGGTACTAAGAACGTTCAAGAGAAGGGACAGGACAGTAATGATTCCCCTGCTAAAAACACTGATTATACCAAAACTTGAATACTGCTCAGTTTTGACGTCCCCATATAAAAAGGAAGAAACTAATAAACTAGAAGAAACGCAAAGGCATTTCACAGCCAAGATTGATGGCTGCAAAGAACTCAACTCCTGGGAAAGACTACGTAAACTAAATCTGTACTCACTGGAAAGAAGAAGAGAGGTACACCATAATCTACATATGGAAAATGATCGAAAAACTGGTACCAAACCTAAAACTAAACCCAATTACCATTCAAACAACACTGGAAAATAGGAAAGGCAGAATGTGTAGTGTTCCCAAATTAAAGGCCCGACAAGGGACCTCCTTAACCCTGAAGGAAAATAGCTTGGTTGTCAGGGGGTCAAGACTTTTCAACCAGCTTCCTAAGGACCTCAGAAACGTAACGGTTTCAAAGTTGGTCTTCAAGAAAGGACTGGATGCCTGGCTATGTACGGTGGAGAGCGCAAGAAAGCAACTCGCTCCTCCACCATGCCAGACCTAGAGGCGGGGCCACCAGCTTGACCTCCGAGTGAAGAGAGACCAACGCACGAAACATAAGGATCATAAGGTGTGTGTGTGTGTGTGTGTATACACAGGGTGTCCCGCAAGTCTGGACCCATAGGGCAAAATAAGTAATTCATGTTTTTCCGTTTATGCAAGTGGCCCATGATGTCTTTGAGTAAGGAAGAACGCATCCAGGTAATTCTGCTCGTAGGAAATCGGAGTCAGAGGGAGGTCGCTGAGGAATTTAACGGATACATCCGGACCGCGCGCCGATAACACACAGCTGTGTCGGCAAACTTGTAGCAAAGTTCAGGGAAACGGGATCCATAGGAGATAAACCACGCAGTGGACCTCCGAGGACATCCACCGACGATGACACAGCCGCTACCATCCTTGCTCATTTCACAAACAGTCGCCAAAAGTCTCTTCGGCGTTTTTATTGCCGTTTTTATCATTTTTCCCTATGGTTCCAGACTTACGGGCCACCCTGTGGTGTATATATATATATATATATATATATAACACACACCTTATGTTGTTTCGTGCGTTGGTCTCTCTTCACACGGAGGTCAAGCTGGTGGCCCTGCCTCTAGGTCTGGCATGGTGGAGGAGCGAGTTGCTTTCTTGCGCTCTCCACCGTACATAGCCAGGCACGCCCGGCTCATCTGGTACTGTCCTGAGCCAGGCATCCAGTCTTTTCTTGAAGACTTCAACTTTGACCCCCGTTACGTTTCTGAGGTCCTTAGGAAGCTGGTTGAAGTCTTGGCCCCCTGACAACCAAGTTATTTTCCTTCAGGGTTGAGGAGGCCCCTTGTCGGGCTTTTAATTTGGGAACACTACACATTCTGCCTTTCCTATTTTCCAGTGTTGTTTGAATGGTAATTGGGTTTATTTTTAGGTTTGGTACCAGTTTTTCGATCATTTTCCATATGTAGATTATGATGTACCTCTCTTCTTCTTCTTCTTCCAGTGAGTACAGATTTAGTTTACGTAGTCTTTCCCAGTAGTTGTGGGAGGCGACTTCAATGCTCATCACCCGACATGGCTTTCCTCTCACATACCAGACGCTCGTGGCACGCTACTCCTAGATGATCTTCATACATACAACATCCTCAACAATAGGAATCAACCCACACGCAAACCCTTGCAACACAACCAACAACACACCTCCCCAGACATTACCTTCTGCTCACCATCCCTACACACACGCACAACATGGCAGACATTACACCACCTCCCCTCCGATCACCTCCCAATACTAATCACCTATCAACACACACACACCCCATCCACACATCCTTCAAACAAACATACACGAACTACAAACATGCAAACTGGCCTTCTTTTACAGGATACATTGAAAACGAGCTTCAGGAATTCTCCACAACTAATTTCCCCTCTATAGACAAGGCTACCGCCCACATAAACAACACTATCACTCGCGCTAGCAAACAATTCATTCCACAAGGACACAGGAAACACTTCAACCCGAATTTCTCCCCACAAATACACAATCTAATCAAACAAAGAAACTCATTACGCCAGAAACACAGTCCCACTGCAGAAGACATTGACCTCATACACCACCTTAACACTGACATCACAAATCTAATTAACACTAAACAGTCAGAAAACTGGGAATCCTATTTAACTACACTCAATCACAAGACCAACAGCACCCAACTTTGGAAAACCTTGAAAAAAATCCACACTTCACATACTAACCCACCCCCCACACACGAAGCTCTCCTTTCCAACAGTAACCAAATTCCATCCCCACAAAAACACTGCAACGTACTCATGCACAACTACTCAAAAATTAGCCACAAAATCACTGTTCCCAATAATAGAAAAATCCTCAAAAACATACGGAAACTCTCGGCCGACCCACAACAACCACATCCATTTACACCCCAAGGCACAGCTGCAGCCATAAAATCCCTTAAAAACTCTCATGCCGAAGGCCCAGACCACATTTCAAACATACATCTCAAACACCTTGGTCCAATTGCTCTTGCAGCCCTCACAAACATATTCCATTACTCCTGGCTTCACAATGTCATACCCTCTACCTGGAAGCTGGCACACATCATCCCGATACTGAAACCCAATAAACCCCCCAACCTACCTGCTTCATACCGGCCAATCTCCCTTCTCTCAACTATTTCCAAAGTCCTCGAAAAACTGATATTAAGACGCATACAACCACACATTACATTTTCACAAACCCAACACGGCTTCAGGTCCGCCCACTCCACCACAACGCTTCTTACAAACCTAACCCAACACATCTTAGATGGCTTCAACCAACAATCCCCCCCTGCCCGCACAGTCCTTGTTGCCATCGACATCAACAAAGCTTTCGACACTGTCCCACGCCACATTCTTGCACAAAAGATTATTGATCTCGACATCCCCACCAATGACAAGAAATGGCTTACTAATCTCATTGCAGGCCGACTTGGCAAAGTCATACACAAACAACACTCATCCAAAACCTACAGACTATACAATGGCGTCCCACAGGGCTCCATACTCTCTCCAATCCTCTTCAACCTTTTCATGCACGACCTCCCACAACCTCTCTCCCCCCATGTCCACGTTTCCTCCTATGCAGATAACCTGACCATAACAGCACAACACCATAACCGTAACACCGCCACACGCCTGATCCAGCAGTACATTACCAATCTGGAACTCTGGCTGACTAATAATAGGATGTCAGCATCCCCTCAAAAATCCTCCATCACCCTCCTAACCTCAGACCGCCACGAATCCCAAGCACACCCGAGAGTCACCCTCATGGGACATCCCCTACCTCTAAACAAAACCCCAACAATCCTCGGCCTCACCCTAGACACACACGTCCTTTTCCCCTCACATATCAAACATTTGCTCCAAAGCAACAAAAAAACTCAACGCTCTCAGAACACTCACCTCCACAACATTCGGTCAGCAGAAGGAATCCCTTAGTATCCTATACAAACAGTTTGTACGTACTACCCTAACTTACGCTGCCCCCGCCTGGTCCCCGTCCATCTCCCACACAAACCAGAAAAAGATACAGACCACACAAAACAGAGGTCTCAGAAGCATTACTGGCTGCCTCCGAACCACACCCATCCCACATCTACATGCAGATACGAAAATACTCCCCATCGAACACCACATGAACATGACAGGGACTCGATTCTTCTCCAGAGCACTGGCTCCAGACCACCCCTGTCACCATCTCACATTACACAATCCCCCACCCCGCAACAAAAAACGTACTCCTGCTGCTCACTATTCGCAGCTACTGAACAATATCCCCCCCTGCTCCCCTAAACATCAACCCCATTAAACATCTCCACACAGAATTTACCAGGAAATACCTACTCGACCAACCACACAACACTGTCCTTCACGATACTCCCCCTGTAGTCCATCAGAGCGAACAAACCCTCCCAAGGAAAACAAGAGTTACTCTGGCCAGGCTCCGTTCAGGCCACCACCCCTCCCTCCAACAATACAGACACAGACTCCACCTAGCTGACACCACCACCTGTCAAAAATGCTACCTCCACCCTGAGGACACAGAACATCTACTCTTACACAGCCACTCTCTCTCTCAACAAAGACACAACTCCAACATTACCTCTCTACGAGACCTATGGACCCGTCCCACGGTGGTAGCGGGATACCTGAGTGCCGCCGGGGGCTACGAAGTAAGTAAGTAAGTAAGTAAGTAAGTAAGTAAGTAAGTAAGTAAGTAAGTAAGTAAGTAAGTAAGTAAGTAAGTAAGTAAGTAAGTAAGTAAGTAAGTAAGTAAGTAAGTAAGCAAGCAAGTTCCCAGTAGTTGAGTTCTTTGCAGCCATCAATCTTGGCTGTGAAATGCCTTTGCGTTTCTTCGTTTATTAGTTTCTTCCTTTTTATATGGGGACGTCAAAACTGAGCAGCATTCAAGTTTTGGTATAATCAGTGTTTTTAGCAGGGGAATCATTACGGTCCTGTCCCTTCTCTTGAACGTTCTTAGTACCTGTGGGGCGACTCTTTTTGCTTTATTTATCGCTATCTGATTTTGTGTTTCGAATTTCGCATCATCTGTCATTATTATCCCGAGATCAATCGCTTTCGTGCTTCTCTGAATTTCCTGTCTATCTGGAGCATAATATGCAGTCTGTTTAAGTTCTTCTTTTCTACCATATCTCAAGAGCCGAAATTTCTCGGCGTTGAATGACATGTTGTCTTCTGACTATTTGTATATTTTGTTCGTGTCCTCTGCAAGGCCTCCACGTCATGTACATCGCTGATTTTTCTGCTGATCTTTGTATCGTCTGCAAAGGATGTTACTATACTGTTGCTGTTTACTCTGCTGTCTATGTCTGTTAGCATGATAATGAACAGGAGTGGGGCCAGTACTGTCCCTTGTGTATGGGCCGTACTTCCTATTCTGATGATGATATACCTTGAATTTTAACGACCTGCAGACGATCTCTAAGGAAGTTGTAGATCCATTTTCCCACTTTGCCTGTTATTCCCATATATTTAATTTTATGTGCTATTATACCATGGTCACATTTATCGAAAGCTTTAGCAAAATCTGTGTATATAACATCGTAGTTGTCATTGCCTTCCAATGCATCTAGGATATTGTTGTGATAGGCATGATCTACCTGATCGGAATCCATGCTGATTTTCGTTGAATCTTTCCCGTGTCTCCAGGAAATCAGAAATTTTCTCTAACTATTCTTTCAAATACTTTAGTGAGGTGGGACGTCAATGACACTGGTCTATAGTTCTTTGCTTGAGATCTGTCCCCTCCTTTATATATAGAAACAATGTTTGCTCTTTTCAAGATGCTCGGTATTTCCCCAGTGTCTAGGGATCTTCTCCATATCCAGTATAAAGGTGAAGCTATTTCATTTTTACAGTTTTTAATCAATAATGCGTTCCAATTGTCCGGACCTCCAGCTGAATGTGGTTTCATTTGTCCTATAGCTCTCGCTACATCCTCTGGTGTAAAATCAAAGTCTGTTATACAGGAGCGACTCGCAGGTAGGCACTGTGGAACTGCAGCACCCCCATGATCTTATGATCTTTATATTTAAATATTTAAAATAACCTCTCTGATTGTTTTTTTCAATTAACTTTGAGTTTTTAAATCAGATTATATCCTTTTTTCCTTAAACTATTTCAATGCCGAACGAATGAATCACGAAAGTAGCTTCAGCCTTCCCGTGGAACTGCGTACTTAACAGTTCCAGATTTTGTTCGAAACCTCGGTGGCGGACGTACGAAGAGCGAGTCAGAATCGCGGGTTTAAGAGGATCCAAAGCACTGTGGACAGAGCAGTGCCGATTTGTTTGTTTGACGTGGTAGTTGTGTTGCTGTATGGTTTGCTAATTCGAAATTTAATTTCTGAATTGCATTTATCAATGATTCGTTATCATTTATTTTTTGTCGTGAGATTGAAGTTAATTATATAATAATTGGATTATTTACAATATATAGCTTTCATTTCTTAGAATAAAAACAGAATGGAATTTGTTTATAAATAAAATTTTTGGCAAATTCGAAATTACCCGTTAAGCGTAAGTACCCTATAATTGATTTTATGATACTATTTTACTTATTTTTATGACTGAGTAGTGAGTAGTTATCTATTTATCTATTCGACTTCTCTCTTCTCTCTCTCTCTCTCTCATATAAGCACACCGGACAAAAAATTAGTCACCCCTAATAGCACCGATAGTAGGAAGTTCAAGGTCACACAGAGGGCGCTGATGTAGCATTGGTAAGTGACAAGTAGCGGTGACGTAGCACACAGGATCAGATCTGTTTCGTGAGGTGGTGAAGAACAAAGTGTGTGTTGGATATAGTCTGCAAAATGGGTCGTGAGGCAGACGTTACTCAGTGGCAAAAAGGAGCCATCGTGTTTGGCAGAGCCCACGGACACAAAATGTCTGAAGTAGCCCAATTTGTTGGTGTGTCAACGCGTACTGTCCAGCGAGTTTACAAAGAGTGTGTAGTTCGCAATCAACTGACAATCGACGGCGTAACTGTGGCCGGAAAACAATTCTCGACAATAGGGGCCGCCGCCATGTTTCTCGTCTAGTAACTGCAAATCGTTTTCAAACCAGAGAACAATTGCTCCAAGAAACAATGAGGTTCTCCAGCGACCAATTTCCGAACGGACATTGCGACGAGAACTGCATGCGATGGACATCTGGAGCAGGGTACCACGGAAGAGGCCGCTGTTAACAGCAAGTCACAAATTGGCACGTTATAAATGGGCTCAGAGGCACAAAAACTGGACTGCGGCAGATTGGAAACGTGTAATTTGGTCCGATGAGTCCCGTTTTTGTTTGTTCTCCAATGATGGGAGGCGACGAGTACATCGCAGGTCCAATGAAGCCTTTAATCCTGAATGCGTCGAAGGTGTAGTTCAGGCTGGAAACAGAAAGTGAAGCGCAGGAATAGACACCCACGGACTCTGGCGGAACTTCGGGACCGGCTGATGAACGAGTGGCAGCAAATCGATGTTCAGTACATGCACAACCTCGTAGAGTCTCTGCCTCGCCGGATTCGTGCGGTTATCAAGGCCAGAGGCGCCGTCACACGTTATTAGGTACATTCTGAGAGGGGTGACTAATTTTTTGTCCGGTGTGCTTATATATATGCACTAAAATCACAAAATAACACGTGACCTTATTAATAAGCAAACAACCACAGGGAAAAGGAAACACAAAGTCCGAGCGCTTTCGTGATATATTCACATTATCAAGGAGGAACTGTTCCTCCTTGATAATGTGAATATATCACGAAAGCGCTCGGACTTTGTGTTTCCTTTTCCCTGTGGTTGTTTGCTTATATATATATATATAATTTTTTTTTTCCTTATTTATTTTACCGCCGATTCGTACCTAGTGTGGTACATATCTCAGCGAGGCAGTGGGTGAGTGGTGTCACTGAGTTGGGGATGATATACCAGGAGGGGTGTAGTGTTCAGTTATTGGGAAGTGGGTATGGGGGCCTGGTCTCAGACCCGTTGAAACAGGTGGGAATAAGTGAGGAAACGGGAAATCGCTTCCTCCGAAAAATGGGGGCCCTCAGCGAGCATGAATTGTAGACGCTCGGGTATGGGAGTTTCGGCCAAGTGAGGGAAAAATCTACAACGAAGAGCGGACAAGTTTGGACATTCGACCAGTAGATGTACGACAGTGATGGGAGTATGACAGGTAGGGCAGAGCGGGGCTGGCGATTTAGCCATTAGGTGACCATGAGTAATGCGTGTGTGTCCTATGCGGAGACGGGCTATAATCACTTCTTTATGTCGGGACCGGTGGAAGGAGGAGGCCCAGTATCCTACTTGCGGTTTGATCTTATGAAGTTTGTTTTGTGTGGCCTGGTCCGATTCCCGTTGCCAAATGGAACGGAAATGGGAGCGGAGAGTCGGGAAGAAGTCGGTGAAAGGAAGAAGCCGGGAGGAGGCCGGTAGTAAGCAGGCCGACTTTGCCGTGCGGTCCGCCTCCTCGTTACCCTGGATACCGACATGTGCCGGGACCCAGCAGAAGGCGATTGTCTTGTGTCGGAAGGCTGCTAAAAAATGGAAAATTTGCTGGATGGTACAGACGAGCGGATGAGGGGGGTTACATCTCTCTAGGGAGAGAAGTGCGCTTTGGGAATCTGAATATATGACGAAAGAGCTGGCAGAGTGAGTGAGCACTATGTCTAGGGCCTCCTTAATCGCGAAAAGTTCTGCCGAGAAAACGGAGGTCTCGCGGGGCAAGCTGACGCCTCGAGAAAGTGGTTGGGTCAGTATCACCGCTGAAGCGGCCGCACCAGTCTCCGAACGGGAACCATCTGTATAAATGGCGACTGTGTCCGGATGTTGCATGTTCACGGAAAAGTGACCTGTATACCGTAGCACTCGTTGTATTCTTCGGTAGAGCACGCAGGTCCCTGCAGAACTTAATAGGGGTGAGGAGCCAGGGGGGGGGGTAAATGTTGTATGAAATGGGGATAATTGAGGGGACAAGCATGTTAGAAAAGTCAAGGAAAGAGCGGACCTCTTCAGTGAAGTGCCAGCTCCGTCCCTGGGGTGGGAGTTCAGAAATCGCCGCGCATACAAGCGAAGAGGGTAGTCTCTGTGCACGGAGGTATGTCCTCATGAGGAGCAGACGCCGTCGGAGGGCGAGAGGGAGGTAATTGCAATCCACTTGAAGGCTGGAGGCTGGAGAAGAGCGGAAAGCACCAGTGGCGAGGCGGAGGCCCCTATTAAGGACTGGGTCCAAGATACATATATACCGTATACACACACACACATATATACACACACACACATATATATATATATATATATAATCGACACAATTGTTCGCAATTTCTGAGGCAGCACCCCCATAACTGAAAGTCACGAGCCGCCACTGCTGTTATATACTCTCCTTGCAATTCCTCTTCAAAGAATGCATTTATGTCAGGTATCGCTTTGTCACTTTTTGGGGTACTGAAAACTGATTCATATTGAGCTCTCAATGTATCCAGGGCTGTGGAGTCGGTAGACCAAGCCTCCGACTCCGACTCCTAGAATTTTAGAAGGGCCGACTCCGACTCCTGCCTCTAAATAATAATATAAAATATACTTTGATTATATTAACCCAGAATGGCATTTCATCACTACCAAGTGAATCATCAGGCTACTTTTTAAGCTCAATTTCTCTAAATTTAAGTCTTAATGGTTGTAGCTATGCCATTATGGCGTTTTTATTTATTTATTATGAGCTTTAACCTGAACCAATATAAAGTACATCATAAAAAAAAAAAAGGAGTCGGAGTCCGTCCATTTTTACCGACTCCGACTCCTCTAGCAATGAATTTACTTCCGACTCCGACGCCACAGCCCTGAATGTATCAGATATTTCTTTTGGATCGTCGGTTAGTTCATTATTTCCCGTCCTTAAGGGCTCAATAGCAGCGCGCATTTTTGTTTTCCTTTTTGCATAGCTATAGAAGTATTTTGGATTTTCCTTTATTGCTTCTACCACCTTTTCCTCTTCCCTCTCTGTATGGTCATTAATCAGGGCTTGTATTTCCCTATCGATACCCTCCAGTTTTTCTTTTATTGCTTTCCTGTCATTATCTCCGCAGTTGCCTAACTTCGCCTCCACTCTCTTTCTTTTGCGGAATAGTCTTCTCTTTTGCCTCTCTAGCCAGCTCCTCTTTCCTTTTGACTGTGATTTCGGAGCATATTTTTCTAAAATTCCCAACGTTTTTTCCTCCAAGCTTGTTAGCATTTCTTCAGTTGTTTTATTCTCGAAAATTGTTCTCCATTCTATTTGGGCCATGTGCGATCTGATTGCTTCCTAATTTATAGTCTTCAAGTACACACACACAATATATATATATATTCCTAATTTATAGTCTTCGAGTACACACACACAATATATATATATATTCCTAATTTATAGTCTTCGAGTACACACACAATATATATATATATATATATATATATATATATATATCTATCCCAATGGGTTAAGAGTTTCAATGTGATTCCCTGTAAGTAGTGATTTTTAGGACACCCGTAGATCACACATTAGCTGATCCAAGTGAAACATGAAATAAATACTCACAGCAGGAACACTTCCATTTTGCTGATGGCGAGTCTTCGATCGCTGGGAAATGTGCGAGGCTGAGTTTCTAATCTGTTCTCTCATTTGCTGCTCCTCTTCAACCTCGAAAGCAAATATACTTAAAATAAATCAAATTAAGTCTAATATCTAATTTTTAGCAAGGATTAATTTTCAAGATGTACTTTAAGCAAAATAAAAAGACCATTAATATTTCATATTTTCACGTAATTCTACACCAAATCAGACGATGAAATTTGCAAAGAAAAAAAACAGTAATACTAAAGGAAAATAGAAAATAATGAGTAAAATAGAGTAAATAAATATTAAACTATTGCATTCAATATTTTATCAAAGAGTAAAACTAAATGTGATCATCCCATTGTGAAGGAATGAAAGGTGGCAGCTTTGACAGTTGTGGAAAGAAAGTTTTACATACAGTTTTTAACATACAGGAACAAAATCGTTACTTTGTCATAAAACAAAAAGAAGTAAAATACATTATTGTTGTGAACAAGTTGAAGAAAAAAGTTTAGAAACTGATTAAATCTACACAAATTAAGAAATTAAACCTACCTTTTCTAAAATATTTAATTTAGCTGCTGTCAACTGTTCTACAGTTCCTTTAATAACAATTTTACGAGTTGACTCTGATACTGATCCTAATAAATAAAGACACTTTAAATGTTAATATAAGAGATAAAATCTAATACGAGTAAAGTTTCTACCCAGTGTGTAGAAATACATTTATTCGTGGAACTATATCATAGCTAAATGTTCAAAATGCTCAAAGTAATTAATTAATTAATGTAATTTCCCTTGGGTAAACACTTTCTGGACACAAAATCAGGGCAAAGTCTAAGTTATCCTCACTGTACACAGTTGTAAAATGGAGTTGCTCAAAACAGTTCTAAAATTGGTGAATTTTTAAATTTTTTTATTTACTGGCTTAAAGATATTGACTTTCAATTTTGACTTTTTTCAATTCTTCAACTTCAGTGGTTATTAGGTAACTTTTAAAGAAACAAAAGCTTAGGGCAAAGCCTAAAGTCATCCTTTCTGTCCAGAGTCAACCCATTTTATGGTAACAATTTACAAGATTAAGTGGTAAATTTGGGAAACGTATATTTCAGAGAGAAAATTAAGGTAATTTTAAAAATTTCTAAAATAGCATAAACAGAAATTGAAGTTAGTTTGTGCTTTATGTAAAAAAAAAAAATATAAAGGTTGTGAAGTATTTAAATAACATTAGCTTTCTATATAATGCACTTTAAGCTATCTACTATTAAAACTAATAATTATTCTTACACAAAATTTCTAAAATGTTAAAATAAATAGGCTTTAATGGTATTTCTGATCTAGCATTTAACAAAGATTTACTCAGTTCAAAACAATGTTTAATTATGGTAATTTACCCAGCACAAAGATTATACCAATAAATTAGTTCACTTATGCATAGTGTACATACACAGTACACCAGACCTAATTTAAAATTTTATATATATGAAAATGTTACTATAAACTCCAGTAAAATCCTATTTCTAATCACGTTCACAAAATCTGAAAATGCACTCATTGGAATTATTAGATCAGAAGAAGCCTTTTGAAAATTCTCTAAACCCCCAAAATTTTACCCAAATAAATATTTTAAGATCTTACATCTTACTATCACTAATTAACAAATAGACTATTTTATTATAGTAATTTGTATGTATGGTAGGCCTAATTATTATTGTGCCCACCAACAATTTATTATCACCAGAAATCAAATGCATCTTGCATACATTCATTATAATTTACTTTTCCTAATGAAAAAAATATTCAAAGGTTCAGAGCAAATAGTATTGTTAGGATACTTCTAATTTGAAATAAAAATTGCTTTAATAATGTTGAGACACCATTTTAAAACCAAGTTGAAATGACCATTATTCAAAATTAATAATACAGAGATGGCTATACAACGGACTATCAGTTTGTACGGCTAGTTAAGTATGGAACACGCAATTGTTAACGTAACTAAATGTGTGACTAAAATCATTATAGAAGCGGAAAACCTACCTTCCTCAGAAGCATTCTGATCATTGTGGTTATAAACTTTTATTTTGGCTCCAGTTATTCTTTGTATATAATGAACCATCTCTCCATTTCTTCCTATTATTCTGCCAACAGCTTCCTAATAAATAATTATAAAAACAATGAATGATGTAGCGCTCCGAGTGGAATTACAATTAGTAACGCTATTAATGGCCCATATTAACTTTAAAGGAAAACCTACATTGTTTTGCGTATAGGTTAGCTACATAGTCTGGTAACCTAGCTTATTTTACGTGACAAATGCTTGAGAAAATGCTAAAATTTTGAAAATGGAATATTATTGACTAAGATTAGCGATCATAATGACAGATCCATGTTGTTGTAAAAGGGGTCAGCCTGAAACTGGTTATCCTCTGAATTTGAACATAAATTATTAAAATATAATTTTTAAAGGTAATAAAATTTTAATAAAGTGATTATAGTGAACTCACTTTGCAAAAAATCAAATTCTGCTTAGCCTTCAAGGTTCTTCCCCAACTAACTGATAACTAGATTACTTAATACCCACATTTAGTGAGGTACAGGTATGGTATAGGGCAATAAACAGCAGTCTCATTGATTTTTAGTGACCAAAACAGGCCTATGACTGACAATTGGTATTTGGGATAAAAAACTAAAATACCCTGTAACTAAGTCTAAGGTTAAAATAATTATTCCCATAAACTGATAAAGTTATCTTCTGCATTAATTAATATTGTTTAAAAAGCCAAGATCAAAGGCTTAAAGAAAATTAATTGATTAGGCTTAATAGACTATATCTCCAAGATTCCACTGCTTTATTAATGAATATAAAAGGAGGTTTAAATGTATTAAGGTGACACGCACGAGTCTTGAAACAACTTGCTATAATGTACCCAAGATGCCCGCAGTAAGCCTTATTCTAGTTTGTAAATAACTAGTTACAATAACTAATCTATTTTACTTACATTTGGAACATGTAATTCTAATGATTCAATGACAGGAAGATCTTGAACAGCTTTTAATATTAGTTCTTTAGCTTTCTCAACTTTTTCTACTTTTCCTCTAATAATACAAGTTCTTTCATTTTCATCTGAAATAAAGTAGACCTATCCGTTAATCTGGAGCATAGTTCCTAAACCAGTAGACAACTGATTTTACGTGCAATTATTTTGTGATATGGTTCTATGTGGGGAAAAAAATTGAAACCATTAAAATATTCTAAACTATAACCTTTAACCTTTGGTTAGCTTCCGCCCAAATTGTTCATTCTGACGAAGGTCAAGCTTTTAACTCCACCTTAGACCTACAGTTTAATGTGGAATCTGAACCACGCCCCATCAGTAGCCCAGCGTCTTAACCACTAGGCCACCTAGGGTACCCATTTATCTACCAACCACTTTCTTTATTGTGTGGAAGGATGAACAGCTGGGATTTGCTGCGTGCCAGCTGCTGTCGGGTCTCGAACCCGGGGCCGATGGATTCGTAGTCTGTGACGCTAACCACTACACCACCGAGGAGCATTCATATAGCTTTATAACTTCAAATCTAGGTGCTTTGGCACAGAGTATGGAAATTCAATCTCACTCCTAGCACAACCAATCAAAATGTAGTTTTGATGCTGCTAGCCAATGAAAACAAAGATAAAGCATATGAAGTGTTTAACAGCATCATCCAATGCCACCAACCAACCACAGTGTGAGTTTGGGATGTGGAGAGAGAGAGAGAGGAAGCATCATGTGGTATCATTGCCACTCAGTATCCACTATGACATCCTCTACACAGTCTGCTATTTTCTGTTCTACACCCACATCATGGTTTCCAAGCAACGAAGTGTGTAGAGCTTCATGAACTTTGATTTTGAATTTGCTGACAGTGACCCCAATTTCAAATGGGTGTCAGAGGCTATCCTTCATGCAAAGAAAGCGTGAAAGATTTACCTGAAAGACATCAAGTCTTGGTCTCACCAGAAGAAAGTCACAGACTTCTTCAGTTCAGTTTATTTTAATAAAAGTTCATTGTCATCCCTTGTCTTCATTATTTTTATTCAAATGTACAAAACTTGCGATAAAAAGGAAGGAATGTGGCTTTCCTATTTTTGTTTATACACAAAATTCATCTTTTTTCCCCCATAATGTTAAAAAATTGCGTGATCAAAACCTAAGGGGATCTTTCCAGGGATGTATCCCATGTAGAATCAGTCATTTACTGTACAATTAACAGCTACCTTTGGTAACTATTTACTTGGTAAAGGCATGCTCTTAATTTATAGACCTTCACCCCTTAATCAGTATTCTAATTTTGGAGCAGAATTTAATTTTTTTTTCAGCAAATAAGTTATTCAGATAGGCTACTCTCAGGGCTGTAACTAGGGTTTAGAAATTAGTGAGGTCCAGATTTTTTTGAGCGCGGCGGGACAAGCAAAATTCAGACCAAAATGACATCTACAAACACAACCCAAGCTATACACTAAACACAAAACCCTTGTCTATAATTAAATACTGTACAAAGGGACCTGTTAGCAAAAATACTTTTATTAAAGCTGCAGCAATATTTCACGGTTCAGTCTCTTTTTCTTTTTTTTTAGGAAATAATTACCGAGGTCCGGACCTCGGTGACCTCATAGGTAGTTACGGCCATGGCTACTCTACAAAAGTAGTAATGGTGTAGTATCATAATTTCAATAGAAAACTAATTACACTGGTATGCATATGAAATTTTTTTGTCTGCTGTGAGGGTTTTTTCAACTCATATTATATAATTCGACCATGCTGAATTCGAAAATGACATTGGTTTTCCTCAATCAGGTCAGGTTTTTTCTCTATTGGCCATTTATTATAAGTCCAATTTTATCCCCAAATTTATTGATTTTTTAGCTGAAACACTGTAGATACGAGTAATATAAGAACACTCGTGAAAAATGAAAACATTGTGTGAATAAATACTTTTATTCATACAATGAATATGGAAAAAAGTTTATTGAGGAAGGAATGAAGTTTTTTTGGCTTTCCGTCTGTGTTTTTCTTCGGGCACGTCTCGCTTCAAACACCAGCAATAGTCTGCCAGCATATTGATATCCCAGTTTCCCTGGTACCTCTCTTCCATTATTTTGATATCTTGGTGAAATCGTTCACCCTGTTCCTCACTATAATCCCCGCAATTTTCAGGAAAATAGTCCAAGTGGGACCACAAAAAGTGCATTTTTATGGACATGCGCGACCCATGAGCTTTGAAAGCTTCCATCAAGTTTTCGACAACGGACTTGTATTCTGGACTTCTACGCTTGCCAAGAAAATCAGTGACAACTGATTTGAATGCCTGCCAGGCATTCTTCTCAGTTGGAGTCATTGCGTTTTCGAACTGAGTATCCTTGATTAAAGTTCGAATTTGAGGACCATCAAAAACCCCAGTATTTAGTTTAGCATCAGATATATGAGGAAATTTACTCTCGAGATATCGGAATGCTGAACCCTCCTTATTCATGATTTGATGAAATTTTTCATCAAGCCCAGCTTAATATGAAGTGGTGGGAGCAAAATTTTTGTTGGTGGTACAAGGGGCACTGAAACGACATTATGCGACCCAGGTTCAAAATTCTCTCTGGATGCCCATTCATGCTGTGCATAGTGCTTCTCATCCGCTCGGCTATCCCATTTGCAGAGGAAACATGGGTATTTCGTGTATCCCGCTTGCATTCCCAACAGGGCCGGCCTTAGCAATTGCGGGGCCCAATTTGGACCATTTTGGTGGGGCCTCCTGGACTTAAGATTATTTCAAATTAGGTATCAGGAATATGTTATTACGTTGTATTAAAAATAAAACAATATCTATATTTATTAGCTTATATTTTGACATAAAACGTGTTAAAACAAAACTATACTTATAAAGAAATCTTTCTTGCTTTCTGTTCTGCAAACTCTTTCAAAATTTTGTTGAAGTTTAAGTTTTTTGCTTCATCACATTCTATGGATAATATTGCAAGGCTATTGAGTCTATCTTGGAGCATGTTTGACCTTAGATAAGATATGATCAATTTTAATTTGGAAAAGCTCCTTTCCCCTGATGTCACTGACTGGAATTGTCAAAAATATGCGTAGAGCAATAAAAAAATTTTGAAATCCAGTAGCTCTGTCATTCAAAGCAAGGAATTCCAGGATTTTCAAAGGCTTTCCAAAGTATGAAGAAGGAAGAATTGGCTTCAGTGCTTCCATTTCCTCGACCAGCATATGACCATCTAAATCTGCTAACTTTACAGAGTTGACAAGTTCATTTTCCTGGATGAGCTTCACATCTGTTAGCGCAATTTCCAAATCTACAGCATGTTTTTGTAATTTCAGCTTTGGAATTTGTTGAAATTTACTCAAAAAGCCAAATAAATCAACATGTGTTTTCAACTGCTTAAACCGTGCCTCCAAAGACCGCATTCCTTATTTTTCAAAGCTGGAGGTGGCAACCCTAGTGCGGGGCCCAATTTGGTCAAATAGGTTCAATTGGCCTTAGGCCGGCCCTGATTCCCAATACAAATGCCACAATCTGAAAAAAAATGAAAATATTTAAAGAATTTAGAGAATTTGTTCTATCAGATAAAAAAATCTATGCATTGGACTGTATCACTTCTGTGGGGAAGTTAAGTGTTCTTATACACTCTCAAATAACCTTTGGAAAAACAACATAGTCAATAGCAATAGTTTACTTATGATTAGGGCGGTCAAAAGTCAATAAAGTCAAATTGTTTCCTTTGGGGCACTTTTCGCTGAAACGACTGAAAATGCAATAAAAACACCTGTAGGGGGTATATTACCAAAGTTAATAGGTCAACCAAAAGTCAACTTTTACCTGTTAGGTCAAAAAATAGCAATGAGGTAAATAAAGTCAATTTTTTGGAATAAATAATTAAAATAACTAAAAATTTGCATCTTTTTGGTTAACTGGCAACTTCGCTGCTCGTATGTCTTATTCAGTTATGTCCGTTCTGGTTTTGGATGTGGTTGTGTTGTATGTATTGTGGTTACTGGTTACCATTTTTGATTTGTGATTTTTTCTGATTTGTGATTTCACTGATTTCGATTTCTTTTGATTTCAGATATTTAAAATGCCAAAAGTTGCAGTTAGTTCTATTGCTAAAGTGCGCGCTATAATTGCAAAATATCCTAATGAATTCATTTGCTCAGGAAAAAATGAGCTATACTGTCAGATTTGTTGTGTTGTGGTCAAGCATGACAAATCCTTTTTTGTGGATAAACATCGCTCTACCCAAAAGCACCAGCGTGGTATAGACCAAAATGTGGGAAATGAAAAGACGCAAACCCTTTTAAAGTACAAGTCTTCAGATTTTTCAGAAAAACTTGTGACTACATTTCTGTCAGCCAACATACCTCTTCAATCAATCAATCAATCAATCAAAATGAATTATAGTTTGATTGCTAGCTTAGTGACTAGGATGGAAGCATCTGATTGCACCATTAGAGAGGCATATGAAACAATTTCTTCTATCAACCTTGGCGAAGATATGTGTTCAGTCAAACAATACATTGAAACAAGACTCAAGACAAATGGTATTTGTGAAATAATTAACCTCAGTAGACCTGAAATCTCACCAACAGTTTATGGTCAGCTTTTGCAATGTCAACCAACAACTGCCGCTGTAGAGAGATCTTTCTCCATGCTTAATAAATTATTAAGTAAGGATCGCAATTTTTTGCCAGAAAATGTTGGCAAATACTTCATAATTTACCACAATCGGTCAACTGATGTAGAAGAGCAAGAATAAGTAATTAAAGTATCGTTTTTATTATTGAAAGTAAAGGCAACTTTACAAGTCAATTTTTTCAATTCGTAAGGTCAACTTTCTTAATTTTTTCAGTCAACTTTTGACTGCCCTACTTATGATATTAGTATTACCTTCAAATCTCCACAGATCCTCCAGTTATGTTGGTCGTATACAAGAGCATCCAGTAAAATTTTCATGTTATCGTAGCTCTCAGTAAGTTGTACGGAATGTGCTACAGGGACTGATGCAACCCTATTTCCAATGTTGAGAAGTACCGCTTTCAAACTTCGTTTAGACGAGTCTATAAATAGCCTCCATTCTGATGCATTATATGGCAGGCCCAAGGATTCAATTAGCCCCTCAACATTGCAGCAGTACACTAAGGAAGAGGTATTTTCATGCACTGCAAAAAACTTGCGGAATTCTTCCTCTCGTTTCCTATACCAGGGGAATGTTGTTCCCGGAGCCAGCAAGTTGTCCTCTCGAAGTCGTGAGCCCAAGATCTCGGCAGCTAATTTGGAAAGTCCTAAATCCCTGGTAAGATCATTAAGTTTGGCCTGGTTGAGAGGCCTCGGCTCATTTGAAGCGGTATTTTGAGGTATATACGACTGGGACTGGTCATTGGTCATTTATTCATCATCAGAATCATCAAAGTCCAGGGTTTGAGGTGGGTTGGGTATTGGAATTCCAGGACCATGGGGTACAGGTCTCATAGCAGAAGGAATGTCAGGGTATACAACAATGTGTTTATTCTTCTTGTTAACTCCTGAAAATAGAAACACAGAAACATGGATATAAAACTTGCATATGAAATAGAAGCAGCATTCAGACAGTGGCGGCTCGTGAGGGAAGGCTGCGGTCTGATATGAATGAAAAAGAAAAAATATACAATCATTGTATATGTAAATGTAACTTGTATAACAATATGTATGTGTAAATGTATTTTCTATAACAATATGTATATGTAAATGTATGATTACCATTATGGTGAATATTATGCTATATATGGTGAATATTACATTATGGTGAATATTATGTCAAGTTTCATACGAGGATTTCAAAATATTTAAGAAAAATAAATTTATAAGCCCACCTTGGAGGTTTGTCATGCAGAAATAGCAATCTGTCACGTGATCCTTTCCTTCTCTCCAAATCATGGGAATTCCAAAAGGCAAAGATTTCGCTCTGCCTTTGCTCCATCTTTTCAAATTTTCAATGCACGTCTTGCAGCACATATGAGGGGCAAAATTTTTGTCCTGGTCCCCTAGCTTAATTCCAAAGTATGCTCTATACATTGTCTTCACAAATTTAGTGATTTGGGACTGGTTATTTGGCATGGTAACCGTCCCACATATGTAGCAGAATCTATTGGGATCATTTTTACACGCTCTATTCATTATGAAATATTTTATCTATATGCCTGAAAAGTAAAAAAAGATATTATACAAGTGAAACAAGTGATGATAGATGTTACTGTTCCAATTCCGCTTTGACAAAATCATGAAAAATTCTATTTTACTTATGAGAAAAACGGATTGCAGATTCAAAATCAGCAGAAAAAACTCTATAAGAATCACTTACAAAACCCTTGATAGCAAAATTGATGCATACCAGTGTTATACAACCTTCTCAAAGCAATTACATTATAAAATTCTACCAATTTTGTTTTGTATAGATATTAAATAGTATAATCTAAGATATGAATCTATAAAACTATTATAACCCTAAAATCACTACTGAATACTGTTAAATAGTAAAGGGGGTGAAGTATTAAAGCATTTAAAAACCTGGGCTTACCATCATCTCTAAAATTGATAGATGTTGAAGTTCTCTTGTATTTGTTTAATATTAGCACCTTGACGTCCAATAACTGCTCCAACTGCTTTCTTGGGTATTTTTATTTCCACTTTAGTTAACTGCACAAATATAATCTTTTCTTGTTCACTCAATTCATTCAGTTCTTCATCCTGAAAATTTACATTTGCTTTTAATAATAGCTATAAGGCTAAAATCAATCCCCAAGAAAGACAGTGTTGTCAAAAAATTTATAGTACTCTGTTTTTAAAAAGCAGCTAGTGTTGATTTCTGAAAACCTTTTCATCTCTGCCATAACCAAAATAATGGAAGGAGATGTATCCTCTGAAGGTATGAGCAACTGACTGAAGTAAAATATCCCTCAATGAAAAGTAGGTCAATCTTTCTAATATTCAAGTCACTGCCCATATATCACATCAAGTTAGTTGCAGTGTCACAATTGCTCTATTTATTTTTCCTTGGAATGCTGAAGATTCAAAGTTACTGTACTTTAACAGGAATAATCTCTGGCCTTTTATTAGTAGTGAATTAAATATATCTCTGTCTCTCTCTCTCTATATATATATAAGGGGTTCCAAAAAACCTTAGCCCCCTCCATTTGCAGTTTACATGTTTACTTATATCAAAATAGTTTTTAGTGACTATAAAAATATATAAAATTCTTTATTTATTGCAGGTATTAAAATTACTCTAGCTGATAAAGTGATAATATAATGGCTTCTCAATTAATTGGTGATTCGGAGAGGCAACGTGATAGATCGCATATGAGCAATAACATTTTGGGAAGCTCGTGATGTTGGAGCCACCTTTATAACACGTTCATGGGTTGCCAAAAAGTTGCAAAGAAGTGAGGACTTTGTCAAAAGAAATTGGAATAAAACTTTGGATGAATGTGAAATGGATACAACCAAATCTGGGTGCCCAAATTTGCCACTCTCTCAGGAAACAAAGGACATCATTGAAAGTGGTACGCGTAAGCAGAAAAACAGCTGTGCTAAACTTTCTAGAGAGATTGAAGTGTTGAGAGGAAAGACCGTTAGTGGTGAGATCATTTGACTGTACCATCGTAGGCAAGGTTTAAAGCCTTGGCATGAACTTCCAAAGCCAAGAAAAACTCAACTTAACATCGATGACAGAATGTGGTTTGCCCATTATCTTGAAGATTGGGATGTGGATGATTTCACGCATTTAGCTGTCTCCGATGAATTTTTTGTTTATGTTAACACGTCGGCCTAACTACCAAAATGATTGAGTGTGGGCCACAACACCAGATGAAATCAATGACAATGAACATTATCACAAATTATTAAAAAGTCCAGACTGTGTTGGTGTGTTTGTTTTGTTCACTGCAAAGAAGCTCATGTGAGTGCTGAAGCCAAATGGTCAGAGTTGGGATGGACAGTATTTTCGTGATATTATTCTATCCCAGTATGTCATTCCTTTTCTAAGAAACCCAAACAATGTTATGGATGTCGATCAGGTCACACTTCTGCATGATAAGGGCCACTGCTTTAAGGCATTAGCCACTCAACAGTTGTTGTGGAACCATGAGATCAATTTCTTTGAAAATGAATGGCCAGGAAATTCTCCTGACCTGAATGTCTGTGAACACATTGGATCAGTTATAAAGGACAAGGTTGAATGTCTCTTGTTTTAAGAACCTGCAGCAAATCGATTTTCGAAGGATACAATGAGGCAACACACTGAAACTGTTTTAGCAAATTTGCGTAGCAATCAAGATCTATTATGTCACTTTTGGCAAGCTACCCAATGCGAATTCAGCTGGCTGTCAGCCAATGGTGGGTACACCAAGTTTTAATTGTTTCTCATTAAATGCAGGATTAAATTCTCTTTTGTAAGGTAGGTTTAGTTTTACTGTACCTCTAATGGTTTAGGCCATGGGCAGGGGGGGGGGGGGGGGGGGGGGGGGGCTACGATTTATTGGAGTCCCGTACACTATTTACAATCTACAAATTGTCACTTTCATTCATGAAAGTGTCCAAATTTTTCTTAAAATTAACGAAGGAGCTATTTACTACCACCACTACAAAATGGTTTTAACTCAGTCCTACTTCAAGCAATATCCTATTTTGGCATCCCAAATTACTTAAACAACCAATTAGGTCAACTGTACACCCTTGACAATTGGTTAGGTTAAGTCATTACAGTCTTTTAAACTAACAAAAATATCAAGACTTAACCTAACTAATCATCAAGGGCATACACTTGACCTAACCAGGCCATCAATGGTTAAAGATTCAGTTTAGCACTGGGAACCCAATTTTTGCATGAAAATACGTTTAACAGATGTAGAATTTGATTACAAATTGATTTTCTTGTATAATAATTTTTTTGCAAATTCATATTTACTGCATTCTAAAAAATTTTGAGGGAACAACGAATAATCAATATTCATTTTTACATAAGAACTAAAATCGCTTAACGTGAGTTTGGATAAAAATTTTATTTGTTGCTTTCTATTTTTGTTTGTGTCACAACCCTACAATCTACCAATTCTATAGTTTAGTCGTATCCATTTTTCATTTGTTATAGAATTTATATAATTAATTATGGTTGTCTTGCATCTCACCCTCGTCCCTAGATTATGCATACACATTGCATATACAGTAAAATGCCTGCTAGTGGTCACGCCTGAAAAGCAGCCAGAGCCTTCACTAAGGCCAAAATATTGTCCCAAATTCCCATTCCTTTGTTTCTTTGCTATGAAAAAGCCAGTATTAAGGCCACACCTCTAGTCTATATTGTGGTCACCTGATTGGTCCCACAGCCATGTGATTGTACATCAAATACGGCCAATCACAGAAAGCCACGCGCACAGTTAGTGTCAATGAGTGTTTCTCTGTTTTGCTAAAGATACCAGTAGCTCAGATTTAAGAGTGACATAAGTGCGTTATTCAATTATGAACTGCTTTGAGTGATACATCATGAAACAGAAGTGCTAATTCATCAATACGTGTAGCAAAAATGGCAACCAAAAAAATATCGTAATGAACTGTCTTTGAAATAAAAGGTTGATCTGGTGAAAAACAGTGATGGCAAAAGTAGCCGACATTTATGGCATCGGCAGAATGCAAGTGCAAAATATGAAACGAAAATGAGAAATCTTGAATTCCTATGACGAAAATGCCAACTCAAGCCGCAAAAGGCAAAGTGCCTAATCAAAGACATCTCTGAAGCACTCAAATGGGCCAACCAACTAAAACTCTTCTCCATGAAAAAAGAATTGACAAAAAGCTACACATCAGCTGTACAGGTAGAGGCAGATTATGAAAGTGAAACTGTGGGCTCCAAGCTGTGCAACAAACAATCTTATATTACTGACTTCTTTAAAGTACGGTATAAAAGAATAAAATAATAAAAATAACTAAACTACATTTCATGTTTACCTGTTCATTAAAAAGCTATATCCTTATATAAGCACAAACACAATAAAGTATTTTCCTTATGAAAATGAACTTTTCATTTGACATCACATTGCCTCTATTGAGGTCAGTCCTCAATTAGGGCCAAATCCACCAGGTCGCAAGGGTGACCGCAATGGAGGATTTTTACTGTAACAGGAATGGAACCCATAGTTGTACTTCTTAGTCCTTAATACCCACTTTTTGTCTCTAATTAGTTTCTTTTAAATCCTCCCAATAATGACTTATACACTATGGTCATAAAATAACTTAAATTTCTTTCACGGTTTCCATACCTTGAACAATGAATCACATGTTTAGTATTTGGACATCTTCCATATTCAATGTATGGTAAATTCCTTAATAATAATAATAAAAAATAAAAAAACTTCATTCTCTATACGTCATTATTTATGTTATGTAGTATAAATATTATTATTCAACCATATTCATCTATACATCCATATCTTATCTTGACCATTATCCTATATCAATTCTATTAAATATTCATTTTACTCGTGTCAGTCTATGAAATGCAAACCTTTATGCATTTGTATCTGTTCATTCAAAAATGCGCAAATACATTCTCGTGTATTATTTTTTATTATTTCACCTCCCGCAATGAACTCTAAAATGCTTAGGTAAGTGATCAAATTCTGCTAACTACGGCAGAAGTGAACGCTTCTAAGATAAAAATCTCCTCTCGCTCTGATTCAAATTTATAACATATTATAACATATTATGCTGTATATAAACACACACTGTATGTGCCCATGTACTTTGTATTATATTTCTAACATCTTAATTGTCTATTAATATGAAACACTGTAAAAACAAAACAAAAAAAATTATAGTAACTATTTAATTGTAATTAACTGTAATACTTTAATTTAATATAATGTAATGTTCTTTAATGACACTGTAATTAGATGTAATAATTTAATATATAATGCAATAATGTACTTTAAATGGGATTGTAACTAAATGATACTAAGGGAATGTGAATTAATCCATAATTATAATCATGATTGTTGTGAACCAAAATTACAACGTACTCAATGATGTACTTAGATTGTACTTATGTACTACTATGAAATTATATAGCCTTCAGAAATGTATACTCTGTGAAAATATTAGTTTTTTTTTTTTTAATTTTTATTTGGAATCTTTCATCTGATCATGTGTTTAAAAGGGGGAAAACTTAACCTTCAACTGCATTCCCCCAACATTTAGACTTATATGATACATGTAATTGTAAAATTAACTTCACTTCTTTGGTCACTACTACGAGGCTCCCTTGCCTCCTTAAATTTTTGGATTCCAGCCTGAGCCATGGTCGAAAGAGGTCGAACCTCTACCCCTGTAAATTCAGAGCACTACCTGTACATTTTTAGAAGTAAATTACAGTCAAAGAAGTTTTTTTTATCTTTTCCTTTGAGCCTTGTTCTCTTCAGAAATTTAGTCAATAAAGTCGATAAGTTTAGTACCAAGAGAAAGTATCAGAGTATTATAGAAAGAGAAGAATTAACAACTGTCAACCCTATAGCAAGAGAAAGAAATTAGAATATTATAGAAGAAAACCATCGCGAGAAATATCCGTTGCTGCCTCCCAACCAGAACCCCCGTCGACTCCGAACTGACCCAGGGCCATAGACGGAGGGGTTATAACACATGTGCTAACATGATTCTCGTGATGAAGATGGCAGTTGACCAGTTTGAATCATATGAAATTCATGGTGTTAGGCTTGTTTAGGTTGTTATATATATATATATATATATATATATATATATATGTATATGTATATATATATATATATATATATATATGATCACCTGAAAATCAGGGCCCCCAGCCTTTGTTAGTTAGCCTTATAAGGCTAACTAATGAAAATATCACAACTTAACCAAACCAATTGTTAGGTCAACTGTATGCCCTTGACAATTGGTTAGGTTGTCGTGATATTTTCGTTAGTTAGTTAGCTTTATAAGGCTAACTAACAAAGGCTGGGGGCCCTGATCTTCAGGTGATCATATATATATATATATATATATATATATATATATATATATAATATATATACAGTACTGGCCAAATTATTAGGAATTTTTTTAAAATTTCCTTTTTTGGTATAAAATGTTAAATTAAACCAATTTTAAACGTTGAAAAGTTATTTATTTCTACACAAGAATATATGGTCATTATTTAGCAATAGTTTAGTACTTAGTTTGACCCACCTTAGCTGCCATAATGGCTGCGACACGCTTCGGCATGCCATGAATCAATTTTTTGCATAATTCTTTAGTCAGTTGTCGTTTGGTTGTCGTGCGATGCGGGTGTGTTTCTCTTTCTTTTACGTGTCATTGTAACTACCGTTTAATTTAAATAGTGTATTTACCCAATTTCGGCAATTATTTGTTACAGTTTTTAAGTGAATTTGAAAATGGGGCGAAAGAATGACTTGAGTCACGGAAAATTGGGCAAATATAGGTTTTATTAACTTCTACATTTAAACAAAAGGAAATGCTGCCAAACTCCATGTTTCACCACAGTCAGTACTTGTATTAAGAAAAAAATGGTATTTGGAGAAAATGTAGGCCCCAAAAGGGTTGGAAGATGCGGCAGAAAAAGGGTAACGACTCCAAGAACTGATAGACAGATTGCAATTTTGTCTCTTAGAAATAGAAGAGCTACTTGCAAAAACATTTCCAGTAGTCTAGCGGCTGATGGCATCAATATTAGTCGTAGAACAGTCAACAGGAGGCTTCTAACTGCCGGCTTCAAAGCCTACCGCCCAAGGAAGAAGCCCAGGCTCACTGAGGCTATGAAGAAGGCACGTTTTGCATGGGCAAAGGAACACATTAACTGGACTAGTGAGGATTGGGAACAGGTAAGAATAATATTTAACATTAAATAGAATGTTAATACAGTAAATACAGTATGCATAGAAGTGTATTTACAGTACGTGATAAAACTGCAGTAAAAATATCTGTAAAGCAGCAAGTCATACTGTACTTCGTTTTAGCTGTACTTCATACGCTATGCACTGACTCTTTCACAGGGCTTTCTTTGATTGCAGGTGGTGTTCTCCGATGAGTCAACGATTGCCGTGCTTGACGATCATGTTTCAAAGTGTAAGAAGGAGGCCTGGAGAAGAATTTTTGCCTGAGTGTCAGATGAAAACGGTGAAATTTCCACAAAAGATCATGGTTTGGGGAGCAATTTCTGTGCATGGAACTAGTCGTTTGAGCATTGTTGAGGGGAATATGAACCAAGTCAAGTATATAGAAGTACTAAGAAGACGTTCTACTGCCTCAAATAAGGGAATGGTATGGTAATAGACGTTGGATTTTTCAACAAGACTCAGCTCCATGCCACACGGCAAAGTCGGTTAAAAAATGGTGTCATGAAAATAGTGTTCAGTTGCTCCCATGGGCTGGAAATTCTCCAGACATGAACCCAATCGAAAGTTTATGGTGTATTTTAAAGGACGTAATCCATGAAACGCCGATAACAACAAAACACCAACTCATAGAGCGACTTATTCAAGTCTGGTTTCACTCTACACGTATTAAGGAATTATGCAAAAAATTGATTCATGGCATGCCGAAGCGTGTCGCAGCCCTTAAGGCAGCTAAGGGGGGTCAAACTAAGTACTAAACTATTGCTAAATAATGACCATGTATTCTTGTGTAGAAATAAATAACTTTTCAACATTTAAAATTGGTTTAATTTAACATTTTATACCAAAAAATGAAATTTTTAAAAAATTCCTAATAATTTGGCCAGTACTGTATATATATATATATATATATATAGGGTGTCCCAAAATTAATATAGCAAAAAGAAAGTCTAATAATTTTATTGCTAATTGAGATAATGAAATAGTTCTTACATGAATACAAGCATTAGACATTCAAGTTTTAGTTTACTTTAATTCATTATGGTACGGTATTGTTTAGCTTTTCTCAAATTACTGATAAACTTCTACATGTCATCCATCCTTCACTATGATCAATTGTATGCAGCACTCAAATTCTCAAAAAGCTTTTTGCAGCATGACTGTAGGGATGTATGTCACTGCATCACCAATATCTTCAATGTCTCTTGGTTTGCTAGGGTAGAATTTACTTTTCAGAAAATCCCATAGATAAAAATCCAAAGGTGTTAAGTCAGGTGAATGGGCTGGCCATTTCATAGGTCTTCCCCAACCAATCCATTGTCCAGGGAAAGTTTAATTTAAAAACACTAACATTGCGAGCAAAGTGAGGGGGGTGCTCCATCCTATTGAAAGAAAGCTCTTTGTAGTAGGCCAGGATTTTCCTGCAATTGTAGAATAAAAAACTCATAACATGTTAAGGTATGAAATGCTGGTGACTGTGTTCATAAAAAAAATTGGTCCATAAATGCAGGAACTTGACAGGCCACACCATACATTAACTTTAGGTGAATCCTTTCATGTTCATACAGCTCATGAGGATTTTCCTCTCCCCAAATCTTACAATTGTGCCAATTAACAATGCCCAATATGTGAAATGTAGCCTTGTCATTATTCTGGAAAATGGGGTTTATTGTGAATAGAAAAGTGACAATCAATATTCACAACCAACTAAAACTTATACGTCTAACCCTTGTATTCGTGTAAAAACCATTTCATTATCTCAATTACCAAAAAGTTATTAGACTTTCTTTTTGCTATATTCATTTTGGGACACCATATATATATATATATATATATATATATATATATTATATATATATATATATATATATAATGGGATCCCTCCTAAAGAGACGTAGTTTTACATTTAAGATAAAAAAGACGACGTACAGCAAAAAAGTCATTACTGTATATTTGGCTGCAGCCGACATTTCAGGCAACTTTACCCATTTTCAAGGCCTAATAAATAAAAGCTAAAATTAATACATGACAAAAATATATGAATGTTGAGAACTAAAACTAATTTAGAGTACAAAATTAAAACTGTTCAAGAATAAAAATTAAAATTACAAAGCAGAAACAGGCATAAGCCCAAAATCAAATCAAAAGTAAAAATTATATAAATGACAAAAAAAACATTCAAACGTAAAATAGTTAAAAAACTTTACTAATAAAAAGTTAAACGGAATAAAAAGTTAAATGAAAAATCAAAAGAGCAAACCAACATACCATGCTCACTTGACAGCCACAAAAAACTGAGGCGAAAAAAAATTTTTTAGTATGTAGTTATTCTAATTAATATAAAGGGGGTAACAGCTGGAATCAATATTTAAACTGGAGTTCAAAAATTTAATACATAAAGATTCGTAAATACGGAGGGAGGACAAGCATTTTAATGATTTAAGAATTTTAAAATTTTTAACAGAAATGTCAACCTTACACTTGAATGACTTGATAGAATGATTTCTAATAGCAGACTGTTCCTTTTTCGATAAAACTTTCCCTGTCCTATGGCTAATACCCATATGGGAGCAAAATCTCACCTGCAAGGAACGAACTGTACTGCCAATGTAGTTCCCCTGGGAACACTCAGGGCAGGTAAACAAATAAACAACAGAACAGCTCATCACAGGGGGGATTTTGTCCTTACATTGTAAAAAACATCCAAGGGTATTATTATTTACAAAAGCAATCTTAAAATCAGTGTGAAAATAAAATTTCCTCAACAATTGCTTTTTCACAAGTGTTAAAATGGTAAATATCATGTAAAACAAGATATTTACAATTCTTAGGAACATCATACCCAGTGGTGGGCACCATTAACCAAAAAGTTAACTTCGATAACGATAGTCCGTTAACCCCAATTTTTAACTTCGATAACAATAATCCGATAATTTTACTAAAAAGTTAACGGAAGTTAACAATAATCCGTTAATGAAATAATCCATTAACGCTAACTATTTCTTTACTAACATTTAAAAAAAAAATCAAGGAAAAAAGCTTTAAAACCCATAGAAAATGTTTATTTATGCAAAATCCAACAATAAATAGATATTTAACTATATTTTTATCAAGTTTTGCAACTTTTTTGCTTAACTTTTTTTTTATTTTTAATAAAAAATGTACTGATTACATGTTTTGAAACCCTTGTAACCACTAACCATTAACTAAATTTTAATTTACCAGAGAATTATTATGGCGGGAACTGAAAGGTAAAATTAAATTTTAGGCACATTTATTAAAGATTATGACACAATGTGCTGGTTGCCCTTCAGAAAGACCAACTTCTCAAAGTTAGGCCCAACTGCCAGTCTTGACCTCTTGGGCCTCAGGATGTCCTTGCCGAGAGAGAAGAGCCATTCCACTGCGGCAGAGGATGGAATTGGCAGACTGAAGTTATGGCGGTTTGAATCATTCGTGGCGGTGATCTTCCATGAATGACTCCTCACAGTTAACGTGTTAACGGACTTTAACAGACTAAATATCGAGTTATCGGAAGTTAACTGGTCCGATAATGATAAATGGAAATTAACTTCCGTTAATAGTCAGTTAAAAAGTTAACTTCGTTAATTAACTGTTATCGGATTAACGCTTTAGTGCCCAACACTGATCATACGTTGGGATAAGGTTGATGTTCCTAAGAATTGTAAATATCTTGTTTTACCTGATATCTACCATTTTAACACTTTTGTGAAAAAGAAATTGTTGAGTGTTGTGAGGAAATTTTATTTTCACACTGATTTTAAGATTGCTTTTGTAAATAATAAGACCCTTGGATGTTTTTTCTGATGTAAGGGCAAAATCCCCCCTGCAATGAGCTGTTCTGTTGTTTACCTGCCCTGGGTGTTCCCAGGGGAACTACCTACATTGGCAGTACAGTTCGTTCCTTGCAGTGAGATTTTGCTCCCATATGGGTATTAGCCATAGGACAGGGAAAGTTTTAATGAAAAAGGAACAGTCTGCTATTAGAAATCATTCTATCAAGTGTAAGGTTGACATTTCTGTTAACAATTTTAAAATTCTTAAATCATTAAAATGCCCATCCTCCCTCCATATTTATGAATCTTTATGTATTAAATTTTTGAACTCCAGTTTAAATATTGATTCTAGCTGTTACCCCCTTTATATTAATTAGAATAACTACATACTAAAAATTTTTTTTCCCTTGTGACCTTGTCTCCTTTTCACCTCAGTTTTTTGTGGCTGTCAAGTGAGCATGGTATGTTGGTTTGCTCTTGTGATTTTTCGTTTAACTTTTTATTAGTAAAGTTTTTTAACTACTTTACGTTTGAATGTTTTTAGTTTTAAGTTTTATTTTTATCACTCATATATTTTTGTCATTTATATAATTTTTACTTTTGGAATATGCCTGTTTCTGCTTTGTAATTTTAATTTTTATTCTTGAACAGTTTTAATTTTGTACTTTAAATTAGTTTTAGTTCTCGACATTCATATATTTTTGTCATGTATTAATTTTAGCTTTTATTTATTAGGCCTTGAAAATGGGTAGAGTTGCCCAAAACGTTGGCTGCAGCCAAATATAATGACTTTTTTGCTCTATGTCTTCATTTTTATCATATACTAGCAGAGATACCCGGCATTGCCCAGAATGTAAGGGTGTGTCAAAATAAGGTAAAAAGATGAACAAAACTAAATGAACGCATGAACACAAAGTTTTGGTAATTGTTTTTATTCCTTGAAAACATCAGACATTTTGTAGCACTTCAGTGTAAACAATGTTACGTGTTTTTCCATTGGGTGTCAAAACATAAAGATTGCGAGGTGTTCCAACTTTTTTGGGCCATTGTCACCCATAGCAAAAGTCACACTCAAATGTCAAAATGCAAAAACTTATTCCTTAAACTTATATTTTAAAAAGTTCTCGAAAATAATGATTTTAAGCTTTTTTTGTGTCAAAATGCAAAACTTATTCCTTAACCTTTATTTTAAAAAGTTCTCGAAAATTTTGAAACTTTTATGCACACTATTAGATTCCACTTAAATCCCGTGACTTTATGCCGTCATTCAAAACTAAACAAGATTTTAATGTATCATTTACTAAATAAAACTGTCTAGTCTACCTACCTACCTACTGTACCTACCTACCTACTGTCTAGTCTACCTACCTACTGTGCACACCATTAGATTCCCCGTGAAAAGTTATATCTCATTCACTACCTTAAACACTATTTGGTGCAGCCATATTCATTTCAATAGAGAACAAACAAACAGACAAACAGACAAACAAACAAACTTCCTCTTTTATATATATAGATAGAAGATAGATAGATACACTATATATATATATATATATATATGGTACTTTTGCATTATCCTCCCAACACTAATTTTTTTTTATAATGGCCAACGCCTGCGGCGGGCTGTTTTTACCGTAACCTAACCTAACCTAACCTAATACCAACACTAATTTTTTTATAATGGAACCAACATTATATAAAAAAATTAGTGTTGGGAGGATAATGCAAAAGAACCCATATATATATATATATTAGGGTGATTCAAATATGGGGGTAAAAAAATTTTTTTTTATATTTTAATGTGTTCAACCCTTTAAATGGTTCATTTCAGCATAAAAATAACTATCCTAAAATATTTTAGCAAATTTTTAATTTTTAAGGGTTGCTACCAGCAATTAAAAATTGACAGAATGACTCAAATTGTCAAATTTTTCCACACCACCCAGGGGGTACAGTACAAGGCGCATTGCTTTTTTTTGACGTGGAAAGCTCCCCCGTAGGTCCTACCATAACCACAAGCATGCATAATTAAACTAGCATGATATTTGAGACATTAGCTGTCCTTACTTCATCAATGTTTCTTTTTTTCTATCAGGGTAAACAGTCCTGTAGTTTTTCACTACTTGTAGCAAGAATTGTTTTTGATCTTCATCATGTGTTAGTATTTTATTATATTCATCCATTAATTTTACTCCTCTTTCTGCTATATCATTCACGACTTTCCACTGTTTGATAGATTTCTTAGCGGAGTTAAACTCTTCATCATTATGCCATTCTTTAGCATCTTTGAGTAAAAATTTTGAACTAAATTCTGTTATTGTAAAGAATCTGAGTATTTGATGTGACAAAATCTTCTAATTTCTTTGTTAGAATAAGTGCAGGATCTAGAAAAGCCCGTTTTGCAGGAAGAGTTTCTTTTGTATTTTGCAAGGCCTTTACCATTTTGTTTGTTGTTTCAGTAGGCACTTCATCATCATAAAAGGCCAACGCTACCAGTTCTTCTGATAGGTACCAGAGGTGACCTAACAGTTTTTTAATAGCAACAAATGCAATTGTGTCATTTATTTGTTTGTAGACTACAAGATTCTGTAATAATTCCAGATCAAGACGAAGAGCGCAAGATGGCACAGGAGCTGTAAACCAGGGATGGGGAGTCGGCCAAAAACAACTGACTCCTGAGTCAGTATTTTTAAAAACCGACTCTGACTCCCGACTCTTTCCTTATCATGCTGATCTACAACCTTATAAATATTGGGATGTTTGTTTCGTAGATGGCGTTTCAAGTTTGAGGCTCTAGTTGGAGCATTAGCATGTTTCCCAGTGTAAGCACTAATTTTTGCATTACACTCTTAACCATCCTTTTCTACTTGACAAATAAAAATACTTTCATCCTCATTTAGCTTAAAATATTGAAAGACTGCTGATTTTCTACTAGGCCCACGACTCATTACTAATAGGGGCTAATTAAATTAATAATTAATATATTGCTAATTTTTATATGGTACCTAGTATCCTAAAATAGAAATATGAAATTCATTTGCTAAGATTTACCAGAACAATAAATCAAATGTGGAAATGTGAATCTAGAATTAGTTCAGGAAGATATTTATTTAGGGCAGAGTAGTATTCTGGTAAATTGTTGGCATATAGAAATTGAATCAAAGAGTCGGGAGTTGGTCATTTTTACCGACTCCCGACTCCCCACCTCTGCTGTAAACCATGCCTTTACATATAACCGAGTAGCAAATAGACAGATGTCTTTTAGTCCTTTTTTGTCTTTTACTGAAATTTTGAACTGAGATTTGAACAAAAAATTTTAATGAATATGTAATTTTGGCCATCCACCTAGCCCGATGAAGTCCCGCTAGATGTTTAAATTTGACTCCACCTTTTCGTTCACCTCCCAAAAAAATAATTGTTAACTGCAATAGTTCTAGGTAATTGTCTCTTGGTTGGAATGTGTCTAGTTGATTTGCTGCAAATATAATTATGTCATCTTTGATGTCATGAATATTTTCATAGATATCTGGATCTGATAATTCTGTTTCGTAGTCCTCCTTATTAATGCTTGACCATTTTTCTCTGAACTTCTTAAAACGGACTATATCTGGGCCAGAAGATGGTGATAAAGACTTTGAAACAACAGCTTCCAGCATAATTTCAAATATGTGGTGTCGACATGCCAGCCACAATAAATCATTGTCGAATTTTTGTTCTAGAAGAATAGCTGCACCATTTCTAGGACCAGTATTGGCAGCCATTGTATTGAAACACACGCATTTTATTTGTTCGCAGATGCCCCATTCAAGCGATGTCTGATTGTTGGCATTAAAACTAGAGACGCATTTCTGTCACTCAATTTTGCAACATCAAGACTTCCTAATAATTTATCATCAAACAATTTTCTACATTTGCCTACCTTACTTTTCCATGTTGAAGGTTGTGCAGCACAGAAACCAGATTCATCACTTTTACTCTCCTCTGCTTCTGATTATGTACTGGTGAGTATGAGAGCCTCTTCATTCTTCTTTCTTTTGATCTCTTCTTCTGCTTTCCTCTTTTCATAATGTTGTTGCTTTTCTGCTGCTCTTTGCTCTTTTTTAGCAACAGCCTTATCAATGGTACCCATTTTTCCATGACGTCCTTTCTCACGTTGCATTTCAAGAATTTCTTATCATCTTCTATTTTTATAAGCTGCATAGCATTCTCATGAGCAATGTCAAATAAGTTTTCCAGTTTATCTTTCCATTTTTCTTCTTTATTATTTAAATTTTGTGATCTTTTCAATTTGTTTGCTTTGTTTTTCTTAAGCAGCTGCCATTCCTTCAGTATTCCTTGAATTTTATCTACTACATGTACTCTGTTTTGCTGGGATTCCTGTTTTTTTCCAAACTACTAGCACATCATCCACAGTAGAGTAGCATGATTCTCTAATGCCTCGCTTTTTAATATTTCTGTAGTGCATGAAGAGGGCCATCATTTCCTTCTCTGATCGTAATACGGATGTTTTAGTGCTGCAGAGGGCTGCCCAATTAGCCATACTTCAGTTTCTTTTCTTGTAGAACTTCTCCCAACTGAGCAACTAGGTGATGGTGAGTTAGGCCTAGCTTCCATAATTGATTAATTGGTATCAAAATTACGAGTGCCAAACATCAATTAAAAGCAAGCTAGTATATAAACCATGAATTAAAAATTCTGAAATTCAAATAATTAAACAAAATCATAAGTTGTAAAAACAAACAAATTGAAAACCAGGGAAACTTTGACGCCTGGTAGCACATAGTAAATTTTATTTAAAATTCACCAAATTTGGCAAACACTACTTTTTTGTCATAGGGAACAAAAATACAGGTTGAACAATTAAGAAAAAAAACTGATTTTTTTGAATCACCCTAAATATACAGGGTGGGCGGAAAGTAGCTCCCTATTTTGGATTGGTAAAAAAATACATATATTATCCATTTATTTCAGAAGAAATAATATGAAAAGGTAGGCATACATGGTAGGTTTTCTCTAAAATTCAATGTGGGCTCCAACTCTTTCCACCAGCTTCTGGAGCCGCCCAGGAATAGCGTCCACTGACTTTAGCAGGAACTCCGGCGGGATGGAGGACATGACTTCCCGAATTCGGTCCTCCAGTTCTTCCAATGTCCTCGGTTTGGTGCGGTAGACTTCTTCCTTTACCCACCCCCAAAGAAAGAAGTCGCACGGTGTCAAGTCGGGGCTCCTGGCTGGCCATTGATGTGGACCACGACGACCCATCCAACGCCCAGGGAAGTGGGCATCCAGCCACTCACGGACAACAAGAGCGAAGTGCGGAGGGGCGCCATCTTGCATAAATATCTTTGGGGGTGGGTAAAGGAAGAAGTCTACCGCACCAAACCGAGGACATTGGAAGAACTGGAGGACCGAATTCGGGAAGTCATGTCCTCCATCCCGCCGGAGTTCCTGCTAAAGTCAGTGGACGCCATTCCTGGGCGGCTCCAGAAGCTGGTGGAAAGAGTTGGAGCCCACATTGAATTTTAGAGAAAACCTACCATGTATGCCTACCTTTTCATATTATTTCTTCTGAAATAAATGGATAATATACATATTTTTTTACCAATCCAAAATAGGGAGCTACTTTCCGCCCACCCTGTATATATATATATATATATATTTTTTTTTTTTTTTTTTTTTTTTTTTTTAGTTCGGGAAGAACCGATTCGCCTCTATTTAAAGGGCATATCTCAGCGGAAAAACAAAGAAAAAGTGAGAGGAAAGACAGAGGAAAAAGAAAGGGTGGAGGGGACAGTCGAAGTGGAAAAAGACCAAGGATGACAAGGACTGCAGGGTCGAGCCCCATCATCCTTGGGTGCTAGGGCCGGGAGGGCGCACGTGAAACCTCCAGGAACAAGCACGTACAAACGAGCACAAAGAGCACTCAAGAGCACGAGCTTAGAACCCCCTTGCGGGGATATATATATATATATATATATATATATATATATATATATATACCAATTTTTTTTTTCCTAAAAAATTTTATAACTCAGTAAATATGAATTTGCACAAAAAATGTTATAAAAGAAAATCTATTTGCAATCAAATTCTATATCCATTAAATCTATTTTCAGGCAAAAATTGGGTTCCTGGTGCTAAACCGAATCTTAACCATATTGATATATAATTTTTTTTTTTTTCAATTTTTTTTTAGAATTCAGTAAATATGAATTTACACAAAAAAGGTTATATAAGAAAATTGGGTCAATATGTATTAAATGACATGGGCTGGACCTGTAGGTAAATCAAAATAACTTTTTATGAGGTACTTTTAGTCGCTTTATTCAAATTTGTCACTCATTTTTTGTGCAAATGCATATTAATGGTGAACATTATGATACTAACATATATATAAATACACTCATTTTTAGTCTGAGTATAATCTTGGGCTATTTTTTTCGCTACTCTGTGACTTAATTAGTTTGTTTTTCTGTTCTGGCTATTTTTTTTCCAAATTGGATTCAGTTTCATGGTGTTTGTGATAGAATTATGACGTGCCATTCGTGTGGTTTCAACTTCGAGAACTTCATTCATCATGTGCCCTAGATGAAGACAAAGTATTGGATGTTTTTATCAATTATGGCGTTATTCTCTCACCCTTAACTTGCCCAAAATGTGACAGTGAGTGCCTAATACGAAAAGATCAGAGAGATATTTAGGTGAAATAACCAATATTAACCTGTTAGGTTAATTGAATGCCCAGTTAGGTTAATTGAATGCCTGGTTAGGTTAATGGAATGCCCAATTAGGTCAACTGTATGCCCTTGATGATAAGAACATAATAAATTTTTATAGTGGGCACACTAGGGGCCACTTCGGCCCATCGAGGTGGCTCCACTATGTAAAAACTGCCTGTACATTGGCAACAACCAATTTTTACAAAACTACTATCAATTTAAAACTAGAGATAGAATCTCTGGATCCAGAGGATCAGTCATAATAAGCTACTATCCACAAATATGTTACACTCTATATCTATGTATAACTGACATGCAAATAAGCACACCGGACAAAAAATTAGCCACCCCTAATAGCACCGATAGTAGGAAGTTCAAGGTCACACAGAGGGCGCTGATGTAGCATTGGTAAGTGACAAGTAGCAGTGACGTAGCACACAGGATCAGATCTGTTTCGTGAGGTGGTGAAGAACAAAGTGTGTGTTGGATATAGTCTGCAAAATGGGTCGTGAGGCAGACGTTACTCAGTGGCAAAAAGGAGCCATCGTGTTTGGCAGAGCCCACGGACACAAAATGTCTGAAGTAGCCCAATTTGTTGGTGTGTCAATGCGTACTGTCCAGTGAGTTTACAAAGAGTGGTGTAGTTCGCAATCAACTGAAAATCGACGGCGTAATTGTGGCCGGAAAACAATTCTCGACAATAGGGACTGCCGCCATGTTTCTCGTCTAGTAACTGCAAATCATTTTCAAACCAGAGAACAATTGCTCCAAGAAACCAATGAGGTTCTCCAGCGACCAATTTCCGAATGAACATTGCGACGAGAACTGCATGCGATGGACATCTGGAGCAGGGTACCACGGAAGAGGCCGCTGTTAACAGCAGGTCACAAATTGGCACGTTATAAATGGGCTCAGAGGCACAAAAACTGGACTGCGACAGATTGGAAACGTGTAATTTGGTCCGATGAGTCCCGTTTTTGTTTGTTCTCCAATGATGGGAGGCAACGAGTACATCGCAGGTCCAATGAAGCCTTTAATCCTGAATGCGTCGAAGGTGTTGTTCAGGCTGGAGGTGGTTCCGTGATGTTCTGGGGATGTTTTTCGTACCACAAAATGGGCCCTCTCATTCCAGTGACGATGAATTTGAACCAGCAGGCGTACCTCCGCATACTAAATGATGAATTGGTACCCTTTGCCCTACATCTCCAGGAGCAGCATCACATTGCCACTCCTGTCTTCCAAGACGACAATTGCCGTGTGCACAGGGCAAGAAGTGTGTCTGAGTGGCACGACGAACATTCTGCAACACTGTCTCACCTCGAATGGCCCGCCAAATCCCCTGATTTAAATCCTATTGAAAATCTGTGGGATTATTTGGAACAGAATGTGAAGCGCAGGAATAGACACCCACGGACTCTGGCGGAACTTCGGGACTGGCTGATGAACGAGTGGCAGCAAATCGATGTTCAGTACATGCACAACCTCGTAGAGTCTCTGCCTCGCCAGATTCGTGCGGTTATCAAGGCCAGAGGCGCCATCACACGTTATTAGGTACATTCTGAGAGGGGTGACTAATTTTTTGACCGGTGTACTTATATCAGATCCAAAGAATCCAGTCAATTTCATTACCGTATGGTACCCATCAATACCAGTACCTTGCCAACCAAAAATAGGTCGCGGTCCATATCAATTGCGGACCAAGTCACAATTTACAACCATATACATTACAATATATATACTTAAGAGGAAAAGTGTAGGTGTGGCTGTAAAGACTGTACAGTAATGTAGAAATGTGTGCACCCATTTTGGGTCTCCCATTTAAAGGTGTTTGTGGGGAAAGTGAAGATCATGTGTTTTTCAATACCTCTCAGTACTATGGGGGGCACCACTCAGCAGAGGAATCTCTTTAAATGGGGTGTGTAAGGACAGAGAGTATCCCCTAACCCAAGATGCTGCCTGCCTATATCCTACAACACTTTAGTTGAGCTATGGGATTTATCACCTAAATGCACATAATATACTATATGAAATAACTAGTACCATTCATGCAATAAAAATGGGCTTAAACACTATCACCAGATGTCCCTTGCAGACATCAAACTATCCAACCTTCTTTTGAAAGAATCAAGTGTATCTGAAGTCACCACTTCTTCTGTCAGACTGTTCCAAAACTTAATTACTCTGTTTGTAAAACTATGTTTTCTTAAATTTGTTCTACATCTTGGCTTAAATAATTTCATACAATGACCTCTAGTCTGGTTATTGTGATCTTTAATGAAAAGAGAATCAAAATCTATCTTATCCAACCCTTTTATCATTTCATACACCTCTATCATATCACCCCTTAACCACCTCTTTTTTAATGAGAACATGTTTAGATATGCCAGTCTTTCCTTTTATGTCAATTGTCTTAGAGATGGGATCATTCTTGTTGCTCATTTCTGTACTTTTTCCAGTTTTTCAATATCTTGTATCAAATAGGGATTATTAAATTGAATACAGTATTCAAGGAAGGGTCTCACATATGAAATGTATAGTTGCTTTATAATATTGGGTGATTTGTATTCAATGTATGTCTGCATGAGATTGAGTCTAGCATTTGCTTTATTTCTGATTTCCATACAGTGATTTGAGGGTTTAAGTTCATTAGTCACAGTGACACCCAAGTCTTTCTCATCATTTTTAATCCAAATTCCATTCATATTATATTCAAATTCTGGATTTTTTGGCCCAATATATGCATAACCTTGTACTTATCAACATTAAATCTCATCTCCCACTTATCTGCCCAGGCTATTACTCTGTCTAAGTCTTTTTGTATTGTCATTGCTCCTGCTACTGACTTAACATTATGGCCTAATTTTGTATCATCAGCAAATTGAGGTTTTACATGATAGGCCTTTCTCTAGATCATTTATATAGACAACAAAAAGCAGAGGTCCCAGTACAGACCCCTGTGGGACTCTGCTCAATACGGACCTCCAAGTAGACTTATTTCCATTTAGATGAACTCTGTTTTCTGTTTCTCAGCCATTCTTCTATCCAGTCAGCTATATGACTCTTATACCATGGGCTCTAACTTTTACCAACAATCTTGCATGAGGAACAGTATCAAATGCCTTTACAAAATCTAAGTATACTATATCTACTGGTTAGATATGATTAGTTAGGTTGTCATGATATTTTCATTAGTTTAAACAAAAATGATGAGAGCAAACTTTCCTGGTTAATTTTGAGGTGTTTTGAATGTTTCCTATGGTACGGTAATGCATCATTTACTTGATCTCATAACATGAACATGTTAAGTTATGCTTTATTGTATAAAATGTAGTCAAAAATATATTTTTCAAGTGTATTTTGGTGTGTTTTGTTCGAATATGACCTTCATTTCTTGTGCAAATGAACAGAAATACAGTTATCATTGCATGGCCAAACACACATTTCTGTTCATTTGCACAAGAAATGAAGGTTATATTTGAACAGAGCACACCAAAATACACTAGAAAAATATATTTTTTAATTCAACTTCAGGCCATGTCATTTTCTGCATAATGACCAAAAATTGATTTGCAATCAAATTCTACATCCATTAAAGTTATTTTCATGCAAAAATTAGGTTCACAGTGCTGAATCAAATCTTTACCCAGGTCAATTAACCTAATTAGCATAAACAATTAATTTGAAAGTGTTGAAATACCACTTATTTTTGGTTGGTTGAATAATTTAGGATGCCAAAATAGGATATTGCCCCACTTTGAAAGTTCCTCCTACTTCAGATTTAGAATATAATTTGGAGGGAGGAGGAAAGTTACCCTTTCAGCATTACCATCATTTAAAAAATTATGGTGGACAAAAAATGCCAAGTCAGTTTAATGTAGCAGTGAGCTGTCTCTTAATACATTTACAAAAAAATAAAATAAAATGAGACAAATGTGTATTTGTCAGCTCACTGTGTACCCCTAGGAATACAGAGTGACCAATTTATAGTGGACCTAGTTTTAACCGTTTAAGGTGATAATGATTTAATTGTATGCTATGATTAATTGGTGCAATGACTGATTGCTTATTAATGAAAGGCTGGGTTAAATAATTTATGATGTTATACAGTATACCCACACCCCCATCGTTGAAAACCTCTGATGTTGGTCCTAGGTCTACATGCCAGTATGAGAAGTTTGGTGAAAGTGACACTCAGATTTAAAAAAAAGAAGTGAAATGACTCCAAAACCTATAAATTTACCATATCCTGCTATAGACAACAATAAAACTTTTGGAAAGTTCTTCCAATATGTGCCTAAGGTGAATTTCTAGAATACAGACATAGTTCTGGGACAGAGTCCATAACAGCTTGGTAATGTTGGATTAGGTTAGGTTGATTTGGGTTGATTACGTTTGGTTAGATTAGTAATTAGAACCTTCAGTGTCTGACCTGCGTCTGCATTCTTGAATTTTACTGTGGCTATTTAAGTTAGGCTAAGTCTCTGACATTTAAGTTACCTAATTTACGATTATTCAGCCAGTCAACTTACCTTCTGAAACAACTTGTAGTACAAATAACCAGCAATTCCTGCAAAAACCAAAGCTCCTCCAAGTGGCATTAATAGTTTGAAACGCTGCATGAATTCGGGCATCTTTATCTTGCATGTATTACTAGCCCGAGGCCCAACTCCAAGTTTCTAGCCTATTTTGAGACGTGAATCAAGCTCATACGTTTATGAGGACTTTTCGTTGTAGTAAAAACAGATATGCACGAATTGCCAGAATTTTGTTACTGAAAGTCGCAAATTATCTGTGAAAAATTAGCACTACACAGTAAAAGGTAGCCCAATTTTATATACTCGTGTGTGTGTGTATATATATATATATATGCACTAGAATCACAAAATAACACGTGACCTTATTAATAAGCAAACAACCACAAGGAAAAGGAAACACAAAGTCCGAGCGCTTTCGTGATATATTCACATTATCAAGGAGGAACAGCTATTTTCTGTTCCTCCTTGATAATGTGAATATATCACGAAAGCGCTCGGACTTTGTGTTTCCTTTTCCTTGTGGTTGTTTGCTTATATATATATATATATATAACGCCCTTTTTAGTTTATTCTCTTTTATTGAAGGAAATAAATCAATTACAGCATTTTAAGAGAAATGATACATTTTTTCTAGTAGTATTTGATGTGATTTGTTCAAATATGACCTCCATTTCCGTCGGAAATGAGATCCAACAAAGTTATAGTACTTTGAAGTTTGGCTCATTTTCAAGGGAAATGGAAGTCAAAATCTAAGCAAAACACATCAAATATTACTAGAAAAATGTATTTTGGTATTAATTAACCTAACCTTACCTAACCTAACCGTGGCTAAACGAGCCTAACCCTGGCTAAACGAGCCTAGAGTATTACCTTATTATGGATTAGGTGGTGGATACAGACGAGAGCTCGTTTAGCCAGGGTTAGGCTCGTTTAGCCAGGGTTAGGCTCGTTTAGCCACGGTTAGGTTAGGTAAGGTAAGGTAAGGTTAGGTTAATTAATACCAAATACATTTTCCTAGTAATATTTGATGTGTTTTGCTTAGATTTTGACTTCCATTTCCCTTGAAAATGAGCCAAACTTCAAAGTACTATAACTTTGTTGGATCTCATTTCCGACGGAAATGGAGGTCATATTTGAACAAATCACATCAAATACTACTAGAAAAATGTATTTTGGTGTGTAAAATGACTGAGTGGGATAAAATACATAATTACCCAAAATACAATATAAAACTAAAAAATTATACTGTATAAAACTATAAAGATACAATTATTAAAAGGGCGTTACTTTTGCCGCACCCGTTATATACACACTGTGTGTGTGTGTGTATATATATTATATATTATAGAGAGAGAGAGAGAGAGAGAGTGTGTGTGTAGGTGTGGGTGTGGGTGTGTGTGGGTGAGTGGGTGGGTGAATGGTGCGCAAGTCCTACGTTTATGATCATGTGCTATGCATTCTTATTATTTCCTATTCACAGGGGCGTAACTGGAGTAAAAAGGTGGGGGGGGGGGTGCAGAAACACAATCCTATTGTTAGAAGCACTCATTATCTATGGGAGTAATTATAAAAGTTGTGGAGACAACTTTTATAATTACTCCCATATATAATGAATGCTTCTAACAATAGGATTTTGTTCGTCCCCGCCCCCAACTTTTTTACTCCAGTTCCAGTTACGCCCCTGCTCCTACATATTCATATGTATTCATATCGTTTTTTATTTCATTCTTTCGTAGTTATGGCCAATATATTGGTTCCTGAGGAGTATATATAACCTTGGTTAGCTTCCGCCCGAATTGTTCAGTGTAGCGAAGGTCAAGCTTGTTGCTCCACCTTGGACCTACAGCTTAACGTGAAATCCAAGCCACGACGCACCACGGGTGGTCAGAAATTACAAAGTCCTTGCCCGGACTCGATCTCATGACCTCCCGATTAGCAGTCCAGCGTCTTAACCAATAGGCCACCCAGGATACCCATTCATCAACCAACCTATTTTTTTTTTTTTTTGAAGGCTGAACGTCTGGGTAAGCTGCACGCTGACTGCTTTCGTCGGAAATCAAACTTGGGGTCGGTAGATTCGTAGTCAGCGATGCTAATCACCATACCACCGAAGCACAAATATATATATATATATATATATATATATATATATATACACACACACACACAGTATATATATATATTATATATATATATATATAGATATATATATATAATATATATAAAATATAAAATTTCATGAATGATACTCTCGATAAACATTACAGTAGACCATGTGCGGTTCTAATCCGCACTCGTGCCACCAAAGCTGAGGAAGCAAGTGAGAGAGAGTGTGTGATAACAGTAACGTATATATACTGCAAAAGCCAAAGTCTAAGCAAAAAAAAAATAATATATATATATACACACACACAGTAGTTCGCTTATTTTTTCCAACGAACTTGAAACGGTTCATCCTACTCAGTGTCATTGTCATATTTTTAGTTTTGGCTTCTTGGTCTGAGAGTGAGACCCTCAAAAGGAAATTCTCAGATATATTCTCATTCCTAATGTAGGATTTATCATTTTAAATTGGGTCACAGTCTCTCTCTCTCTACCCTTTCCCAAATCAGGAAATCTTTTCTCATATTTGGAATTTTTACTTGAAGCATTCTCACTCGCGAACTGCGAATGGGAATGACAATGAGTGAAAAGTAATTCCTCGAAAAACACTCAAGGTATTTTCCTATACTATATATCTAAAACAAGCCTCTAAATTACATTTCTGTAACGACAGACTAAATGGTACTTTCCTGTTATCCCGGACCCCAGACTTTTTGCCAGTTGCCAGACTTCAATTTTGACAGAATATTTTCGTTAAAACTAACGAAAATATCACGACTTAACCTAACCAATTATCAAGTGCGTACAGTTTACCTAACCGGGCATTCAATTAACCTAATTAGTTGGTAGAGTTAGGTTAAGTCGTAATATTTTCGTTAAAACTAACGAAAATATCACGACTTAACCTAACCAATTATCAAGTGCGTACAGTTTACCTAACCGGGCATTCAATTAACCTAATTAGTTGGTAGAGTTAGGTTAAGTCGTAATATTTTCGTTAGTTTTAACGAAAATATTCTGTGTTAAAACTGAAGTCTGGCAACTGGCAAAAAGTCTGGGGTCCGGGATAACAAGAAAGTACCGATTAAACTAATTCTAAATCTATTCTCACTACATTACATTTAATTCTAGAATAATTATAAACGTCCGTAAACTCTAATTGAGGAAAAATTTTAATCTCGGCGCCTTCATCGTTTACCATTTATTTTCATCTAATTTTTAATTATCACAAATGAAGACTAGTTCCTTTAAATTAATGTATTTCACGGCTTATTTCTGAGTCACGTATGGTAGGTGTAATTAACGGTTTATAAGCAGTCCTTAATGAAAATTACAACAGCGAAACTTAGCAGTAAAAAATAGGTGAACACACGTTCCACTACAGTATAATAAAAGGGGTTATACTTTAAACAAGATTTGCGGTAGAAATACAAAGATGTTTGGAGATATAAACACACACACACACGCGCGCGCGCACATCTTCCCGTGGTCGAGGTATCGACTTTTTTAAATCGATATATTTGGAAAGCTAGTTGAGCAAACCTAATTTAACCAAACAACCTTTTGGGGGGGGGGGGGCGTTCTTGCGGGTGTTCGCCCTTGGCCCCTCTTTCCTGCATCAAAAAAAAAATAAAAAAAAAAAAATATATATATATATATATATATACTGTATATATATTTGTTTTTGTTCATATTTTCTTAGATGTCAGAGCTAACATTACTTCTGAAGATTTCTACATACAAAACTTGTAAGAAACCGAGGTCTATTTCAAATAAAACTGGTTTGCAAACGATTTGCCATCGAATGCTTTAAGATTATGTAACAAGTCCTTCAATGAAGTAAATTTATTATCTTAAGATTTACGCATGTTTCTATTTTGTAATTATGAATGTTTTAGTAAAACTAAATGTAGTAAATTCGGAAGAAATTGGAAATTTATAGAATTCTAAATTGTTCTTTATTAATGCGAATTTATACTAGCATTCAAAATTAAGCTCATTGAACTGTATTATACTTAGGGTGGCGTAGTATCGCGATACATTTTCTGTATCTTGTATCGTATCGCGATACATTTTCTGTATCTTGTATCGTATCGCGATACATTTTCTTTATCTTGTATCGTATCGAGATACATTTTTATTATTTGTATCGTATCGAAAGATGCAATACAAATAAGTATCAGTAACAACGCGATACTTTATCATAGACTCAGTCAGTGATCTTTCCCCAGAATGTCTGATGAATTGTTTGAGGTCACTCTTTGTAAAATTCAATAAAAATAGAAAGTAATTCAGTATATATATATTATATATATATATATATATATATATATATTAGTGATGTAGGTCACATCCGCAACCGCATCCGCATCCGCGGAACATCCGCACATTTTCTCGCATCCGCATTCGCACCCGCATCCGCACTTTGGACTGCGGATGTCGTGCGGATGTGGACCGTTGAGATAAAATGTCATTAATAAGCGGAAATTATCAAATTCTACTATATTAGTAGAACTAGTTCATTGTGCGCAAAAGTGATGCAAGCGACAAGACGAGAGGCTGTTCTTGTATGAAGTTACTCTCTTGCAACCTACTAATTAGATCCACGTTACAAAGCTAAGTTATTTTCACCTAGTACATTAGAACGAGTTAAATCATCACTTGGCAAAGCAGTTGAAGAGCTTCAATCTCTTGAATCTGTCGCTTCGCCACCCACCAAAAGAATAAAAGTTTCAGTGACAGAACCAACACCTTCAACAAGCAAATCTATCACAGAATCTGTCTCTCAGTTTCTTGAGTCAAGCAGCAATGACGAGACCTACGCGATGTCAAAAGATGTAGTAAAAATGATCGAGAGCTATTACCAAGAAAAACGCCTGGCTGCATGTGAAAATCCTATTAGTTGGTGGAAAAATACGCAGAATATCTATCCATACTTGAGTAAACTTGCAAGGAAACATTTAGCCTGTCCTCCAACAAACGTACCAAGCGAGAGATTATTTAGCAGTGCTGGATTAATATATGATGAAAAGGAAACAGACTGGCAGCAGAAAAGGCAGAAAAATTAATGTTCCTTAAGCATAACCTTCCTATAATTAAGTTTGAACATTAAACGATGAACATCTTAGTTTACTTTATTTTAATTACTCATTTATAAATATGCCTAATAAAACTTTAAACTTAATATAAATAGTTATCAAGCTAATTAAAGATCTCTTTCTATAAGGGTGGAGGTTGGGGAAAGAAGTCGGTGGGGTGCATTTGAGTTGGGTTCACGTCCCGCATCCTGGTAACACAATTATGGTTTCTAATTGTGGCTAAAACTCAACAAAATATAACGAATTTATTTGCAGACGAATTCACTAATTGATTTCTATATTAGTTAGATGCTTGATATTATTTTATATGTTCAGAGAAAAGTACAGCAATTATTGTACAATTAACCAATTATACTACATTATAGCTACAGCTCTCTCTATAATAACTTATCATATACGTTAAACACAACAAATCTCAAATATATCCTAAAAAATAACGAAAATGTAGACATCCGCATCCGCATCCGCGGATGTTGAAATCAAACATCCCCATCCGCATCCGCATCCGCGGATGTGAAAAAAATGACATCCGCTACATCACTAATATATATATATATACGTATATATGTATCGTAACGTATCGTATCGCGATACATATATTATTCCTATATCTAGTATCGTAACGCGATACATTTTTGCCAATGTATCGAGTATCGTATCGCGTTACTTTTTTTGGCCCCAATACGCCACCCTGATTATACTGTTATTTTACATAAACCCTAGGATGAAGTTCGCATTGAATATGATATTCGAGGGTATAAGTTTTGCAGTATGATCTCATGAAACTGTAAAAACACACACACACACACACATATATATATATATATATATATATATATACTATATATATTATACTAGCGGAGCGACCCGGCGTTGCCGGGTGGATGTTGAACGCTATATATATATACAGTATATATATGCCCGGTTAGGTTAATTGAAAGCCTGGTTAGGTCAACTGAATGCCCGATTAGCTTAATTAAATACCCGGTTAGGTCAACTGAATGCCCGATTAGATTAATTGAGTGCCCGGGTAGGTTAATTGAATACCCGGTTAGGTTAATTGTACGCCCTTGACGATTGGTAGGTTAAGTCGTGATATTTTCGTTAAAGCTTACTAAAATATCACGACTTAACCTAATCAATCGTCAAGGGCGTACAGATGACCTAACCTGGCAGTCAATGAATCTAACTGGGTATTCAATAATTTTACCATAGGTTTATATATATATATATATATATATATATATATATATATAATATATATATATATATATACACACACACACACACACACACACAGGGTGTTCGGAAAGTCACTGTGCACTTATATTTATTTAATAGCATACAATAACATTGCATATATGATAGAGGTTATGGATGGGACCATCAGAACTTATAAAAGGTGTTGAAAGTGATGTCCTTTAACAGCAATACAGGCCTGGACCCGTCTTATTTTATTTTGAAACACCTTTGTCAGTTCTTCATTAATTAACATTAATTATATAAGTGTACAGTGACTTTCCGAACACCCTGTATAATGACGTAATGATCTTGATGACGTCATTTAATTTTAAAAAATTAATTATTTCATTTATTAACACCCAGGTGCACAACCTCGGAACCTAACCTAACCTAACCTAAGCAATCGTCAAGGGCGTACAGTTGACCTAACCGGGCATTCAATGAACCTAACCGGGTATTCAATAATTTTACCATAGGTTTCGATATATATATATATATATATATATATATATATATATATATATATATATATATAAGCAAACAACCACAGGAAAAAACTGCCGAAACTGCTGAGGACTTTTAACGTAAATATCGCGTTCAGAAGTTTAGATGTAATTAAGAATTCATTGATTAAAAACTCCCCTTTAAGTGAACAGGGTTGTGTATATAAAATTTCACGCACAATATGTAATCAATTTTACATTGGTCAAACTGGCAAGACACTTGAGTTACGTTTAAGCAGCATAAATAGAGTATAAGAACCGGCCAGGAATCTAACGCCATTTTCATTCACGTAAGAGATACTAATCATCCCACTGACTGGAAAAATGCCTCCAAATTAAGTTTTAGTAAATCTATTGTTAGTAGAAATATACTTGAATCGAGTGTGATCAAGAATAATGCGGATTTGGTTCTTAATATTAGCCCTGGGCTTTATAAATTAGATTTGTACATTGTTAAAAAGTGGTGTATTATTTTGACCGCATTCTTGCCATTTAATTGTTTGCTTTAATTAAATAAATATTATTTTAATAATTGTTAACATTTTTATGTGTACATTTTAATTGTATTATTTCTTTATATAGTCTTTATGTACTTGATAGTTTAGTAGACTTTTGAACAGGCTATCTATTGAAAATTTTTTTTTTAGATTGTTTTTAGATATTCAGAATATTCTGGAAGGAGCACGTGACGACGCTTGCACCATGTCTTTTGTTTCCTTAGATTCTTGCCACTTAATTGAAATACTATTTCTAATAACTATTATAATAGTTTTTGTTTTGTGTACATGTTAATTGTCTAATTTCATTTATATAGTTTTTTATGTATTCAATAATTTAGTAGCCTTTAGATTAAGTTATCTACTGGAAAAAAATCTTTAGATTGTTTATTGTTTTTAAATTGAGTTGCCTATTGGGGAATTGGATCAAGTAAAGATAAGCACCCCCAGCCTTCTTTAATTAGCCTTATAAGGCTAACTAACGAAAATATCACGACCTAACCTAACCAATCGTTAAGTCAACTGTACGCCCTTGACGATTGGTTAGGTTAGGTCGTGATATTTTCGTTAGTTAGCCTTATAAGGCTAATTAAAGAAGGCTGGGGGTGCTTATCTTTACTTGATCCGGGGAATTTTTCGCTTGTGTATTTAACTCAGTTACTTGGTAAATTCTGTCTATTTCTTTCTTGTCCCTGAAGATGTGAATATATCACGAAAGCGCTCGGATTTCGTGTTTACTTTTCCTTTTTCCCTGTGGTTGTTTGCTTATTAAAAAGATCACGTGTTTTTCTGTGATTTTACTGTATATATATATATATATATATATATATATATATATATATATATATATACGTAATGACGTAATAATCTTGATGACGTCATTTAATTTTTTAAAATTAATTATTAATTTATTAACACCCAGGTGCACACCTCGGGACCTAATCAATATGTGTGTGAAGTTTCATGTTTGTAACTGCGTCCTCTATTATTATTATAGATTATTACAAGCGGTACAACTTGGCCCTCCGGGCGGGTAGCACTGTAACATATACTGCTATATACGCCATTACCCCCCTACCCTTCTCCCCCATTACCCCCACCACAAAAGTAAAAAACGCCATTACCCACATTATCCCCACCCTCACTCCCCCAATTACCCCACACCCTCCCCACACACAAAGGTAAAAAACGCCATTATATATATATATATATATATATATATAGAGAGAGAGAGGAGAGAGAGAGAGAGAGAGAGAGAGAGAGAGAGAATATGCATCACCACGCTTTATGCTAATATAATACTGTATGTGTCAGTGACAGAGGCGTACCGAAGGTGAGGGCGACAGGGGCGATCGCCCCCCCCCCCCCCTTGAGCTAATAAATTATTATTATTTTCCCAGTAAAATTGCTAGGTTTCAACAGGATGAGAATGAAAGTGAAAAAATTAAAAAAAAAGGGCAAATACTAGTTTATTTGTTTGAAAACAGATTAAATCTCAAAGAAAACAGCTTATTTTTTTTAGAAAACACAATAACTCTTAAAAAAAAGAGATTAATTTTAAAGAAAAAAAAATGTTTGATAGAAAATTACATTTATCATTCGTTTATACTGTAATATACATCGTTACTTAAATTAACGCTTCATCACTGACTCCTTCGAAGACGATGAGTAGTCTTGGCGATGTTTTGCTACTAATTGGAGGATGAATTGTTTTTGTTCTTCATCCTTCGTCAAAGATGTATTATATGCCTTGATAAGAGCGATACCCCTCTCTGCCGAATCATTGACAACTTTTAGGTTGATCGGTATGCGTCGAAACTCTTGAAAGCAATCATCCTCCGTCCAGGAATTGGGATCGGTCCTCAGGAAGGTATCCTTCGCTGCCTTCCTTCCTTCTTTCTTTAACAGTTTGAAGATTCCCAGGGTCCTTTTGGTGACCATTTCATACAAATTCAAATCTTCAATGTTTCTTTCAAGCTTCAATCGACGAGTAACAGTGGTATTCTCGTTACGTTGAAGGTTTACGACCATCTTCCGTTTGGTCTCGGCATCGACTCTAGGATCGAAGAATGCAAGGCCGATGAGATGCTTTCCAAGATAACACAGGTGCCGTTGAAGAGCTGTGGATGCTGCTTTGGAAATGGTCTGATTTGGGTACTTTTGCAAGATTTTAAGAAGCAGAATATCGTTGAAAGGAGCGTTGATTCCGACGGGGGCCTCGTTCCAAAAACGTGCGTAGACCAAGGCGATAAACAGAGAGAGTTCGGTGATATTCTCCGTCTCAGTGCTGTCAGCTGTAGTTGATGCTTGAACAGATAAATTTTGAGGACGTAGATGGCCTTGGCCATCCAGCGTGCATGGTGAGTTGGTCCTGGCGCGCGGACCTTGACTTCTTTCTCATCACGGCACCTGAGGAAGGTGAGGCAGAATCGTAGCAATTCACGTGATTGTTTAGACTCCAGTGCCTTTGTGAAGTACTGGATCATTTCCTCTCGAAGCTGGAACATCTTTGGATCTCTGAATAGGTTGTTTGAGGCCTTCATGAAGGAATTCTTCTGAAGTGATGGCCATTTTTTCTGAAAATGTTTAAGGAGAGTCATTTCCAGGCCACCTGTGGGTCCAAGAAGTGCGTTGCAGGTGTTTGACAAGACGACTTCAAGGATATGATATCGACAAGCGATCCAGACAAGTTCCCTCCCTACTGCTTTTTCAGTCATGGTACAGGCTCCCCTGTGAAGGCCAGTATTAGACGCAGTTGTGTCAAATACGAGACCTTGGATCTCACCGCGAAGATTCCAGTCATCAATCGTCGAAATGCAAGCCTTGGCCTGTTCTTTTCCTGTAGCTCGTTGTATTTTTGGCACGGCTAGGAGTTTTTCCATCCCATTTCCCGCAACGATTACCGCGGTTCGTTCGGCTGTTTCCTTTGCGCCGCCGATGTCGGGAAGTAGTTTCCCATCCCAGTGAAGAAGAAGGGGTCCTTCGACAGAAAACGAAGCTTGATCTTCTTTGGCTGCTGCCTGCCTTGCTTGCCTTCTTGAACGACGGATGGAGCTGCGTGAAAGTCATTGTAGAAATATCATCTGGTGAAGTGAAGATATTGTTTCGTTTCGGACGATGAGAGTGTACATCTGCTCTTCCGGTCGAAGTCAACGGACGATAATTACCGTCTTCAGCGTTGAATTCTTCAGAGGATGAAGTGGATGTGCTGGATGATGGAAGAGCAGCAGCTCCAGCCTGGAATACAGCCTCTCTTTCTTTGTACCTTAGAGCTTTGTCAGCATCTTTCTCCTGTCGACATCTCTTGCGGTATTCCTTGGCAAAATTAATCTTGTCAGGGCCTGCCATACTGCAGGAAAAGACGTTTTCTCGTTGCATCATCAGGAATTGGCGGTCTTCTTCATTGTCTATCACCTTCAAGGCGTCCTTAGGCAACGTCGAAAAGCTCTGAGAGTCTCTTGGAACATGCTCTCTTTCACTCTGCAGCTTTGTAGCTGCGTCTTGCGGTTTTTCTTCAACGCAAGGAACTCTTCGTACAGCTTTGACAGCTTCCTAACGCAGGAATCGACTCGCTGTGTAGGAATCCTTGCTCTCTGCCATACTTGCAGGGCCTCTTCGCAGGCCAAGTTGTAGCTCTCTTTCAAGGTCTTGGACTGTTCATGGTAGTGAAACTGAACCAAACGAAGCACATCACCACATGTGGGTAGCCTTGCAGTTGAAAACTCGTTGCTGGGCTTTCCTAGAACCCACGTTTCTGCAGATGAGCGAGTACTTCTAGCCATAACCTGAAAAATGAGAGAAAATAATGCATTAACCGTTTAGCACCAAAGTACAATTATATAAGTGTTAAAGTAAAACATTGCAAAGTCAAAATAAATAAAGTAAAAAATTGGTTACAGTGGTTAGTGGTTGATGGGTAGGAAAATAACAAATTTTTAAAATATATTTAAGAATAAGTAAATAATAAACTTCAAGAGACATAAGATTATATATACACCTTACAATTTTAATCATTTAATTTAATAGCAACATCTTTACCGGTTATAAATTTGCATATAAAGAACATAATTTTATATATATACAAGGTGTCCCATAAGTCCGGCATCATAGTAAAAAATAATTAAAAAAGGAAAAACAAAAGCTTTTATTTACAGAACGTGCTCAATATGTATTGTTCCGTAGCCCATTCACAGAATTCCATCCGCCGGTCGGGATCATCTTCGCTTAATTTCTGTAGGATCTGAAGTTTATATGGATGCCATTTGTGAGCCTGAAGAATGCGATGGATGCTACTCTTCGACACTCCTGTCTCGGCGGACAATCGCCGAAGAGACTTATTGGGACTTCTGTTAAAATGAGCCAGGATAGCAGTCGCTGTATCATCGTCAGTGGACCTCCTTGAAGGTCCACTGCGTGGTTTATCTTCTATGGATCCTGTTTCCTTAAACTTTGCAACAAGTCTGCTAACACAACTTTGTGTTATTGGCTCGCGGTCTGGATGCAGTCTGTTAAATTCAGCAGCGGCCTCTCTTTGACTCCGATTTCCTATGAGTAGAATTATCTGGATTCGTTCTTCCTTGCTCACAGACATTATGGCCCGTAGAAAGAGAAAAATATGAATTATGGCTTGTAGAATTAGAAAAATATGAATTTCTCTTATGATGCCGGACTTATGGGAAACCCTGTGTGTATATATATATATATATATATATATATACAGGGCGTCCCAAAAAAATGTATACACACTTTAACAGCTGATAGTTCAATTGATGTTTCTTTCTTTCCAAGTTAAACCCATTAGAATTAATAATGGCAGTGAGACTAAGCTTTGAACAAAGGAAATTCATTCTAAAATGCTACTGGAAGTGTGAAAACGCAGTTGAAGTGCAAAGACAGTTTAGGAGGGAGTTTCAAACAGATCCACCAACGCGACTTACCATCACTCGAATTAGAGAAGTTTGAAGCCGATGGAACTGTTCAGAATGTCCACAAGAAGCGTTCCGGAAGACCACGGACATCGACAAGCCCCACAAAGCAAGAAAGAGTACTGGAAACGTATCACCAAAGTCCAAGAAAATCTGTGCAGCAAGCGAGTCGTGAGGTAGGAATTTCAGAATCGTCTGTCCAACGCATTTTGAGCGCTGTCAATGGAAAAGTTACATTCCAAGATTAGTCCATGCTATTACTGAAGATGATCCGGACCGAAGAGTGGAGTATTGCGAGTGGTACTTGGCACGATGTGGATGTGGATTGGACGAATGGGTTTCGTAGAATACCCTCCGCGTTCACCAGACCTCACACCACTAGACTTTTTTTATGGGATACTTAAAAGACAAGGTCTACGCTATAAAACCTGCAACAGTCGCTGAATTGAGAGCAGCCATTGAACGAGAATGCACACAAATACCAAACGAAATGTTTCGTGATGTTTGCGATTCCATTGCTTCGCGTTATCAGCAGTGCCTGGACCAGAACGGACGTCAGTTTGAAAACAGGCGTTGACAAAACAATTAAATAATGTCTGTAGATTCTATTACATTTTGAAAATGAAATGTATTTTAATAAACACTGCCTTTATAATTATTTAAAGTGTGTATACATTTTTTTGGGACGCCCTGTATATACACTGAATAAATATAATACATATGAATTAATACTTAATATATATGAATTAATAATTATACATATGAATTAATAATTAATATATATGAATTAATATTTACACGAGAATAAAAACCCACTCTAATAGACAGAGTTTATTTCCACAACAGTTTCGATACCCACTGGCATCCTCTTCGGGTGGATACAGAAAAACGAAGAGGATGCCAGTGGGTATCGAAACTGTTGTAGAAATAAACTCTGTCTATTAGCGTGGGTTTTTATTATCATAATTTCACCTTCACGTAGAAAAGTGAAGTTTTTTTGCATTTACTTACATGAGATACTATTCCTAAGCTCTTAGAGTTTGAACGAACTTAAAACCGTCCTCCAACAAGTTCAAACTTGAAATGATGCATGAGTAAATGATGTGTCTGATTCACAAACAGCATTATCCAAGAAATCGAACATTTGCATCATCCTCTGAAAGTTGAGCGGAGTCAATGTGGCGTGACTGCCGCGTCCTCTAAAAATGAAGCGGGTAGAAAATGATTAGCTAATTAATTAATTGAAAATGTGAAAATCATAGCGACCTCTTATTATGTACTGAATCGACAGATATTTTGTACAAAATCACTTCACATCTAAAGGAATAAGAGCAGCCATGTGGACAGCATTTCCAACTATTTTGAAATTTTAGTCCAAATTTTGGACCACCCTACACAAATTGTGTATGTATATATTACAGAAATTAAGAGTACGTATGTGCGTGATATATATATATATTAGTGGTCGACCGGATGTCAGTTTTTTCAACATCTGTGGATGCGGATGCGGATTTTTTATTTCAATATCCGCGGATGCGGATATTTAGTTAATCTATCAATATAATATAGAATTATGAATATATGACATAATTTTTCAAATTTCGTGATATTACTATTATGGCAGGCAATGCATAAGAATTAAAATTAATATTAATGTTTTCATTATGATAAAAATAATAACTTTCTCGAGTTTCAGCCACAGAAAATTCAATGAAACGAGTGTCATCCAATTTTCTGTGTTACCACGTATTTATATTTTGAGGTTTATATGTTTGTTTGTTCATTAATAATTAATATTTTACATGAAATGTGCATGACTGGGCCTTATAAGCTACTTTGTAAACTAATTTAATTGTAAATTGCATAATTTATTAGAGGTAATATCCGCATAACATCCGCAGTCACAAGTGCGGATGTTAAAAGTGACGCGGATATCCGGGGACACTTTGAATTTTGGGGAAATCTTTCTAAGTTTGCCCCCCCCCCCGGTCCAGAGGGCTGGCTACGCCCCTGTACGTATATATGTATATTGTCTCTGAAATGTCATTAGTAGGGCCCGGATGTTTAGGCATTATAAAATTGAAAAATAGGCAAAATAAAAGTATAAAATAGGCAAAAATAGGCATTTATTTTATACCGATCAAAAACACACAAAACAAAATAAGTTATATAATAATGTATGAATGTATCATTAGTTTCATTACTAGGGCCCGGATGTTTAGGCATTATAAAATTGAAAAATAGGCAAAATAAAAGTATAAAATAGGCAAAAATAGGCATTTATTTTATACCGATCAAAAACACACAAAACAAAATAAGTTATATAATAATGTATGAATGTATCATTAGTTTCATTACCTTGAGACTACGTCGCACATTATTAGTCTGAATTACACATAATTACAAGTAATTTTTTTATGTTTTCAACTTTTAGGCCTCTTCTTCTGTCTGAAAGAACATGCTTGTACAGCGAGAATGACCTCTCTACTTCCACTGATGTAACAGGAGCAAATTTGAAGCATGATACATTCATGGGATTCATATCCCCTACATCGGCATCAGTGTGTCCTTCAAGAACGTGTGCAATGTTCTTTAATCGTTCCAGATCTGCATTTGCTCGTATCACTCGGTCACATTTTTCGCGAACAGATTCACCTTTCTCGCCGGGCGCTTGACTGATGCCTGCAATGACTAACTCAAAAATTTTCAAAGCGTCGATTAACGGCTGGTTCCTAGTTTCAAGAGCAGTAATGTTCTCAGGTATTTTTGCAAAGTGGGAAGTGATGTATGAAAGTTCATTGCGAAGAGATCTATCTTCAATGAGGTCCATCACGATGCGGATTGATGAAGCATCTTCGATGTCAAGTGCTGATACAACTTCTCGAAACTTGTCAAAATTTGACGTGTAATACAACGCAGCCGAGATCCAGGTTCCCCACCTCGTCAAAACGGGCTGTGGCGGCAATGCGAGTTCAGGCGCTATTTCATGCAACATATGACATCTTGATGGTGCCTTAAGAAATATCTTCTTTCCATTAGAAATTAATTTGTCGACATTGGGGAACAAGCCTCGTATCTGCTCAGCAACACGGTGAAGTGCGTGAGCCAAACAAGTAACATGTAGCATTTGTGGAAAAAGAATTTTCAATGCTGTTGCTGCCTTCTTCATGTACGGCGCTGCGTCTGTCATGAAGAGAAGAACTTTTTCATGCTGGATGCCCTCTGGCCAAAGCAAAGCGAGGGATGTTGTGAAAGTTGAGCTATTGTTGAGCTGTTGGTCTTTGGCAGCTCTTCTGATGTCAGCAGATAAACTTTCGGCGTCTGATCAGCTTCCAAAGTACCTATAATCACGTTAGCAATATATCTACCCATGGAATCGGTGGTCTCGTCTATTGAAATCCATATCTTGTTATCTGCAACGCCTTCACGTATTTTCTGCATTGCAAAGGCGTAGTTTGTATCCACTAATTTTTTCGAAGAGTGGACTCACTTGGAATAACTTGTTTTGTGTATTTTTCTAAAAAGGTCTTTAATGATTTGTTTTCCAACTTCCACAGTGAATTCCAGCATCAATAAATGATTTGCATAGCTCCAAGGAAAAGGTAGATTGACGACTTGACGTTGAAGCAAATGTTGTCATCAAACACGTTTGTAGGCTGTTTGGTTTCATCTTTTCAGCAGAAGCTTTGTGCTTAACGGTCTGCACATGCTGGGAAACAAAGTACCTTTTCTCACTATTAACTGCTTTGTCACACACTTTACAAAATAACACTGTGCCATCTGTGGAAAAGATATCTTTTCCAAAGTCACGAACATGTTGGTTCAGTTTACTACTTGAAGATGAACTAACTTTTGGCATATTAACGTCTTCTAAATATCATTCAAGTTTAGTCAAATACCACTGATGATCGCACACCCTCACGCACGAAGCAGAACAACGAATATGAGGAAATGGCCGTGCGAGGCTAGTTTTCAGATACTGTGCTCAGCTGATAACGTCATTTCCGCAATATGAAATTCCACGATATCTTCATTCACGTTATCTGCGCATTCCTGGTTAGTCTAGTCGTAACTAATACATGATAATTTTCCTATAAATGCCTATTTATGTCTTTTTTCTTTATAATCTAATTAAAAAGGCAAAAATATGCATTTTCAACGAAATAGGCATTATCATACTCATACTCCCAAAAAAGGCAAAAAAAGGCATTTATGGCATTTTGCCTGAACATCCGGGCTCTAGTCATTAGCATAATAAACATTATATTAATTAATATTAGTATTAATACTTAGTAAGTAATAAGTAATTCATAATAATAATAATAATAACATCATTATAAAAGATTTATGTGACCATTCATTTTGCAAAATGTGAACGAGTCTGTTTAACTTCGTTGTTATGGCAACTGTATTCCGTTTAATAAAAAGCTAATATTTAATTAAGTAAATCTTTACAAATGAACACTCGTGTCGTTGGGAATCATTAAATCATCCAGGATTTAAACAAACTTTAAAAAAAACAACCCAGTTTCATTTTACTAATCAAATTTATTACTACACTAAGGACAACAGTTTCCCGTTACCATGACAACCTTATGGAATTCCGGCCTTAACAAACTCGGCTTTGGTCAGTTCGGTTTACGTCTAAGATGAGATGGTAGTAGCGATTTGATGTCCAACATCATATAATAATAACGCGTAACTACTTATAATTTAAGAGTAAATGAGTTCTGAACATCCTTTCACCAACGATGATATCGTCAGACGTGAGGAAAAATTTTATTCTCACAACAACTGGTACAGTTAAATTTTGTTTTTTTGCATAAGTGCGTGATATAGAGACCAGTTTGGGAGTATATACTGTACAGTATATTGTTCTATATTCTTTATTTTATTTTACTTTTAAACTAAAAAGTCCACAATTTAATAATAATAATAATAATAATAATAATAATATTATTATTATTATTATTATTATTATTTTTAGAAAGTCGATATCAGCCTGTCTTTATAAAAGGATTTACATTTAATTTCCAATATTCTAAATAGTTTTTTATTTTCAGTACTGAGTTTCTTAATAATAATTCTAGATAAGAATTTGCAGTATACTAAGAATACTGTCTTCATTTTTTTTTTCTTCTGCTGACGCGTTTCGTTCATATACTTTGTTCAAAGTATATGAACGAAACGCGTCAGCAGAAGAAAAAAAAAATGAAGACAGTATTCTTAGCATACTGCAAATTCTTATCTGGAGTTATTATTAAAAAACTCAGTACTGAAAATAAAAAATATTCAGAATATTGGAAATTAAATGTAAATCCTTTATTATTTATTATTATTATTATTATTATTATTATTATTATATGGCTTTTTTTATTGGATTCTGTATCGTATATCAATCAGAATATGGATTCTAAATAGTTGGAATTTCACGCATGAAATCGAGGAAAAGCCAATGAGACCACATTTACAAAAATATCGCAATCATCAAAATTTTGAGCTTTACGTCCAAAGCCAGTGAGTCCAAAGTGTGAAGCTGTACTCAAAATCTAAGTGGTTCGTGAACTTTTAGTAAATACTGAAGTCTCACTGGCTTAAAAAAATTCTGTTCAAAATTGTTTTGTATGAAATTAAAGTCTCCTCTATCTAGCTTTGATATAGATAATCTTTTTGGGATTAGTTTACGTAGAACATTGTATCAGTTTACCATAAAACAGCGCATTTTATTTATGATACCTATCCAGTACACTGAAAAGAAATCACCAAAGACTGAGCAAAGAGATTGCCACCATAAAATTTCCAGTGTCATATATTTGGTTACAAAGCAATAAAATCACTAAAAAATAAAAAAAAATATGGATTCCGTACAAAGTTAATGGAAGGTCGTTCAGAACCTAGGTTAACTGCGCGCATTCCGCAAACTTTTCGAGATACTGAGCAATGCATCCAAAACAGACCACGTAAATTAAAAAGGAAGTCTGAAAAGGGGAAGTTTGCATACATAGTGTTCTGGTGACCATCGAAATTCACTTTTATGATTGATTAAGCGACCAGGAAACTTCGACTTCATCCAGTTTGAACATTCATTGGATGTATAGACAGTTTCGATATCTATTCCAAAAGTAAGACTTTATCATATGTAGGTCTCTATTTGATATCACACTTGTTGCCTCCTCTGTTGCGGGATTTTCAAATAAATAAGAACGCAAATTCTTGATGAATTCAAATTACGGCATACTGTCACTTTGAGAGAACGTAGTATTTCTTCATGCGCTTCCGATTTTAAAATCCTCAGATTCATGTTTAATGAGACTTGTCAGAGAAAATTATGCTACCCATCTCCAATGCTCTATTTTCCAATATTTCACACAAACTTTCTACAAAACTGATATCTTCTTTCATCATTTCACTAAGGGACTGGAGCATTTGAATTTCATAAGGCGACAACCTTTTCACTTCTTTTAAAATTCTTTGTACCAATGAGCGACTTAGTCCCGTTTCATGTGAGAGTTGTCTCGTTAAAGGAAAAATATCGAAGACGAAGCTTATGTCGGTTGCTGAACTGAGGAACTCAATCATACAAATTTTACTAGTATAAATGATGTGTAACTTCTTAATGCGCGTTCATAAATATATGTAGATCAAAAGTGTGCACATTAAACATATGGTACAGGTGGAACAAACACTCTTGTAGCTTAATTTAGACATCATAAACAATTTATTGTGTACGCATTTACATCCATGTTAATGAAATTGTTATAAATTTTTAATTTATTTTCCTTTTTAATGGCTCACCCTGTTAAAAACCACCCCTTATACTGTATATATACAGTACAGTATATATTTAGGAGGAATGAATATTTTATTCCATGTTCCATGCAAAAGCAGGTAATCGATAACCAGAAAAATCATTAACTGACCTTGAAATTCTGCGCCTGAGTGTATTTCTTTGAGATTAGTATCCTTTTCAGTATTAATTCTGGAAGAGAAAACTGTACTTGGTTACAACCAAATACGTGTTGAACTCTGTCAACCAATAACCAATTTTCCTTTTTATGTAGAAAGGAGGGGCCAAGGGCAGACGCCCGCAAAAACGCCGCAAATTAATTTTGATGTAAGGACTCATAATGGAGTGGAGAACTGGATCCAAAACTTCCATGGGAAATCAAAGAATTGATAGAACAGGAAACAGATATGAAATTGTGGTCGGAGGAGCCCAATGGAGGAAAAAAGTTTGACAGAGTAAGAAGAAGGATGAGTGATTAGAAATAAATTCAGAATGTTGGGCCTATCTCCAATGTGATCGGGGATGCAAGTAGGGTGCTGTACAATCTGATCTAGGTTATTCAGGATAGAGAAACTGTAAGCTAGTTCACCAGGAATGTCAGTGAACTGGGAGGAAAACCAAAGGTGGTGGTGAACATTGGAATCACCTGAAACGGAGATTTCACCGAAAGGACCGTGGAATAGAAAGTCTTTCACTTTGGAAGTGAGGTAATCAAAGAGTTTTGGATAGTCAGTAGAATTAGGAGAAAGGTAGACAGCGCAGATATATTTAATTTGAAATTGGTATGTAAGCCGTAGCCAGAGGGTGGACTAGTGTAGATTTGTAGAATTCGGAGGATTCAAGATGGGTAATACGAGAGCAAGTTAGGTCGTTGTGTACATATACACAATAGCCACCTTTGGTATGAAATTGTGTATAGAGTAAGTAGGAGGATACAGAAAAGAGGTTGCTGTCAGTCGTCCCAGACACCTGAGTTTGAGAGATGAAGAGAAGGTGAGGTTTAGAGGAGATGTGGTGTTCAACAGATTGGAAACTTGAGGAAAGGTCACGAATGTTGCAGAAGTTTATGAAAAGTGAATCAGACAGATACATGACTAGGTCGTTTCACGAACCCTCACCTTTCGTTTCCAAAATATTTTAATTTGGTCTTATAACCCCACAGAACATTTCTCCATTCATCATATATTTTTATGTTCTTTTGCAAACTCAAACCTTTCTTATTCACATCACTTCATATACTGAAGGATCCACTGCATAAAAGATACTGAACTCTGACTAGGTACTATATATATATATATATATAATATATATATATATATATATATATGATGAATAAAACCACGAAGGAAAAAAAAAACACAAACGGGTGCTCAAGCGCTTTCGTCTAATGACATCCTCAGGAACACTGGAGTGAAAGGACAGATCAAGGCAATATATAGGTTACAAAAATAAACATACATACATACATATTCATATATATATACATATACATATATATATATATATATATATATATATATATATATAGTAAGCATAGAAAAAATTGTGGGAGGAGCCAACATTTATAGTTATGAAACAGATCACAAAAGAATAAAGAAATAAAAATAAATATAAATATAAATTGAGAAAAAATTAATTACCAAATAGTGCCTTAGTGATATATATGTCACAGCCTAAATAATCATAAAGAAATAAACAGGCAAATAAAAAAACCACAAATATATATATAATATATATATATATATATATATATATATAATATATATATAAAGACACCCCTATTAAAAAGGCCATATTTTCCTCAATGTTTCTCCGCGTTCTTAGGATCGCCAGTCCGGAATACATCGATGCCGAATTGGAAATATCAACGGTATTGGAAGTGAGTTGTGTTACCCATCTGCGTTCATGGAATCTTGTCTTAATAAGGCTAAACGAACCTTCTATCGTGTGAATAATAACACTCGCACCTTGTCAAAGAATATTTTAGTACTTCCATTTTCCCGGCTTCTTAGGCATTGCTAATGTACTTAAACTTTTGGATATCAGTGTAGTTTTTTCATATAACAATATTGTGAAAAACATCATAGTAAAAAATAGCCCTACCAATAATTTAGGCATTATCTATAAAATTGGGTGTAAGCAATGTGATTCCTTTTACATAGGTCAGACGGGAAAGGATTTGCAAACGCGTGTAAAACAGCATCAATATTCCGTTAGAACGGGACAGTTGTCCAGTGCCTTTTTGTCCATTTGTCAGAGTTATCCCATTGTATTGATTGGAATAATGTTTCAGTTTTGTTTCACTCTAGCAACATTGTTAATAGAAATATTCTTGAGTCGGCTATAATTCAACTTACAAATAACCTTAACATGAGTAAAGGTCTGTTTCAACTCGATCACGTTGCTCTGAATTCCTTCAAAATGGATTTAAACAAAAGGGCAGGTGTTAAATCTTTGGTAAAAATTTGTTTTTGTCTTTTGTTTCTCTCACAATTTTATTTTCAATTTTTTGCTGTATGCGTGTATGTGTATGTGTATGTGTATGGAGTATGTGTGTGGTCATTGCAGTTAAATGTGTTTGTATGTATATATGTGTGTATATGTATGTATGTATGTGTGTATATGTATGTATGTATGTATGTATGTATGCAGTTAAACGTATATATATATATATATATACACACAAATTCAGAATGGTTCCCTGAGACAATTATATGTTAAACACAGACCGTGCATGGAACAAGGAACTCTTCTGGGAAAATTAAATCCACTATAGCCCGAATAAGTAATGGTAAATGACAAATACCATAGTTTTTCTTTTTCATGATTTTAGCCCGACGTGGGCAACGGGTCTCTCGCAAAGAGATCCCATAAATATAGCTTCCCTCACCAGCTATCTGCAAGGCAGACAGGATCCAGCTTTGGGACATGGATCTAGGGTTTAAAGCAAGCCTAGATCCCTACACTCAGAACCTCTATATAAGTAAAAGACTCGTTGCATTCACGTCGTGTTGAATAAATCAAAGAAAAAGGGGGTAACTATTGTATTTTTAGCCAAAAAAAAACAAAACTTAAACCTCAACCGGGACATTGAGCGTCCACTTTTCAAGGCACATAACACGTCCGTTTAATATATACAAATTCAGAATGGTTCCTGAGACAATTATATGTTAAACACAGACCGTGCATGGAACAAGGAACTCTTCTGGGAAAATTAAATCCACTATAGCCCGAATAAGTAATGGTAAATGACAAATACCATAGTTTTTTTTTTCATGATTTTAGCCCGACGTGGGCAACGGGTCTCTCGCTAAAATCATGAAAAAGAAAAACTATGGTATTGTCATTTACCATTACTTATCGGGCTATAGTGGATTTAATTTTCCCAGAAGAGTTCCTTGTTCCATGCACGGTCTGTGTTTAACATATAATTGTCTCAGGGAACCATTCTGAATTTGTGTATATTAAACGGACGTGTTATGTGCCTTGAAAGTGGACGCTCAATGTCCGGTTGAGGTTTAAGTTTTGTTTTTTTTGGCTAAAAATACAATAGTTACCCCCTTTTTTTGATTTATTCAACACGACGTGAATGCAACGAGTCTTTTACTTATATAGAGGTTCTGAGTGTAGGGATCTAGGCTTGCTTTAAACCCTAGATCCATGTCCAAAGCTGGATCCTGTCTGCCTTGCAGATAGCTGGTGAGGAAGCTATATTATGGATCTCTTTGCGAGAGACCCGTTGCCCACGTCGGGCTAAAATCATGAAAAAGAAAAACTATGGTATTTGTCATTTACCATTACTTATTCGGGCTATAGTGGATTTAATTTTCCCAGAAGAGTTCCTTGTTCCATGCACGGTCTGTTTAACATATATAATATATGTGTATGTACCTTACCTTACCTTACAACCTCACAAAGGTTCTGCGCGATGATTTCTCATTTCGCGATTGTCAAGCTTGTATGTGTATATATATATATATGTGTGTGTGTGTGTGTGTGTTTGTATATATGTGTGTATATGTATAATATTTGGTTATGCGGGTATACATGGGTACGTGTATTTGTAATTTTTTTTTTTTTTTTTTTCAATTTATATTTATTTTTATTTCTTTATTCTTTTGCGACCTACCGTTTTTTCAGACAATAATTATAAAAACAAATTTGGTAATTTTTTTCCCTTATGCATATATATATATATATATTCTGTAATATTGCGTTTATATTTCGTATATATACCGTATATATGTTGTATATATATTTTATTGTTCTTTATATATCATCTAGGCATCATTTTGTTTTCCAATTTATATTTACTTGTACTTTTTATTCGTTTGTGACTATAATATGCATATGTGGTTATTTTTTCCCTTATAAATTGGTTGCCTCTCTTAAATTTATCTTTCAATTTATTATTATTATTTTTTATTATTTTTTTAATAATTAATTTTTTTTTTTTTTTTTTTGTGGTTTATTTCTTTATTTCTTTGTGACATCTATATCAATTTGGCATCATCTATTAAATTGATTGTAAAACTTCCCTTTTGAGCTTGAATTTATAGACTCCACTTACAATATTTATATTTATTTTTATTTCTTTATTCTTTTGTGACCTGTTCCATAAACAAGCCATTTGAATTTATATTGAAGGTCGGCCAAAGTGCTAAAAGTGTTTATATATATATATATATATATATATATATATATATATATATATATATAATATATATATATATGTATGTATATATTTGTGGTTTTTTTATTTGCCTGTTTATTTCTTTATGATTATTTAGGCTGTGACATATATATCACTAAGGCACTATTTGGTAATTAATTTTTTCTCAATTTATATTTATATTTATTTTTATTTCTTATTCTTTTGTGATCTGTTTCATAAACTATAAATGTTGGCTCCTCCCACAATTTTTCTATGCTTACTATATATATATATATATATATATATATATATATATATATATATATATATATATATGTAATATATATGAATATGTATGTATGTATGTTTATTTTTGTAACCTATATTGCCTTGATCTGTCCTTTCACTCCAGTGTTCCTGAGGATGTCATTAGACAAGCGCTTGAGCACCCGTTGTGTTTCTTTTTTCCTTCGTGGTTTTATTCATCATAAATACTTTTCACGTGTCACTTTCGTGAAATAATTTTTCATATATATATATATATATATATATATACAGGGTGTCCGAGAATTATCTGTACAATGTTTGGCTGTTATTAAAAGTCAACCATGAAGTGTAGAAATTCCAGTGTTGTCCCATTTTACAGAGAATCTCATTAAGTTTTTTCTGATACCACGTTTTGACAAGTTTTTTAGAAATGTACGCGAGTGACAGACATTGATGATTTAAAAGCAAGAATCACAGCTGCTATTGAGCGAATTGATGTGGATATGCTGCAGCGTACATGGCAACATTTGGAGTATCGATTGGATGTTTTGCGAATCACTAATGGTGCACATATCGAATGTTTGTAACAACGTTACTTTAATAAAAGAAACTTTTGAAAATACAGATTCTAATAATCTTGTTTAAGAATTTTACGTGTGTTATCAAGAATTTTATTAAAAGATGAAATTGTACAGATAATGTTCGGACACACTGGAATTTCTAAAAAACTTGTCAAAACTTGGTATCAGAAAAAACTTAATGAGATTCTCTGTAAAATGGGACAACACTGGAATTACTACACTTCATGGTTGACTTTTAATAACAGCCAAAAATTGTACAGATAATTCTCGGACACTCTGTACACACACACACACATATATATATATATATACACACACATTCAACTGCAAAGAACACGCAGTATAAATAACGTAAAGAACGACGCTTGTATAGGAGATACTCCGCCCAAGACGAGAGAGAGAGAACGAAACAATAGGAATATCTCCTATACAAGCGTCGTTCTTTACGTTATTTATACTGCGTGTTCTTTGCAGTTGAATGTATATAATGTTACGGCATGCCGGAGGTGCCCCCTTGGGGCATTGGTTTCTGCGAGTATGTAGAAGAATTACGGCATTTGGAAGAGTGAGGCCCATGGTGTAATGGTATCGCATCTGACCGGCAATCGGAAGATCCCGGGTTCGGTTCCCGGGTGGTTACCTCATTTTTTCATTTTTTCGTTCTCTCTCTCTCGTCTTGCGCGGAATATCTCCTATACAAGCGTCGTTCTTTACGTTTATATATATATATATATATATATATTATATATATATTATATATGATACACACACACAGTGCATGGAACAAGGAACTCTTCTGGAATAATTAAATCCACTATAGTCCGAATAAGTAATGGTAAATGACAAATACCATAGTTTTTCTTTTTCATGATGCTAGCCCGACGTGGGCAACTATAGTGGATTTAATTATCCCAGAAGAGTTCCTTGTTCCATGCACTGTCTGTGTGTATCATAAAAAACTCAGTGGACCATTCTGAGTTCATTCCCATATATATAAACTCAAAAAGTTTTATTTACAAGCTATTGAAGTTCAATATGAGTTCCTTTTGTGGCTCTGTATGCATACATTTTGTATCATATCATACTGAACTTTTCTAACAGCCTCACGTATCCTTTCTTTCAAATTCCAAAGTTGTTGCCATTGGTGGAACAAAAACTTCATTTTTGACATAGCCCCAGAGGAAGACGTCAAAAGGGGGGGTTAGATCGGGCTAACGAGCCGGCCAAGGAATGGGCCTCCCACGCCCGATCCAACAATCAGGCAAATACTTATTCAGGAATGGTGTAACCACAAAAGGAGCTCCTATTGAACTTCAATAGCTTGTAAATAAAAGTTATTGAGTTCTTCTTTATTTGTATATCTTGCTTTTCGCTGTAGCTTTGTTAGTTTTTCATAATAAATGTTTAAAATCGGGAAGATCATTTGTAATCACCCGGTACACACACACACACACACACACACACACACACACACACACACACACACACACACACACACACATATTATATATAGTACAGGGTGGGCGGAAAGTAGCTCCCTAATTTAAATTACATATAAATTATGTATAAATTGTGATTGTATTGTTATATTGTTATGGTGTGTTCTCTAAGTGTACAATTGTAACGTTCATTTTTTTTTTTCATTTCAGATTGAAGGGTAACATGGCTGAGCGTTTAACACTGCAGGAGCGTGCCCAGTTGGCGGCACGGTACGAAGTTTGGCAATCTGTCGTTCGAGTTCAAAGATGGTGGCGGGCCATTCACGGACCACGTGCCCAAGTGGACCCGAAAACAATCAAGAACTGCCACTCGAAGCTCATGACCACGGGGTCTGTGGCAGATGTTCGAAGATGTGGTCGCCCTTCGACATCCAGGGCCCAGGAGACGGTGCAGGCAGTTCAGGAAATGTTCGCACGGAGTCCACGAAAGTCAACTTGCCAGGCAGCTCGGGAAAGTGGACTCTCCCGCTACTCAGTGCGAACTGTGCTGAAGAAGGAGCTGAACTGGCGTGCGTGGAAGCCGCATTACTGCCAATCTCTCTCGGACGAGGACTGCGACATTCGCATGGAGTTCGGGGAAATCATGCTGGTGGCATGAAGACTGGCCCCATCTCTTCCGCAACATCCTCTGGAGCGACGAGGCGGTGTTCCACGTCGGAGGCTTTGTCAACCGCCACAATTGCCACTACTGGGCAGGAGAGGATCCCATGGTTACCGCTGAAAAACGGCAGAATCGGTTCAGTGTAACGGTGTGGTGTGGTATGACCTCAGATCAGGTTGTGGGCCCGTTCCTTCTGCGCAACACCATGAATGCTGAGCGGTACCTTGCTATGTTGCGAAACGAGGTCTGGCCGGTTGTCAGCACATGGGAGAACATCGACGATCTGATATTTATGCAAGATGGCGCCCCTCCGCACTTCGCTCTTGTTGTCCGTGAGTGGCTGGATGCCCACTTCCCTGGGCGTTGGATGGGTCGTCGTGGTCCACATCAATGGCCAGCCAGGAGCCCCGACTTGACACCGTGCGACTTCTTTCTTTGGGGGTGGGTTAAAGGGAAGTCTACCGCACCAAACCGAGGACATTGGAAGAACTGGAGGACCGAATTCGGGAAGTCATGTCCTCCATCCCGCCGGAGTTCCTGCTAAAGTCAGTGGGACGCCATTCTGGGCGGCTCCAGAAGCTGGTGGAAAGAGTTGGAGCCCACATTGAATTTTAGAGAAAACCTACCATGTATGCCTACCTTTTCATATTATTTCTTCTGAAATAAATGGATAATATACGTATTTTTTTACCAATCCAAAATAGGGAGCTACTCCGCCCACCCTGTATATATATATATATTAATATATATAATATATATATATATATATATATATTATATATATATATATATATATATATATATATCGGGGCTCCAATAAACCTTAGCCTCCCTGCCCATGGCCTAAACCATTAGAGGTACAGTAAAACTAAACATACCTTACAAAAGAGAATTTAATCCTGCATTTAATGAGAAACAATTAAAACTTGGTGTTCCCGCCATTGGCTTCCAAGACAGCCTGAATTCGCTTGGGTAGCTTGCCAAAAGTGACGTGAATAGATCTTGATCGTTACGCAAATTGCTAAAACAGTTTCAATGTGTTGCGTCATTGTATCCTTCGAAAATCGATTTGGTGCAGGTTCTTGAAACAAGAGACATTCAACCTTGTCCTTTATAAACTGATCCAATGTGTTCACAGACGTTCAGGTCAGGAGAATTTCCTGGCCATTCTTCATTTCCAAAGAAATCGATCTCATGGTTTCGCAACAACTGTTGAGTGGCTAATGTCTTAAAGCAGGGGGCCTTATCGTGCAGAAGTGTGACCTGATCGACATCCATAACATTGTTTGGGTTTCTTAGAAAAGGAATGACATGTGGGATAGAATAATATCACGAAAATACTGTCCATCCCAACTCTGACCATTTGGCTTCAGCACCACATGAGCTTCTTTGCAGTGAAAAAACAAAACACCAACACAGTCTGGACTTTTTAATAATTCGCGATAATGTTCATTGTCATCGATTTCATCTGGTGTTGTGGCCCACACTCGATCATTTTGGTAGTTAGGCCGACGTGTTACGTAAACAAAAAATTCATCGGAGACAGCTAAATGCATGAAATCATCCACATCCCAATCTTCAAGATAATGGGCAAACCACATTCTGTCATCGATGTTAAGTGAGTTTTTCTTGGCTTGGAAGTTCATGCCAAGGCTTTAAACCTTGCCTATGACGGTACAGTCGAATGATCTCACCACAACGATCTTTCCTCTCAACACTTCGATCTCTCTAGAAAGTTTAGCACAGCTGTTTTTCCGCTTACGCGTACCGCTTTCAATGATGTCCTTTGTTTCCTGAGAGTGGCAAATTTGGGCGCCCAGATTTGGTTGTATCCATTTCACATTCATCCAAAGTTTTATTCCAATTTCTTTTGACGAAGTCCTCACTTCTTCGCAACTTTTTGGCAACCCATGAACGTGTTATAAAGGTGGCTCCAGCATCACGAGCTTCCCGAAATGTTATTGCTCGTATGCGATCTATCACACGTTGCCTCTCCGAATCACCAATTAATTGAGAAGCCAGCCATATTATCACTTTATCGCTAGAGTAATTTTAATACCTGCAATAAATAAAGAATTTTATATATTTTTATAATCACTAAAAACTATTTCGATATAAGTAAACATGTAAGCTGCAAATGGGGGGCTAAGGTTTTTTGGAACCCCTTATATATATAATTTTTTTTTTTTTAGGTAACTACTTCACGCTTTCCTGGATGATCCCCATCTTGCAGAACTTGAATCGAACCCTAGTTTGAATGATTTCCTTGATTCTGGGAATACCCAGATTTTAGGAGCACATTTCCTACCATCAGAGAACAGAGTAATATTTACTCCCAGGGTAAGAATACGATTTTGAACGGGAATACATGCCTGTAGTCAATTTTTACTAACACTAACTTAGTATAGGTAGTATATTGGAAGAAGTTAATGAAATAAGGTTTCAACTTTTGATCAGTAAACCTCCAATAGTACCTCATTTTTCAATACTGTTTTCATAGTAGTGGCCCCAAACTAGACTGGTGTGTTAGCCTGGACCCTCACAGTAAAAAGGTTGCACACCTCTCTTCTAAACCTTTGGATACTTATTACTATTTAAAATAAAAACAATAATTGGAAATTTGAAGTCCTTGTCAACAGTACGAGTAACAAACTTTAAAATTATGGTTAGCCGTTACTCGCACCATCTGTTGTAATTATGACTTCGACATAGGCAGCGGAACGGGGGCCCCGGACACCGGCGGCCCCCTCTTAAGTTGACAGAGGGGGCCAGGCCCCCCTTGCCAGCGAAGATACTTTGACATTTTGAACTTTAAAAAACAAGTTTTTTAATTTTGTAATTAGTGGAACTCAGCCTCACAATTCACCATTATATTACGAAGGTTCTTTGATCGTAAATAGGCCAAAATTTCCTCAGATTCAAACAACGACTTCCAATGACAAATTCTCGTTTTCTTCAAAGTGAAGCCAACTGTGATTACAGATGCAAATCTGAACGAGATTCTAGTTTCGTCAATGATAGATTCTCCTATTTCTTCCCTCTACCATTCACTTCAAAAGCTCTACGCCCCATTTGTTAAAGGTAACACAAAGTACTAAAAAGAATAACAAAAAGAGTTTGTGCGATGAATGATAGTGAAAATAAACTAATGTTATTTATACATTCGGATAAAGTCAGAAATGATCAAATCTGCTATTAATTTCAAATTAATTTTGATGTAAGGACTCAGAATGGAGTGGACAACTCGATCCAAAACTTCAGTCTTTAGTAACAGAACTTGCGGAAGGTTTGGGTACCCTCATCAGGAGGAAGAATCCAGAAGCCTTCAGACAGCATGAAAGTGGCAGTTCATCCTCAGCATCTCTTGCCGGTAATAATGATTTATATTTTATAAGCTGGTATCCAACCTAAACTACAAACTGATATAATTTTCAACCTTTCAACAATTAATGCCTACGGTCCTTTTCAGAGACTGAGTAAAATCGTCTGGTGTTAGTCAGAACAAAATAAATTAGGCCTAAGTGCCACTGGCCTCTTAAGGGTGAAGATATTTTTAAATGAATCTACAGTGTAATACTCTTTGTAAAACCTTATTATACTGCAACAGGATGAAAAGCTGTATTGTTGTACTGTACTGACTTCTTTATAATAACATGCGGACAGCATAAAATGAGAATTTGACTCCCTGCTGCCCTACTTCTCCTGAGGCGTTAAGAATTCAAACCCTCATTTAGTGTCCGTATTGGATCTATACTCATTTCTTCGACAAGACCAAACAATCGATACTCTAAAAAAATTAACTTAACCTAACCTAACCACGCAATCTATCCTAGCTTAACCTAACCTAACTTAGCGCAATCTAACCTAGCTTAACCTAATCTAACTTAGCGCAATCTGACCTAGCTTAACTCATAATATTTTGTCGATTGTTTGATCTTGTTGATCAATATCTTGGTCTTCTTAGTGAAATTAATCCTATTATGTATCTATAAGAAATGTAGAAAAGTCAACAGTACACAGAGGAGACAAAAGAAGTAATTGTTGTTGTCACTTGTTTCGTCCAGTAATTGAGGTTTAGAATCTGTTCGTCCATAAATTTTGCAAAAGGTCTTGTTTTCCCATGAGAATTCCCTATCCTTCATTAAGTGAAGATAATGATCTGTATCACGGAGTTAATGCGAATTCAAAGAAGGATAACACTCTAGAGCAGTGGTTCCTAAAGTTTTTCTCGCTCAAGGCACCCCCAAATCTATCTGTTCTTTCGCAACATACGGGTGATTTTCGTTTCTCACTGTTCAACATCTATTTCCCTTCCCGCTCCCCACTACAACACCACGTAACTTCAAACCTTCAAATTAAACCTATGCAGTTCCATGTGGACGTAATAAATCTCGGGTGTTCTCTTTCGTTTGAAATTTCAATATCTTCACTAACTTTCCAATTTTCAATTACTTACTTTTGTCATATTCATCAAATTTTGCGGCACTCCGGTTAGTAAACGCTGATCTAGAGTTTGACTAGGCTTTCATTGACTGTTAACAATTATACAAATACTGTACTATTTTCTAGGATTTTGGAGGTCAATGATGAAATGCAATTTTGGGCTGAAGTTTCAAATAACCCAAATCGAGAGATGAAAAGGAATTTGCGAGAGCATTTTACCATGCCCTTGAACCGATCGTCAAAGATATTAAGTGGGTTTCATTGCATGATCTTTTATATTATTGTGTTGAGAGAGAGAGAGAGAGAATGTTAAATGAGGACCTGAGTCAATTAATTATTAGTCTGTTTCAAACTCATGGTTCCCAGTATACATAATCAATACTGGATCCTAAAATAAATGCAAAACTTCACTTTTACGTGGAGGTATTATTGGGTTTTATTGGGTTCTTTGGGTTTTATTGTCAAATATTGGATCCGTTTGTTCATCCCAAAGAAGAAAAGTGAATATATATATATACGGGTGGCCAAAAAAAATGGCACCAATTTTGAGAAGTGATATCTCAAGAACCATTGCAGCTAGGGACTTAAAAAAACAACCAAATGAAAGATAATTCTTTTCTCTTTAAATACTTATTCTATGGCTTGATGGTTATAAGCCCATATAATGCCCAAAATGGCTTCCAAAACAAATATACAAAAAAAAGTTGCGCAGTTATATTTATTCCTTGATCCTAATTTTAAATGAAATTTTCTATTCCAGACCCCTCAAGATGGATTGAGAGAATCTGATAAGAACATTATACAAGCTACGTGAAGAAAAAGGATATTCATTAAACAGAATCCTTTACGAATTTCCAAATAGAAATTGGAAAAAAAGAACTGTGGCACATTTTTTACAAAAACTTAAAGAAACCGGCAGCAGTCAACGGCGTCTGGGAAGTTCGACCAGAAACTATTAGAAGGCCAGAAAACATTGAAAAAGTAAATGAAATGGTTTTAAGTCAAGAGGAACAACCGGAACAAGTAAAAGTGAACGTGAAGTTGCGAAAGAAACCGGATTTCACGTTCATCAGTACAGCGAATAATTCGCTGTATGATGAACGTGAAATCCCGGTTTCTTTCGCAACTTCACGTTCACTTTTACTTGTTCCCGGTTGTTCCTCTTGACTTAAAACCATTTCATTTACTTTTTTCAATGTTTTCTGGCCTTCTAATAGTTTCTGGTCGACCACTTCCCAGACGCCGTTGACTGCTGCCGGTTTCTTTAAGTTTTTGTAAAAAATGTGCCACAGTTCTTTTTTTCCAATTTCTATTTGGAAATTCGTAAAGATTCTGTTTAATGAATATCCTTTTTCTTCACGTAGTGCTTGTATAATGTTCTTATCAGATTCTCTCAATCCCATCTTGAGGGGTCTGGAATAGAAAAATTTCATTTAAAATTAGGATCAAGGAATAAATATAAATGCGAACTTTTTTTTGTATATTTGTTTTGGAAGCCAATTTGGGCTTATATGGGCTTATAACCATCAAGCCATAGAATAAGTATTTAAAAGAAAAGAATTATTTCATTTGGTTTTTTTTTAAGTCCTAGCTGCAATGGTTATTGAGATATCACTTCTCAAAATTGGTGCCATTTTTTTTGGCCACCCGGTAATATAAAAAACGGGTGTGCCATAAAAAAGGGTACATTTTAAAAGGCTTAAAATCAACATTTGTCATTAATTTTAATAAAACTTCTACACAATAAAACGTATGTATTTATTATATGCAAACAAGTTTGTAGACTAAAATATCGAATATTCAAATTCTATCAACATTTAACGAAAGAGTATGATTTTTCTACTTAACATGCAAAAATTATTAAACCTTTTGATATTTTTTTATAAAAATAATTTTAATGTAAAAATTTACCTGAAATTATTAAAAGAATTGTTCGAAATGCTTTCCTTCCATTTCAACAACTTTTTTATCTTGGCCGGAATTCATCTACGGCTCGATTTACTTGTTCCTGTGGAAGCTCTTCCCATTTTTTGAATGATGATCTCGCGTAAATGAGCGACATCTTTTATCCTAGTCCTGTAGACTCACTCGCTAAGTTCTCCCATTCCGGCCAAGAATAAAAAAAGATTGAAATGGAAGGAAAGCATTTCGAACAAACTTTTTTAATAATTTCAGATAAATTTTTACATTAAAATTATTTTTATAAAAAATATAAAAAGGTTAAATTTTTGCATGTTAAGTAGAAAATCATACTCTTTCGTTAAATGTTGATAGAATTTGAATTATTTGGTATTTTAGTTTGAAAACGTGTTTGCATATAGATAAATGCATATGTTTTATTTTGTAGAAGTTTTATTAAATTAAATGACAAATGTTGATTTTATAGCCTTTTAAAATGTACCAGTTTTTTATGGCACACCCGTTATATATGGAATAACACGCATGAGACATGTGGATTTGTATGAACAAATCCCCAAACAGGATTCGAACCCAGGACTTCCTGGAGGCGAAAGCGTTAAGTGTTTCATCAGTCGTTAAATATACGACAGGTTGTTGTTAACGTTCATCCGTCGTAGTGTGATGGTACTGTTCGCTATTCCTACTCAGGAGGTCCCAGATCCGAATCTTGGTGGTTTTTTTGTTATATATATATATATATATATATATATATATATATATCTATATATATATATATATATGGGATGAATTTTACAATTAACACGTAAAATGAATGAATGATGTAACCACAAGGCAAAGGAAAAATGATTCCAAGGCCTTTCGTGTATTCAGAACTACACCTCGTCAGGGAATACAAGGTTGTACTTCTGAATACACGAAGTGTGGGACGCACTTTCAGGATGGATTCAGGACCTGAAAACATGAAAAAAGTTTATAAACATATGCCCGAAATCGCTTTGTTTCCGGTTTGTGTTCCAGCAATTCTTTCTGCAAACTCTTTACAAACACTGCTTGCCGACAATGTTTGTGAGTGTGTACGAGACTTATTTCATGTATGGCCTTGCCGATTGTAATGTTTCGTACACTCTATGACAGGTTCAAATATCGTTGAGTGTAGAGCCATCAGTCAGTCAGAGGTGCATCGCGGTGTTTCACTGTTTGTATTCATAACTTCTTACCGTGAATAAGTGCAGTCCAGTGAAACAAAAAAAAAAAAAAAAGTTTTGTGCTATTCAGTGATAGTGTGCATTTGAGTGAGAATGGAGGCTTATTCAAACAGAGAAATGGCGACATGCATCTCATATCCCATGTATGGACTGCCGAGTGTAATGCGGCCGCAGCAAGACGTCTGTATGGGGAAAGGTTTCAGAATCGTCGTCTGCCAATAAGAAGACCTTTCAGAGAATAGATCAGTGTCTTGGTGATACAGGATCATTCAACAAGCGAGTTTTCAGATGGTGGTAGGACCAATCAGCGCCAGACAACTGTGTGGGAATTTTTACGGAACAACAGCTTTACCCATATTACATTCAGAGAGTACAAGGCCTTACTAAAGCTGATTTCTCACCACGAGAGGCTTTTTGTACTTGGTTCCTTCAACAGTGTGCTCGCGATCTTCTTTTTCTATCCTCCGTGTTGTTTTCTGAGGAGGCTACCTTCACAAGAAATGGCGTGATCAATTTTCACAACACTCATCACTGGGCCGAAGAGAATCCGCATGCCATCATCCAGTCAAGGCACCAACAACAATTTAGTATCAATGTATGGGTAGGACTTATTGCCAACAACTTAATTGGTCCTTTTGTTTTGCCTGGAAGATTAACAGGATAATCCTATTCCAATTTTTTAAGGAATGATTTAAGCGATTTACTAGATGAAGTTCCTCTTGGTGTCCGACGTCGTATGTGGTTTATGGATGACGGCGCTCCCATGGCCGTAACTACCTATGAGGTCACCGAGGTCCGGACCTCGGTAATTATTTCCTAAAAAAAAAAAAGAGACTGAACCGTTCTCCGTGTATGAAACGCATATTACCGCTTTTCTTTTGAAAAGAGGGAGCGTCGAGCGTTTTGTGTTTTGTGTTTAGTGTATAGCTTGGGTTGTGTTTGTAGATGTCATTTTGGTCTGAATTTTGCTCGTCCCGCCGCGCTCGAAAAAAATCTGGACCTCACTAATTTCTAAACCCTAGTTACGGCCCTGGGCGCTCCGTCTCATTTTAGCCGAGTAGCCAGAGACTATTTGGATGACCACTTCCCTGATAAATGGATAGGTCGTGGAGGACCCATTGCGTGGCCTACTCGCTCCCCGGACCTGAATCCACTCGATTTTTATCTGTGGGGTCATCTGAAATCCATCGTTTACGTGACACCCATTGACAACGTTGAAATGTTTCGCCAACGTGTTGAACAAGGATGCCAGAAAATCCGAGCAATACCTGGAATGTTTGAACGCGTTAGGCAGTCTATGACGAGGCGTATTCAAGCGCAAGGCGGTCATTTTGAGCACTTCCTTTTAAGGTAAGGCGGATGCTTGCTAGAACACATAATGGGCTGTAACTCGGAAACAAAGCGATTTCGGGCATATGCTTATATAAACATTTTTCATTGTTTTCAGGTCCTGAATCCATCCTGAAAGTGCGTCCCACATGTTATGAAACACCTTGCATATATACCGTATATATATGATGAAAATAACCACGAAGGAAAAAAGAAACACAGAATGGTGCTCAAGCGCTTTCGTCTAATGACATCCTCAGGAACACTGAAATAAATAACAAGTTCGAGACTATATATAGGTCACAAAAAAAAATTAAATAGAAAAATAAAAATTGTAGGAGCATACAAATTTATAAGGAAAAGCTATCAGAATTTTAGCACTTTGCCCCTCTTGTCTAAATCTGTTCTGAACGAATTCAAAAAAATAAGATCAAACGCGAAAAGGCCCTGGCTAATATTGAAATTATTTGTAAGTTGAATAATGGCAGACTCAAGAATATTTCTATTAACAATGTTGCTTGAGTGAGACAAAATTGAAGCATTATTCCAATCAATACAGTGGGATAACTCTGACAAATGGACGAAAAGGGCACTGGACGACTGTCTCGTTCTAAGGGAATATTGATGTTGTTTTACACGTGTGTGTGTGTGTAAATCCTTTCCCGTCTGTCCAATGTAAAAGGAATTACATTGTTTACAACCAATTTTATAGATAATGCCTGAATTATTGGTAGGGCTATTTTTTACTATGATATTTTTCACAAAATTGTCATAATGTCATATGAAAATACTACATTAATATTCAAAAGTTTAAGTACATTAGCAATCCCTAAAAACCTGGGAAAAATTGAAGTACTAAAATATTCTTCGACAAAGTGCGAGGGTTATTATTCACACGATAGAAAATTCGTTTTGCCTTGTTAAGACAAGATTCCAAAAAGGCAGGTGGGTGACACAAATCACTTCCAATACTGTTGATTTTTTCTAATTCGACATCCATGTATTTCGGACTGGCGATCCTAATAGCGCGGAGAAATATTGAAGAAAATATGGCTTTCTTGATAAGGGTGTCATGTCCCGGGTAAAAGTGTACGTAGGACAAATTGTTTGTTTTTTCCGATAAATACTAAACTTAAAACCTGGGCTTTCCCTATGTACACGCACGTCGAAAAACGGGATTGAGTTGTTTTGTTCCACTTCTAAAGTAAACTTAATGGAGGGGACTTGATTATTTAACTGAAGGAGGAAGTCATCTAGGTCACGCTTCATGGGCCAGATACACAAAATATCGTCGCCATACCGCAATCATGGGATGCCAACCCCGAGGATTCTCGGAATGTGATTTCGAAAAACTCCATATAAATATTGGAGAGGAGAGGCGACAAGGGATTAGCCATGGCCATCCCAAAAACCTGTTGATAATACTCGCTATTGAAAATGAATTTACAGTCTTTGATGCAAAGTTTAATGAGTTCCAAAACGATATGTGCAGGTAGTGGCAGGTCATACTTATGTAATTCTCGGGAGAGAAAGTCAAGCATATCGTCAATCGGCACTTTTGTAAACAATGAACAAACGTCGAAACTGATCAATCTATCGTTGGTTTTGGTGCGTATATTATTCACGTTTTCACGTTCAGTTTTTCAGTAAGATCCATGGAATTTTTACATGTAAATCAGAGATAGTTCCGAGAATTGGGACAAAACTTTGACAAGCCATTTGGAGAGTTTAGGCATTATCTATAAAATTGGTTGTAAACAATGTGATTCTTTTTACACTGGACAGACGGAAAAGTATTTGCACACGCGTGTAATACAGCATCAATATTCAGTTAGAACGGGACAGTCGTCCAGTGCCCTTTTTCGCCCATTTGTCAGAGTTATCCCACTGTATTGATTGGAATAATGCTTCAATTTTGTTTCACTCAAGCAACATTGTTAATAGAAATATTCTTGAGTCTGTCATTATTCAACTTACAAATAATTTCAATATTAGCCAGGGCCTTTTTGCGTTTGATCCTATTTTTTTGAATTCGTTCAGAACGGATTTAGCATAGCTGGGCACAAACCGTTAATCCGTTAATCGTTAATTAACGAAGTTAACTTTTTCGTTAACGATTTAACTTTTAAGTTAACTTTGAAAATCATTATCGGACTAATTAACTTCCGTTACATTTAACTTCCGTTAACTCAACTCCGTTAACCCAAAAAATTCATAAATAAACAAGATCCAGGGGGAGGAACAAGCCTACCTTGGGACTCTGCTGCCAACAGTTGCTGCGACAATCTTCAGGCTTAAGGACTTGAAGTCCAAGGGCCTCGTCTACTGCAGCGCCTTGGTCGACGCACTTTTGGCAGGCATCGACAAAAGGTTTGGGCCCCTCCTGGAGGATGACGAATGCCAGCTAGCTGCTGCCTTCCATCCCAGGTTTCGCCTCATCTGGTTGGACAAGTATGACAACACCAAGGTCGCCAGGGTGAGGAAAAGCATGGAGGGTACAGTCGAGGAGACCATGAAGCAGCAGAAGCCACAGGTCACTCAAGGGCAAGGCCCAGAACTTGGTCAAGACCTGGCTGGAGACCAACTCCAAGGACTTGCTGACAGATGCTGCCTTCTTGGGTGAGCAAGTGTTGGTGGACTTGTTCATCAAGTTCAACACAGCCATCCCCTCCAGTGCTGCAGTGGAGCGTTTGTTCTCTATGAGCAAGGACATCCTGAGGGCCAAGAGATCATCCCTGTCTGATGAAAACTTTGATATGCTAATTTTCATGAAGGGCAACATGCATCTCATGGACAAAATGGAGAACGAGAAGAAGAGGGAAAATTAAATTATATATATATTGTGTTTTTCATTTTTTTTATAATAAAAGTTAACGTTAACGGTTTATCGGTAACTTCCGTTACATGTTTAACGAATTAACGGATTAACGGTTAACGAAGTTAACTTTTTGGTTAACGGATTAGCGGTTAACGAAGTTAACTTTTTGGTTAACGGTGCCCACCACTGGGATTTAGACAAGAGGGGCAAAAGGCTAAAACTCTGGTTTCCTTTTTCCTTCGTGGTTACTTTCATCATAAATATTATTTATGTGTTACTTTCGTGAAATAATTTTCATATATACACAGGGTGTCCCAAAAGGTATGGCCTAAAAATAAATTTTTAAATTTTTTTTATTATAAATGATAGAGTTAAAGAACAATGATGAAAACAGGCATGAATGCTTTAAGTTTTATTTAATATAGTTAGTAAACCTCCACATGATATCCACCGTTCACAACTACTAGTCTAATTCTACGTTCAAATTCTAAATTTCAGATAGGGAAATTACTCACTGATTTCAAAATTCATCATTTAAACAGTTTACAGCACTTAACTTCCGGCATCAACTACAGTACGAGGCTATTTGATGTGTTAGGCTAAGGAGCTAGGCTAAGTTAAGCTAAGCACCTTGTTGCTAAGCGCCTTTTTATGACATACGGTATGCGCATCACTTACACCAGATTTCATACGTTCAGCTTTTCAAGAATTTGAACGTAGAATTAGACTAGTTGTTGTGAACGGTTCCATGTAAATTCCACCCCCCGAAAAATCCACCCAGTAAATTCCACCCATAGTAAATTCCACCCATGGTAAATTCCACCCATGGTAAATTCCATCAAAAAATGTAAGAATTTTAACAATTATAACTTTGTTATTTTCTAAGGTCAATTTTTGATAGTCACTGGACAGTGTTTTCCATCACTGGACAGTGTTTTTCTGGTGTGTTTTCAGGTGATTCGAATGATTTTGACCATCGTTTCTATAGCAAATCACTTGTTTTTAAGTTAGCGTCATTTTCGTTAGTTTTAACGAAAATATCACAACTAAACCTAACCAATCATGAAGGGTGTACAGTTGACCTAACCTATATATTTTACCAGTTTTTTTATTTTGCATAAACTTTTTAATAAACTTTAATAAACTAAAACTTTTTTGATAACCCTTTGCGTGGAATTTACCATGGGTGGAATTTACCATGGGTGGAATTTACCATGGGTGGAATTTACTCGGTGGATTTTTCGGGGGTGGAATTTACTGGGTGGAATTTACGTACAACGGTTGTGAACAGTGGATATCATGTGGAGGTTTACTAACTATGGATCTTTCCTGTTTCATTAACTGTTTCAGATTTTTATGAAAACAACATGATATGTACAGTTTTTCACGCTGATTTCAAAATTATAAACCATTTCATCGAGAAATATATAACCAAAAAGTTATAATGTGCAGAAACTAGCAAATGTTTGAAACAGTGTAGGCTATAGAAATTTTAAAATAATACGCTGATTTTAAAAATAAGTTTTTTCGAAATGAAAGTAAATTATAGAATACTACAAAAAGTACTAGAACGGTGTAATCACTGCAAGCATAGGCTAGGCTATTTTTTAAACTGTGGCGTTGCGCATCTATTTTGTTCTTCCGCTGCAAGCATAGACTATCACTGCAAGCATAGGCTAGGCTATTTTTTAAACGGTGGCGTTGCGCATCTATTTTGTTCTTCCGCTGCAAGCATAGACTATCACTGCAAGCATAGGCTAGGCTATTTTTTAAACGGTGGCGTTGCGCATCTATTTTGTTCTTTCGCTGCAAGCATAGACTATAGTTCAACATCTTTTTACTTTCCAATGACTGACAAATTTAATTTTATAGAATTATATAGGAAGACTGAGACAGAAGAAAATGCAGTAAATTTTTCTGGGGGTTGAATTAAAGATGTTACGCATAGGCCTATAATATGTTACTATAATTTTAGTGTTTTCATTGTGTACATTTCACCTTCGAAAGCGGTTTGGAAGCCGCTCCTTTGGTTGACGCTGAAGATGTCACAGAAAGTTTACAGAACAGCCTCGATGAAGTTTGGAGATTGGATTATCCTCAGCACAGAATGTCACATCTTCTTGATATCATTGGAAATCAGCTCACGAGATACGTTCAAGTAAGATTAGGTTTACTGTCTAATTGAAATGATTAATATTACAATAAGCTATGCACGTACTATAAAGTCGTGAACTTTTTTTATATAAGAAAAAAAACATGTATCTGTCTGTGGTAATGCCATTGCCTGAAATATAATTTAACATTTTAGAATGTTCATTGAAAGATTTAATATAATGATAAGGTTTATTGACGGGATATAAATCCCATAAAATATAGTTACAGTTAAATTCACTATTATTCTTAATTATTAATTATTAAATATATATATTTACTCCAGGATAAGTTATCCGACGAAGATTTGTGGTACGGTCAGTACTCCCAAATCGAGAAGGCACTAAACGAAGGTGTCAACGTGTGCCATCAGTGGGAAGATATCTGTCATAAACTAACGTCTATGTATTGGCAAGGAACAGATCATGCCTGGGAAGGCCAACCTTTTTCCCCAGAATATTGCAAAAAAGTATCAGACCGCCTAAACAAAATTCTAAGCCTGAGAACCTTACACAAACAAGTGACGCGTCTCCTGTCGAGCACCGAGCAAGAGGAACTCAAAACATCGGATGCTTTCAAACCATTCGCGGGTCTGAAGCCACTTCAGTATAATCCCTACACGGAACCTCTTTGGGAGGCAGCCGTTCGACAATTTGGGAATTCTTTAAAACCTGCTGAACAACGGGTTTCAGGAAAGCTTCGAAGTCAGCTAAGAGGGATGAGTACGAGCGCTTATCAACTGATGCAAGAATTTAAACGCTACATGGAACTTATCAAAAGGGAAAATATAATGAGGGAACTTATTGGAGAGAGGGAAATGCTTCTCGGGGAACTCACTTCCTATATCAGGAGTAGCCACGGGGAGTTCAATAATACATCTGTCGCCGGACCGCGTCGAATTCATGATGTACCTGAAGTTGTTAATAATATTTACTGGGTTAAACCTCTTCATGCAAAGGTTTTAGACATAGGTAGGTGTAATATTTGAATTTGAACTGAAAAGGAGATATTGTATAAAAAGTTTTGGAGTTTAGTAATTTTATTTTAATATATTTTGTAAGAGCCAATTCAGTTTGTATAATGACTTGGATGGTTATGAAACACTTTTTCTGTAAATACTTTAATACTCGTACATATGGCTGAATACAATTAAATAAATATTATGTAATAGCATTATTTAAGTTCAAATGTCTCAACTAGGCCTAGTTCACTTTACTATGGAATAGAAAGAACAAAAAACTGAGAATAAAATCAAACTTAATTGAACTTGTTAACTCTTGGTTAATAATTATTTAGTGATATAATATCACTGAACAAAAAATGTCTAAATTAAAGTATGATATATTCAGCAATTTTCGAGTGATTCACACTTTGGCTGATATTTAGAAAATACAAGTAAATTCATTCTATTTTCGAGTTCTCGAAACCGCATATTAACCCTCATTTTATATTTATGAATACAGAGAAAACTGCGGATGCTTTTCTCAGTGATCTCGATGGCTATAAGGAATTGAAAAGAAGCCTCAATGAGTTTTGCCTCGAGTTGGAAGAATATCACACGGAACAGTTCGACAGTTGGTCCCGAGAAATGCAACAACGAATTGCAAATCAAGAACTTAGGTATGAAAGATGTATTTTAGCTTTTACAGTAGGTTAAGTGGAAATGTCACACTTCCGGGACAGAAACAAAAACTTACGTAGATTTTTTTTTTGCGTCGATAAAGATTTTATCTTATTTTTATCATATATGGAATTTCTAATAGCTGTCTGTGTAAATGAAGGCTACGTACGTATAGTTTAGTTATAAGTTAGAGTGTGTTCACTTAGCTTACGCTAGTTTAGAGGAATTCTGTTGAGGTTAAGTTAGATCATTTTATGTTTCTTTGTCCGCGTTGGGCCATATCGTGGTTTTATATATATATATATATATATATATATATATATATATATATATAACTGCAATGACCACGCAGTATATAAATGAATAGAAACGACATAATATTAAGGAACGTTTCTGCACACGCGGAAGAGAAATAACGAATAAATGAAAAATGAGGCGAACCGCCCGGGAATCGAACCCAAGGCCTTCCAATTGCCGGTTGGATGCGCTACCATTACACCACGGACCTCAATCATTCACAAATCGAAATTCTCCTACATAGGGCAGAAACCAATGCCCTGAGAGGGCACCCTCGCAAATCGTGAATATGTGCATTTAACTGCAATGACCACGCAGTATATAAATGAATAGAAACGACATAATATTAAGGAACGTTTCTGCACACGCGGAAGAGAAATAACGAATAAATGAAAAATGAGGCGAACCGCCCGGGAATCGAACCCAAGGCCTTCCAATTGCCGGTTGGATGCGCTACCATTACACCACGGACCATGTAGGAGAATTTCGATTTGTGAATGATTGAGGTCCGTGGTGTAATGGTAGCGCATCAACCGGCAATTGGAAGGCCTTGGGTTCGATTCCCGGGCGGTTCGCCTCATTTTTTTTATTCGTTATTTCTCTTCCGCGTGTGCAGAAACGTTCCTTAATATTATGTCGTTTCTATTCATATTATATATATATATATATATGTCGCAACAGGGCTTCCCGTAGATCAGCGAAGTTAAGTAACACTGGGTCTGAATAAAGGTTGGATGGGGGGACCGTCATCTGTGTCCAGATGATGTAGCGACTCGTGGTCCGGATTCCACGTAAATCCATAAGTTTTCTCCGTCGCATAGCCTTTTGTCGTTACGAAGAAGGTGAATAGCCCGAAACAACATCATCGTCTGTGTTTTTGCAAATTCAAAACACTTGTCTAAAATTTTTGCGTTTGAGAACATTTGCACTCAATTTGTCCACACTCTACCTACACTTAAATGTATGCGCTTCTTCACTTCAGAAAATGTCACTATTCTCACCGTGTACTACTTTTCCTTACACGAGTAGTTAAAAATTAAGGTTATCTGGATTTTACTTTACACTTCCTATCCACGCTCGATACGGGACACTGGGATATCCTTTATAAATTGAAATTATAATACGGGGCACCTGGCAAACCTACATACAGAGATGCCAAGTTAGAAGTCGTGAATGCGGAAGATTTTAGTGGAGCTTCCCCCGAAAAATTTTGTAATAACAGACGTCATATGGTGCATTCTGGTGATGTCTTTCAGAGAAAATTGTGGTTATTGCGTGAGTCTCCCGCCCAATGCTGGAGACTTGGCATATACTGTATATATGAAAATGAAAAGGTTTATTGGCAGACTAGTCCATATGCCAAATATTATTAATACAATCACAGTTCACATACTAAGGATAAAAATATATACACAATTAATTAGAAATAATACAGTAATGTCGAAGTTAAATGGAGCTATAGACAGACGTTTTCGTACCAAGAAGTCCATAGCTTAGGCCTTAGAGGATAAACGGCAGGACTCATGGATAGCTTGGATAATCGGGTTGGTTGATTTTTTAATTCTTTGCATTAAACTGTATTGAGCACGTCTTGTTACCTCCGGGAAGTTCGGGACATTGCGGGTAGCAAACATTTGCAAAGCTGAGCATCTCGGGGGTAATTTATGTGAGAGTCTAAAAGACCTGTTGTACATCAAATTTAGAGTTCTGCCAGAACCATTTTTATAATTCACCCAGAGTTGCTGTCCGTATATATTACTGCAGAAAGTACGAAAGAGTGTCTTTAGCTTCACTTGTACAGAACCGAAAGTTCCTTATAGTCATATTCGCTTTAGCACAAAGGCTTCGAGATTGTTTTTTTATATCTGAGTCATCACTTAAGGAGCTGGTGATAGTTTGACCCAAATACTTAAACTCTTGTACTTCCTCAATTACTTCACCTCTCATTTTAAACCTAGTGTCAGCTGGCTGATTATAGCTTTTAGAATGAAATTGCATAACCTTAGTGTATTCGCAGAAATATACTTCGCAGACTTTTAGTAGCCGATCCAGACCTTTAACAGAGGTATATATATATATATATATATAATATATATATATATATATATATATATATATATATATAGTAGACACGCACGAACGCACACTAGGAATATAGCTTTCCTTTTTTTGGGTGGTTTATATATTACGTGTTCGCGTGTTTAATTGGCTGATATTAAGTTTCGAGGACACCAGATTTCGGTGATCTATCGGATCAATCAGGGTGAGTCTTATGTTCGTGTTAGGTTACAGTAGGTTAAGTTGTCGTTTTAGGTTAGTTAGTTAATTCCCGCGTGACCAACTTTCGGCCAATCAGAGATAAAAAAAAATGGTGTCCTCGAAACTTAATAGTTACTGTTTAATTTCTACATTGCACATTTTAACAATATTCGTTCTCTGCCAGTTATAGGGACAAAATTTATAATCCACTTTCCTTTGTACAAGATAAAGTGTTGCGCTTTCTTTAAGAGAATTTTTTTCAGTTTTAATTTACTTATGAAAATATTGTATAAACTTTTCTTAAAAAACTTTCCAGTCTGGCTACGGACAGTCCAGTTTTGTCTTTCAACAAGAGTAGGCAGATGAGCGTGAACTACAACCGAAGATTAGTTGGTCTCGTGAGAGAAGTTAGCGCCCTTTCGCTTATGGGACACAAAATTCACCCTACGATTATGAAGACTGCGAAACTTGCTCACAAATTTATGAGACAAGCAAAAGCCCTTGAGGAGGTTAGACTTTTAACGTAGATGCATCTATTTTGTAGTTAAAATAATAGTTGCGTCGTATCCCATCAAAAATGATAACATTTAGGAAAGTATTAAAATCATAATATTCACGCAGTGTCCTTAAAGGCTAAATGCGATGCGTGTAGACATCAATCTAACGAAGAATTTACCGATTTGTCTCGTTTTTACCTTATACACTCGATGGGTGAGTGATGCAGTTTATGACACAGGGTGTCCAGCTTGAAAATAACCCGGCAAGTTTTTTTGTATATAATCGAACAAGAAGTAACGTGTTACACCAGATGTTGGAAATGACTGACGTTACGAATCTTTAAGTCTTTCGCGTAACACCACCAAAATATGGCAACTATGTCGAAAGAGAGCCTCGAACAGGAAACAATTGGGAATGAATTGCGGGGCTACCTTCAAGCGGGACACGCTATATCTTCACTCTAGATTTCAGAGTGGGAAATTTTTTCTAGGAAAGTGATAAAACATTATATTAACGTTGTAACTATGTCTATATGAATAAATGTTACTTTTAGTATAGTTCATAAACGTCTCAACCATTTCTACCAACGTCTCTATCCAGCAAGAACTATGTTGAAGTGTATTTGCATCACATAGCAACAATAATGTTAGTTTCAAAATTACTTACATATAAAAAATGTTAAATTCTTACATAACCTCAATGAAACAGAAACTTTACATGTATCAAATATATATTGATAATGTAGGAAAATTTTCAGTTCACTTTATATATTTTATCGTGTTAATATTTAATCTAATATTTTTATCACTTCCTACAAGTAATTAAATTGGTCATTTATATGCGACACATTAACCATTTATGTGCATTTACTGATTATAAAATATGGCACAGTTGCCAATGGATATATATCTTTGGGAACAGTAACTGAATGACATTTGAAAATGTTTGTCACTTTCGTAGAAATTTCCGCTTACGGAGGCGGGGCCTGTAGGTTCCTTTCTAACGTGTATTCAGATCCTAATGATTTAGACTCAGCAGGGGTTCTTAACCTTTTTTCTTAAGTGAGCAAATTTTTGGCACTTAATTACAGAGTGAGCAACAAATATAAAAAAAGCCTTTAACTTAAACTTAGTTTAAATTAGATAAATATTTAACTATTTAAATATTTCTTTAAACGCATGCAAACTTCATAATGCTGAATTAAAATTTTTAGGTATATTGAAAAACATCAATAAGTTCTAATTCTGCAGCTGGTATTTCCTCTTGTTTGAAAATTTGTGTCAGATCATCAATCTCGAAATTTATGTAGTTTGTCTTGAAAGTTTGGTAGATGCTCTTTCAAGTGTTTGAACCTCTCTTCGAACTCGTCACTAATGTTTTCGAGTGCTTTTACTACGAGTGATGGACAGTTGCTAGCAGTTTCAGCCAAACATTTTTTAAGTTCAGGAAAATGATTAAGATTCTCCTTAGAAACTTGCCTCTGAAACAGTTGTTTTTTTATTAAATCCCGTAATTTCCTCATATAAGGCAACAACAAAATTATTTTTTCCTTGCAACCTCAGATTTAAGTCGTTTAAATGGCTAAAAATGTCGACCATGAATGAAAATGTTATCTTGAAGTCAGCAGTAAAAATTTCAGGAAAAATATTATCCTTTTTGCTTTGTATTAGAAAAGCAGGCTTTGTTCGTGAGCAACATTTGCCCATTTGAAGAGCAACATGTTGCTCGCGAGCGACAGGTTAAGAACCCCTGGTTTAGAGATTATGAATTGTTCAGTCAACGATCTCGTTTCATTTCTTCCACATATTGACCAATCAGAGGAAGGAAAACATTTTTATACGTTAAATCCAATACTATTTCATTAGAATATATATAAAATGCAGTTACGTCCGTTGCATATGCAAAATATTTGATAACATAAGCTTTTTTGTTCTTTTGCAAGTTCACTTTTCATACTTATAAATCATAATGCTTACATGATGTCATCAAAAGACATTTCTGAAACTTTTCTGGTGACATCGGTCCTTGTAATGTACACCTTAGTATGAACATCTTGTACCAGTGACGTGTTGTGCTGCCCGTACAAGCTGTTTTATTAACGAACCATTTCCAGTTGGGATATTATGATACATAGAATGAAAGTTTTCCCAGCCGTTCGTTCTTTAAACATGTCCAGTTAAAATTTAGGTCAATAATAATGTCTTGTTTAGAATAAGAAAGATGAACGAATAAAGACTTCTACAATTTGTCATGCAACAAACGTCAAGTTTTTGCTAGTAAATAAGTAAATAAAATATGATAATTAAAATACTATAATGCAATACATAATGCAATACAAAAATTTGGTGCCTCAAAAATTGTAAAACTAGAATCACAATATAGTAATCGGTAAAACATTACGAATGATGAGGACATTATCAGAATCTCTCTCTCTCTCTCTCTCGTTGCAAGTGAATTTTTTTAATCGTCTTATCTTGTCAATTTCTTCTTAGATCGCCAATTTTCACAACACAATCGGGGGCCAAATGATTCCTTCTCAGCGGCCGATGATGTTGGAAGCCGCTCTCGCTCTTTCAAATCTCGTTCAGGACCAAACGAGCATCACTTGGTTAAGTACAGAGGCCCTTGAAAAGTACATTTCAACGCTCAAGGAAGCGGTCTACAGACTATCGCGGGAAAATAAAAATTTGGCGAAGTGTCATCTTATGATTAAAGAAAGAGTAAGTGTTTTGATTTTTGACTTATGATAGAAAGGATCTGTTCGCTATTTTAACTTTAGTGATGATGTAGCTTCACATAAATAAAATACCAAACTACTGAAAGTCTTCCTTGCAGATACGTTTAATTCTGAATTAAGATTGGTGTTGAATTTCGGGACTTATTTAATGGTCAAAATGTTCTAAAAAATGAATAAAACTCAGTAACTGAAAACGTAATTTTACTACGTTTAACTTTATATAGAATTATTATTATTATTAAGTTTAATGAATTTCAACCGAGAACTCCATCAGGAAATAAATAAACCATTTGTGGCCTGTCTTTTCTATAGGTGCTAACACTGATGAGCACGGATCTTCTTCGTCAGCAGCCTCGATGGAAAGAGCTTCTCAAGGAAATAAGGTCCATCATGCACCAGTTAGAACAACAAGGATTTACCGACCAGAAGAGCTGGTGCACCCACTGGGACCGTCAACTGTACAAAGCTCTTGAGCACCAGTATCAGTTAGGAGTTGAAGCTCTAAATCATCATTTACCCGAAATCAAAGTGGAGCTCACTTACAGGTCTGGACTAAACCTCGCTTTATACTTTAGTTTATCCCAAAACGCACTTTCCTGGGAACTATTTCCCAAGAATTGCTCGGAAAAGGTAATTGTTTGTTTTTTCTGTTTAAGGTGCTTCAACCCTGCTGGATTATTGACACCATTTTTTTTTTTTTTTTGTACAGAAAGGTGGTGAAAGAAAAGTAGTAGAAGTAGTATACAATGATTATAATTATATGGACCAATCACTCGCACTTTTTTAAATAAAGACTAGTGAAAACATTAAAAGCACTTAATTCAAAGCAGGGGAAAAACCGAACTGTTGAAATTGGGCTTGTTAGCATATTTCCACGTTCGTGGGTTAGTAATTATGGTAAAAGCACATATTTATACAGTAACTTATTTATTTCATCTAAAGGAATGATAAAATTCTATGATGGAAGCATATAAAATAATAAATAAACTATCTACTTTTGGCTATAATTATAATTATACTGTATACATATACATGAGGTGGAGTGAGGGATACAGTGATTGTTTTTATTTAGCATTTGATGTTCTTTATTTTCTTATTCGTTTTCTTTATTTTACTTGATTTGTATTCTTTTCTATTGCTTAACACTGATAGTTCGAGTTATATATATATATATAATATATATATATATATATATATATAAAATTTTCCATTCATGAAATATAAAACGATAGGAAAGAAAAAATATATGTATACATCAGGACAAGGGGGCACACGGGAAGACCAGGAGCAGGTAAAAATGCTACTAGCTCTAGCTGATGAATTTATGTTAACGCAAGAAATAACAGAAAACACAAGAAAAAACAACTGCCTAGATTTGGTTTTCACAAACAACAGCAACCTAATTGATAATGTAGGAATATCCTCAACTATGATATCGGAGCACAACATTATTGAAATAACAACCAATATAAAAGCAACAGGAAAGGAAAGAACACGAACAACAGAAAGACGCAAATTCGAAATTTTAATTTTCACTCCAAAGCTATAAACTGGGAAGATGTTTCATCCAGCATGGAAGTAATAGATTGGAAAACCATTTTCGAGGCCAAGACAACGGAAGAGATGCTAATGACTTTAGAGGAGAAGACGCTGACAAACTGATGAAGAACTACAAAGGGAAAATATAACGGACTTCGACTTTACGACAGATGATATTACACAAGCTATAGGGAAACTAAAAGCACACTCAGCGGCAGGACCGGATAAATGAAATGCCACACTGATCAAAAACTGCAAGAATGCAATCGCTGAGCCCCTATATTGGATATGGAGACAATCACGAGACACGGGAGAAATACCGGGCATCCTGAAGAGCGCGAACATAGTCCCAATATATAAAGGAGGGGATCGATCCGAGGCCAAAAACTATAGGCCAGTGTCGCTTACATCTCATCTCACTAAAATATTTGAAAGAATAGTTAGACAGAAAATCTGCGACTTTTTGGAAACTCAGAAAAAATTAAATGATAATCAACATGGGTTTCGGTCAGGCAGATCATGCCTATCACAACTAATGGAACACTACAACAACATTATTGATGCACTGGAAAGTAATGAAAACTATGATGTAATATACACAGACTTTGCCAAAGCGTTCGACAAGTGTGACCATGGAATCATAATACATAAACTGAAGTATATGAGAATAATAGGAAAAGTAGGGAAATGGATAAATAATTCCTTGGTGAACGGCGGCAAGTCGTTACAGTACAAGGAGCATCTTCATCAGAATCAGAGGTCCTCAGCTCAGTACTACAAGGAACAGTATTATCTCCACTACTCTTCATAATCATGCTAACTGACATAGATGAGGATGTTACCAGAGAAGCACAGTAACATCCTTTGCCGACGACACAAAGATCAGTAGAAAAATAAGAAACCCAGAAGATATAGGATCTCTACAAACCGACATGAACAGAATCTATAAGTGGACGGAAGATAACAATATGAAGTTTAACACTGAGAAATTTCAGCTGTTACGGTACGGAAAAAGAGAAGACCTAAAATCCATAGAATATTATACCCCAAATGGACAGGAAATTCAGAGAAATTCTAAACCAAAAGATTTAGGGGTTGTAATGACTGAGGATGCGAAATTTGACACACAAAATAAGATAGCAGTAAACAGAGCAAAGAGAATAACTGGGCAGATACTGAGAACCTTTAAACGAAGGGATAGGAATATAATGATTCCTCTACTGAAAACACTGATCATACCCAAGTTGGAATACTGATCGGCCCTAACATGACCATATAAAAAAGAAGACATTAGACAACTAGAAGGGATTCGGAGAAGCTTCACAGCCAAGATCAAGGGGCGCAAAGAACTAAACTACTGGGAAAGGTTACGCGAATTAAACCTATATTCACTAGAAAGGAGGAGAGAGAGATACACCATTATTTATACTTGGAAAATAATGGAGAAACTAGTCCCTAATCTTACTCTGAACCCTGTAACTCCCCAAACAACAGTGGAAAGTAGAAAAGAAAGACTGTGTCGTGTTCCCAAATTAAAGGCGAGACAGGAAACATCCTTAACTCTGAAAGAAAATAGTTTTGTTGTGAGAGGACCAAAACTGTTTAATCAGCTGCCCAAAATCTAAGGAACACGAGTGGTGTTGCGGTGGACATCTTCAAAAGAAGATTAGACGTCTGGCTCAGAACAATCCCCGATGAGCCGGGCGTACCTGGCTATGTGAGGTGAAGAGTACAAGAAACCAACTCACTACTTCACCAGGCTAACTCGAGAGGAAGGGCGACAAGCTTGACCTTCGTAAAATGAGGAATCATCGCACGGAACATTTGAAAGGTTGAAAGGTATATATATATATATATATATATATATATATATATATATATATATATATATATAACGGCAGTTTGGTAGCCGTGTGCCTGAAATGATAAACAGGACACGTAATGCAAGACACTTTGGAACAAAAGAAGGGATTTGGTAATGACAACTGTTTTCTGTTTCAATGGTTTATTTAATTAGCATCGGAATAATAACGGGGGAAAGCGAGCGCGGACATAAGTTTTAACTGGGTAAAATGCTGAAAACACCGGCCTGACTGGCTTAAAATGGCTGAAAAAGCCAAGAAGGGCTGACTAAGCATCGATTTGGCTGGGTGAACAGCTCATTAGAGAATACATCGTCATCAATACAAACTTAAACAGTTATTTATCAGCCAAGGTGACTGATAAACACACACACACACACACACACACACGGTCACCGATCACTAATCTGAAAAAAAATCAATACAAATTCCGAGTGGAAAAGTTATGTTAGATTTTGGGTGGTGGGGTCGCCAGTGTTGGAAGGATTGAAGGATTGTGAAAATGGATTCCATCAGTCATTACTGTATACGAACGATGCTTAAACCCGCTGATCCAACAGGAAGCGGTGTTGCGACGCGGCCACATCGTGGTCCTCTTCTACAAATGAAACGTTAATTACTTTTTGCGTAATTAACTCTTCATACTTCCATTTGAACTATGAATGTATTAATGAATAATATATATATATATATATATACACACACACACACCTGGATTGTCTTATAATCCGAATTTCTGAAAGAATATTAGACTCAAAATCTAAAATTTGAATACGTTTTAGGCAACAACGCCTTCAGTTTAATCCCCCAATTGAAGAGATCCGAATGAAATACTACGGGCAGCTGAAGCGATTCCTCGCCATTCCTTTTAATTTCAAAGTAAGTGTAAATTTTAGTCCCACAAAGTTTAGCTTTAGCGTTGTCTGTATTATAGACCTCCCCTGGTTCGAATGGTTCGAGATAGTTTTAAATGTGTACACAGAGAAAATTGATTTCTTTAAAACAACCAAACATTGGTTGACCACTCTTTGTTCGGAGTACTAAAGCTATGGTTAATATATAATAATTGCTTTAATTAGGGTTACCATACGCATTTTGGTGGTTTTATTTTGCTATTGTATAGAATATTGTCGTTAATGCTAAACACGAATACAAAGTATTTCTAAACGACAACTCATGCATCTTTATATGTTGTTTGAAGTTAGTCTGTAAGAAAATGGGAGGGCGTGATTGGCCCGCTGTTTTTGTAAAATCGTCTGGCGTTTGCGAGAACAAATTCACTAAAGTCACGACAGGGCATTAAAGCGTTATTGTTTACCCATAAATAGTGAGTCAGGAGAGCCAAAAACGGGCATAGCGCTCAGGCCAACTAATGTGGTCCAGTGCTCTAATTCCTGTATTAACAGCATCATCGGCATTCGAACCCTCGACCTCAGTGTTTTCACTTCGCCCATTTAGCGAAACGGTGTTTCCCACTGAGTACGGAACGCTGGCTTTTTTTACGCACAACAACACATTATTTTAAAATTCATAACGAATGTCTATATAAATCGAAGGGAGTAAATGAAGCGAATGATGGGTCCATCTTTCCGACAATTGTGGACAGAAACGCTCATCGGTTTGGTCAACTTTTCCAAAAGGTGAGCAACTCTTTGATAAATTGGAAGCAATGAAGGAAAACTACATCGATTTGACGGCCATTGGATCGAGAGACGTTGAACTCCTTATCAAGGAACACTGTTCGACTGCGGAAGACTGGGATAGGTATGTTTTTTTTCAAGAACCCCTTTTTTTAAAAAAGGTATGTTTTTTTAAGAATCCCCCTTAAAATTTTTATTTGTATTTTAAATATAAATTATTTTGAGCTAATGTCAGATAAGTTTAAAAACCGTTTCAGAAACTTCAAAGCATCTAAAGCAAAGGGCCAAGAGATAGGAAGGCTCCCGAGTACTGACGAAAAGGTTGAGTGTTTTTCAGTAAGTCTTCAGCCGCTTCGATTTGCGCTTGAAATAATGAATAGAAGATACTGGGATATTCTCGCCCAATCGCTTTATAACTCCATTGTTCAAGACATGAACAGTATGGAAAAGATGTCGGAGGAAGGGACCGAGGTAGATCTTTAATGTTATTTAGTCTTTATAAAGTGTATGTACGAGAACCTCTAGTGAAGCTCGTAGGTACAGTCGATTAAAAAAGTTTTGTCGTGAAATTCCACGTTTCTTACTGATAAATATCGATAGAAATATGGAGTTTCGCGACAAAACTTTTTGAATTAACCGTACACTAACTAATTCGAAATTAATTGTAAACATTCTCTTAGGTACTTAGAAGGCAACCTCAAACAGTGGATGAAATTGCGGAAGCTAAAAAGCTCCACGCGGAGTTATCCAAAAAACTTCCACAGTTGGAGTCAATTTGTGAAGAGGCGGACAAGAAAAACAAGTCATTAGCTTCGTGGACGAAAGAACGCGTGGAAAGATTAACTCAGATTAAAGGAAAGTGGGAGAACTTTAGAGCGCTTATGGAAAACCACGAACACATCGTTTCAAAGCAGGTAATGAAAACTTAACATGGTTCCCTCTCAATAGATTAGGAACGTGAATGCCTCCTTAGTTAGATTATACTGTAAAGAAGTTTCATTTGGTATACATTTCTGGCACATTTTTTATCTGAAGAAAAGTTTTAATTCACCTCTCCTTATATGTATACTTTAATAGGTATACTGTGTCTGTTTATATATATAACATTTGGTTAGCTTCCGGCCGATTGTTCATTCTGACGAAGGTCAAGCTTTTCACTCCACCTTAGACCTACAGTTTAACGTGGAATCCGAACCATGCCCCATCAGCAGCCCAACGTCTTACCACTCGGCCACCTAGGGTACCCATTTATCTACCAACCACTTTCTTTGTTGTGTGGCAGGATGAACAGCTGGGTTTTGCTGCGCGCTGGCTGCCGTCGGGTCTCGAACTCGGGGCCGATGGATTCGTAGTCAGTGACGCTAACCACCACCACTTTTGTGTGTGTATATATATATATATATATCGGGTGGTCCGAAAAAAATGACGCATTTTTTAAAAATTAATATCTCAGTAACCCCCTTCCTTATCATGACAATTTTTATATGCAAGATACTTTCAAACTTCTTTTTTGAATGCAAGAAACGGAATTCTGATATCTTTTATAGTTTTCTCGCAATTAACAAAAGTAACAACATGGGTCAAAAAAACGAATATCATGAGAAAGGAAAAATTTAATCAGAAATTTAACTAATTAATTTACAGTAAATGATCGATTGGACCACCACTCTGTTGACACACTAATCTAAGTCTTTTCTTCCACACAAAAATAATACTTCTTACTTCATTAATGCCAATTTCTTGCCAAGATTCAAGTATTTTACTTTTTAATTCTGATTCGGTGAATTTTTCTCGTCGACCTCGGTAAACCTTCTCTTTTAGTAACTCCCAAATTGAGTAGTCATAGGATTACAATCTGGGCTTTGTGGTGGCCACTCATTTTTCGTTATTAATTTTGGTGTATTGCTAATCAGAAACGACTGTGTGGCGTAGCTTGTATGCGACGGTGCTCCATCTTGTTGAAATATGAAATCATTTTCTTGATACAGGCGACGACAATCCGGCAACAATTTTGTTCTTAAAAGTTCAATGTAATTTGCAGAATTCACCTTTGTCTTTTCAGTTTCAATAAAATGAACATCTGTCTTGCCATTCCAAGAGACCCCTGCAGATATCATAACCTTTTTGGAGAATCTTGACGTTTCATGATACAATCTGTTTATTGAAATGTCACTTTTTACCACGCCCGTAGACAACATCATTTTGACGGTTTCGCGGAATTTCTAGTGAAATCTTTTTCATCCGTGAAGACTATCTTTTTAATATCAACGACAGAGAAATTATCAAGTAACTTTCTGCACCTTGTTTTTCTTTTATCCTTAACAGTATCACTTTTTCTAAAAGATACTATTCTTTTGAAGGCTTTTAGTTTTTGTGCTTTAATTATTCGGTGTACAGAAGTCTTTCCAATATTCAAATGTTTAGCAATTGTTCTTTGTGACAAATGACTTCCTGGTTTATCTTCTTGAGAGCAGATTTTATCGTTGATGTAATCCACATTTTCTGGAACCGAAGCTGTTTTAGGTCTACCGCTTCCTGGTTTTCTGGCAGTACTTCCCGATTCGCGAATCTTCTTTAAGAGTCTTTCCACTGCACGCCTTTTCCACTTTTTGCCGGGAAAACTCTTGCAATAACCTTCCAGTCTTCCATCCTTTTTCACAGTAACAATTTTTAATGAGAATACGATCTTCCTCTGACAACATCATTAAGGGTACTGACGAATTGTTAAAAAATAAAAATATCCACAATTTGACTTGTTCATTCCTGTAGAGTTTTGTAATAACTTGCAAAAATATCGCATGATATCGTATAAAAATGATATCGTATAAAAAATGGATATTATATTGCGATTTTTGTTTTTTTGACCCATGTTGTTACTTTTGTTAATTGCGAGAAAACTATAAAAGATATCAGAATTCCGTTTCTTGCATTCAAAAAAGAAGTTTGAAAGTATCTTGCATATAAAAATTGTCATGATAAGGAAGGGGGTTACTGAGATATTAATTTTTAAAAAATGCGTCATTTTTTTCGGACCACCCTATATATATATATATATATAATATATATATATATATATATATATATATATATATTATATATATATATATATATCGTAAAGAAACGACGCTTGTATAGGAGATATTCCGCGCAAGACGAGAGAGAGAGAACGGAACAAATGAAAAAATGAGGTAACCACCTGGGAATCGAACCCGGGATTTGGAATTACGGCATTTGGAAGAGTGAGGTCCATAGTGTAATGGTATCGCGTCTGACCGGCAATCGGAAGATCCCGGGTTCGATTCCCAGGTGGTTACCTCATTTTTTCATTTGTTCCGTTCTCTCTCTCTCGTCTTGCGCGGAATATCTCCTATACAAGCGTCGTTTCTTTACGTTATTTATACTGCGTGTTCTTTGCAGTTGAAGGTATATATATATATATATATATATATATATATATATATATAGTGAAATATGACTCATCAAGAGTCTCTGATGAGTTCATGTTCATGATTTTAAAAACAAATAAATCATCAGGAGTGTTCGATGACTGACCGTCTTTAACCTCGATGAAAATTCCAGTTTCATTGCAAACTCTTTTAATTTTGCTAAAGAAAGTGAATATCTTTTTGTTTTTAGTTTCTCGCGTTATTACAATTGCAGAGAACAGGTGTAGTCTTTGTTACGAATCTATGACAGAGACAAGGTATATTATATAACAGTGCTATAATCATTGTAGCGTTGTTATATAGATACATACTGTATAACAACAATGTGTGGATTGTGACATAACTTTATATTAATTACTCTGTGAAAGTGTTTCTTCTAACTTCTATCCTTCTGCGATCAGATTGAAGGCATAAAAATGAATTTAGAGTCCCAGGTGGCGAATTTCAATAATGAGATTGAAAGATTCGGAGCCAAATGGAGTCACGCAAGACCAAACGAATCCCTACTGGAAGGGGATTCAGACTTGCTCGCAGCAGCAATCAAAGTCATTGTAGAGAAGAATAAAGAATGGAATATACTGATGGAAACCAGAGATAGTCTTAAGTAATCAAATCTTTCAATTCATAGTTTGAAATGTTTGTTTTTTACCATATTTTAGTATTTTTGGCATCATTTGACTATTATAATTATAAAATCAAACCCACTTTAATTCATATAATCACATTTGCTGCATCGTTCATGCTGAGTTACCGAATCAGACGTTCCTTTCCAAAGGAAGAACTACGAACACTTCGGCATGGACGAACCTTACTTTGAGAATTTGGATGAAATCGAAGAAGACTTGAGAAAACACGAGGAGACGTGGGGTTTGTTTGATGAATTTAACAAGAGTTTAGAAGAGTTTTGTAGTGAAGAGTGGATTGTATTCAGAAGCAAAACGTATCGCTTTGAAGAGTTTTTGAATAACTGGGGTAAGTATACTTTTATACACGAGTTTATTTTAATTGAAAGTTTAAAAGATTTCAGTGTATATTAGACAATGCTTTGTTGGGAAAATATTAAGGATGAAATGTGGGTACAATAGAGAAGGAATGATGCTAGGGATGTACAGTATTAGTTGATGACAACGACAGTTCTTTATCAAAAGCAAAACTTAAACATAGTACGAGAATTAGAAACCCAGTAACGGAAATCAAAAATAATATTTCAGGAACCAAACTTCAGTCTTCCGGAGAAACTACTCCAGTAACTGTGCGTCTCCTTCGTGAATTACAAAAGTATCGCGCCACCATTCCAACTCTGAAGTTCGTTCGTGGGGACGTGTTCTCTGAGAAGCACTGGATTGAAATGTACAACATCATCGGGATACCTTCTTCAGTTCCAGTGGACAAATTAACATTTGGACATTTCCTAGAAGTAATATTAACAAACTCTTTTCAGAATTAGAAAAACGAACGAACTTGAACGAACAAAAAGTATAATAAAATTTTGATACGTATTCACTCATAAGCGTAACAAATTAAGAACAAAACTGAATCTCACTGCGCAGGTGAAAGACCGAATCAACGAACGGTCAGAAGAATTGAAAGAACTAAACCTCAGAGCATCTGGTGAAGTGGTGATAAGGCAAGCCTTGGCAGAACTGGATACTTGGGAAGTTGATGCAAAGTTTACTCTCGTTCCTCACACAAATTCCAGTGGGAATGAAGTCATGCTTATCAAAGAATGGAAAGATATTATAAATAAGGTAATAAATGTTCTTAATCTATTTATTTTGTGTATAACAGTACAAATTTTGAATTGGAAAATAAAGGATAGCACAAACAGATCGTATTAAATACGTTTTTAATAGGGATAAAATAATCCTGTCAAGAAATGGGACGTTCAGTAAACGTTACAAGAATTTATAAAACGTTAATTAAACATTAACTAAATGTCCCTGTTCATGCTGGGATTTTGAAGAAAAATTACATTAAAAAAAAACAAATTTGTCAGTTGCAAGTGGATATGAGGCCCTCCAAGGAAGAAGTGGCTAAGCGACAAAAGTAAAAAACGCCAGAAAACGGTTAAAGTTGTATCCAATTTGAAAGTGAAAATTTTAACTTTTGAAAATATTTCAACGAAATATGTTCAAAAGTCCAAAAGTTATGAAACCTTCAAAGGAAAGGTACAACTTTAACTGCGTTTTCTGGCGTTTTTTTTAGTTCTGTCGCTTAGCCACTTCTTCCTAGGAGGGCTTTATATGTAACATGATTATTTTGTTTTCAATTAATTTCTGGATTGTTTAAAAAACGTTTTTCATCTGCTTCTATTACCAGTGAATTAGAGTATGCCCAAATATTGATGAGAGTAATCATAAGAAATAATTTGAGAATTTTTCTGATATATACCCTAAATACTGTGGTTTTATTTATTATTTTAAGAAACTTTATTGCATGGTCAGTGTATATGCAAGAATAATTTCTTGTGGACATATTAAAAAAATTATAAAAATTGGTTAACTTACAAGAATGGATTTTAAACTACGACTAAAATATCGTCTTCCTTCATAAAAATTACTGACATACGAATTATACTTCAGATCAGTGGTTCCCAACTTTTTCTGGCTTAAGGCACCCCAATGCCATCCGTTCTTCTTTCGCGGCCCTTCAGAACGTTTTCGTCTCCCAGCGTTCAACATCTACTTTTCAATTACTTGTTTTCTCATTTACACGAGACTTCTCGGCATCCCGGTTGAGAAACGTTGCTTTAGATTGATGAAGCCATTTTAATTAAAGATTTTTCATCAGTACCCCGTTTCCTCATCGTAAAAATAATTCCTTCTATTCTTTGAGGTTGGAGATCACCAAAGTTTACTTCAGTCACTGAAGGATTCTGCCTATTACGGAGGTTTTTCTGACAGAGCTAGAGTTTGGGAAGAGCGTCTGGCAGACTTGGACGAGTACCTGTCCAATCTCAACATGATTCAGGTAAAAATGAAACTAGTTGAAATATAGAGTGTACCTCTGCATTAAACATTTATCATTCTTTATATAACATTCCGCAGAGACATTAAAAATTTTCACCTAAAACAGAGAAAATGGGTTTATTTGGAGCCAATTTTTGGTCGTGGAGCTTTACCGAATGAACAAGGTCGCTTCCGGCGTGTGGATAATGATTTTCAAAACATCATGAGAGACATTACAAGAGACTGCAAAGTCGTATCTCTCGGCCGCATCAATGGCATCAGAAACACACTGAATACCTTGCTCGATCAATTGGCAAGGTCAGTTTTTAATTTTAATCATTTTCATGAGTGTTCCTTCTTGCTCACTCTTAATTTCTTATATTTTCTTTTCAGTGCTATTATGAGAGAGTGTCAACACACACACACATATATATCTATAAATATATATATATATATATACAGGGTGGGCGGAAAGTAGCTCCCTATTTTGGATTGGTAAAAAAATACGTATATTATCCATTTATTTCAGAAGAAATAATATGAAAAGGTAGGCATACATGGTAGGTTTTCTCTAAAATTCAATGTGGGCTCCAACTCTTTCCACCAGCTTCTGGAGCCGCCCAGGAATGGCGTCCACTGACTTTAGCAGGAACTCCGGCGGGATGGAGGACATGACTTCCCGAATTCGGTCCTCCAGTTCTTCCAATGTCCTCGGTTTGGTGCGGTAGACTTCTTCCTTTACCCACCCCCAAAGAAAGAAGTCGCACGGTTACCGCTGAAAAACGGCAGAATCGGTTCAGTGTAACGGTGTGGTGTGGTATGACCTCAGATAAGGTTGTGGGCCCGTTCCTTCTGCGCAACACCATGAATGCTGAGCGGTACCTTGCTATGTTGCGAAACGAGGTCTGGCCGGTTGTCAGCACATGGGAGAACATCGACGATCTGATATTTATGCAAGATGGCGCCCCTCCGCACTTCGCTCTTGTTGTCCGTGAGTGGCTGGATGCCCACTTCCCTGGGCGTTGGATGGGTCGGCGTGGTCCACATCAATGGCCAGCCAGGAGCCCCGACTTGACACCGTGCGACTTCTTTCTTTGGGGGTGGGTAAAGGAAGAAGTCTACCGCACCAAACCGAGGACATTGGAAGAACTGGAGGACCGATTTCGGGAAGTCATGTCCTCCATCCCGCCGGAGTTCCTGCTAAAGTCAGTGGACGCCATTCCTGGGCGGCTCCAGAAGCTGGTGGAAAGAGTTGGAGCCCACATTAAATTTTAGAGAAAACCTACCATGTATGCCTACCTTTTCATATTATTTCTTCTGAAATAAATGGATAATATACGTATTTTTTTACCAATCCAAAATAGGGAGCTACTTTCCGCCCACCCTATATATATATATATATATATATATATATATATATATAATTATATATATATATATATGCGTATTGTTTAATTATGCTAAACAATGAAATTACTTTTTATTATATACTTTTTTAACCCAAACATATTTATTGTAAATTATATTTTGTCCACAGTAATTTAGGAGATTTTAAGACTGAATTTAAAGATTTAAAAAAATAAAACCATAGTAGCTTTGTCTGTTGGGAAATAAGGTGAATTCTATTTGTAAAAAGGTGCCAGAAAAGCTTGAATGAATACTTGGAGGAGAAAAGATCCACGTTTCCTCGATTTTACTTCATTGGAGATGACGATTTACTTGAAATTTTAGGCCAGTCTACAAATCCTGAAGTGATTCTGGTAGGCACAGTATTAATACTGATGATAATAGCGGTACATTTACGTCATTACATTACTAATAATATCGATACAGTGATCTTTATTTGGGAAAGTAATATAGCTCCGTCAGTAATCTCATTATCTGAAAGTGTCACAGTAAAGCTAACACTATTTTCTTTCATTAAAGAGCCACATGAAGAAACTGTTTGCGGGGATTCACGCCGTTGATTTTGGTGAAGGAAACACCAATATAGTCACCATGAAGAGTCTGGAAGGAGAGGTTGTTGCTTTGAGAAATCCAGTAAAAGTTTCCCAAAATGTCGAAGTTAGTTTTTATTTTGTACTCTTTTTCTCACCTACCACCTTACGTCTCTCTTCTATATTAGTGTAATCGAACCTTTTATAAAAAATTGGCTAATATTAAGCTCCGCGGATACCAGATTACACTGGGTTTGGTGGTCGTTTTAGGCTGGTTAGTTATTTTCCACATGACCAATTTGTAAAAAATTTCGGTTTTGTCAAAAACACTAGTCTCCGCGGAACTTAATATTTACCAAATTTTTTTTATGGGCTTTGGTTTTCATCTAACTTAAAATTCATCTTATTTATACTAATTTTCTAATACATAGTGTTTAAATATCTATTTAAGCGCCCGGTAGTTTATGGGTTATAGCGTCGGGCTCTGGGCAGTGAGGCTCTGAGTTCGTCCCCAACTGCTAGCATCGGGTGAGGTTGGGCCGGCTACTCGCCCTATTTCTGCTCTGGCTAAAGTGGCCCTTGGGGCAAACTCACCTCGACATTGTGGGGAAATGAGCTTCCTGGATGTTACCCTTTACCTTTTTAAAATATCTCTTTATAACATACTTTATTTAGTAAAGAGTCTCACGTTGTAGAGTTTGTTTGGGATAAAGGTATTTCCTTTCAACCTTTCAAATGTTCCGCGCGATGATTCCTCATTTCACGAAGGTCAAGCTTGTCGCCCCTCCTCTCAATATTAGTATATTTCCTTTAGGAATGGCTGAGAGAACTGAGCAACGAGATGCTTTCTACCTTGAAGAAACTTTTGATTGAATGTATGGATGAAGCCAAGAATCAGGGGGCGATGGACCCCCTCAAATACCCATCACAGGTTAAACCTTTATTATTTGATTATTGATGTAGAACCAAAAGATAAATAGGAATGGCGTAATGTTCAGTTAAAATCTAGTCTTTGGTCTGTTTCACAAAAGGATTCTCAAAAATAAAGCTGAAGAAATTCAAAGTTAGTTTTATGATACCCCTTGATTGCCTAGGGGTACTTTCTAAGGTTGAATTAAATCGCCTGTAGTTAGCAGGGGCGTACACAGCATTTCTTAAAGGGGGGGGGGAGCACACACACACACACACAAATATTATATATATATATATATATATATATATATATATATATATATATATATATATATATATATATATATATATATATTGTGTGTGTGTGTGTGTGAGCTCAAAATTGATGATGATTGATTTGGAATCAAAATGAATTGCATCTTGGAAGGCTTCAGTTGTATTTTATTTCCAATTTATGGGCAAAGAATTAAATTTGCACAAATTAATCGTACGTATAAAAACATATATAAACGTTCCTAAGCCAGCCAAAATAATAGAATCATAATTATTATGGGCTACATTTACATACTTACAATACACCAACACCTTGGAATATATTTCCTGTATTGCTGCACGTATTTCAATTATTATATTTGGATCATATACATGATGATGATATGTATCAATAACATTCATGACATTTGATTGTAATAAAAATAAAAGGCATTCGGACACAGCAAAGTTTTAAGACAAGCAAAAAAAGAAAAATAAGTCGGATAATCATTGCGTTTGAGTTTTGAGTTAATATGTCCTGGTAACCATAAAATAACTGAAATTCCATAAGACATCAAGATTTTTTGTGGTGAATGTTGCAAAGTTATCGATTTTTGAAACTTTCTTTTTCAAATATCTTTAATGAGAGTAGTAATAATTTTTACAATTGGGGGATGTGCCCCCCTGTGCCCCCTTATATACTCCACTGGTCTTTAGCCAGGGCAATATACTGTAGTTTAATGAAAGTTGGCATTAAAGAGCTAATATGTAATGAATGGCTTTTACAATTTCTTTTTTTTATGCAGATTCTGTGCTTAGCAGACGCTATTTTGTTCACCGAAAGATGCGAAGAGTCAATCCGAGACAGAAGCCTTCATAATTTTTTGAAAGAACTGCAGGTTTATTTCTTTATGCTGTTATATAATCCTTTTGCAAAGATAAACTATACTCTTTTGGCGAATCTCCAGAATCCAGACGCGTTCGGAGACAGTCCATAATAATAGCTTAGTAATTCATTGTTAGGTTAGGCTAGTTTAAGTTAGGTTGAACTAGTTTAGGTCGGTTAGCTTTGGTTAGGTTAATAATTGTGGACACTTGTCTCCAAAGTGGATCTGGATTCTGGAGTTGTAACAATTTTTTTTGTAGGAAACAGCTTTAGTAAAACGGAACTCCTGACTGGCCAAAAGTTGGTCACGTGAAAAATAGTTGGCCAACCTAAAACGACAACCTAGTCTTGTGTAACCTAGCTCGGATGTAAAACTCACCCTGATTGGCCCAATGGGTGAAATGGCGGATCACCGAAATCTGGTGTCCCCGAAACTTAATATTACCCGAAAAAAACATCCGACCATAAAGAAAATATGACTACTATTAAGTTTCGCGCAGAGCAAATTACACTACGTTTGGTTGTCGTTTAAGATTGGTTCATTATTTCCCACGGGACCAATTTCGGCCAATCAGGATCTTTGAAAGAAATTTCGACTTTATCAAAAAGTTGGTCTCCGTGAAACGTAATATTTACCGAAAATATAATATGAATCTTTTCTTGTTTCATTGCATATATATATATATATATATATATATATATATATATATATATATATATATATATATATATATATATATTGCTTTTATACTGGAAAGAAAAATTCCGGAATTCTGCTAGAAATTTTCTACAATCTTTGCCATTTGCCACCCTCGTTCCACCTCGTAAACATTCTAATACCCCCCCCTCACACACACAAAAAGGTTCTTCCTATTCCTAAAATTTTGTCGTATAACAAAAAAAAATCGGAATGCAAACATGAAATATTCTTCTTCATGTTGGAAATAAAAGGTACCGGAACGCCGTTCCGACGCGTTCCGCTAGAAAAAAAGCCCTGTATATTTTTTCCCAAAATTCATATTTGGCAAGTAGCTGTTTGAGAAATGTTTTAAAACGTTCGTATACGTTAACTGTTAGTTTATTTACGAACATTGATCAGTGAAAATGACTTTTTCCCTCAGAGCAAATTGGAATCATCACAACTGTCGAACTTCAGGCAGATCCTGATGATCCAGAAACTCAAGTTCTCAGTATGAAGTTGAAAGCTTTGATTTTGGACACAATTCATAACATTGATGTCGTTCGCCAACTTCTTGACTCTAAAATATCGTCCAGTTCTGAATGGGCTTGGCAAAACAGCTCAGGTAAGTACTTCGTTAAATCCTTAAATACACTCCCACTGAGTCACACGTACACGCATACATACACATATAGTGAACATATAGCGTTCAGTAGAAGCAACTTTTATACTTTATACAACTGTATACGAATACTAATGTCTAGTCCAGGGGTCCCCAACCCTGTGCCCGCGAGCACCATGGTGCCCACCGACCCTTTTGCGTGTGCCCGCCACTGACTGACTACGATTGATAAGTTTTTATTTAAATTTTTAATAAAATGTTAAGTATGTTACATATTTTAAATAGTTAGTTACTAAATATTTAAAAATGACTTAACATTTTATTAAATTTTAGTAGTTAATTACAGAAACAGATGCTCATTTATTTGAAAATAATTATTTCTTTATAAATAAATTAAGTTATCGTTTTGATCATTTTTCTAAGAGTCTTAGTTAGCCCATCCTTGTTTTTTTTGTGTATTATGTTCATTATTTTACATAGGAATTAAGTGGTTTTTTTTTGTGTATTATGTTCATTATTTTACATAGGAATTAAGTGGGTTTTTTTTGTGTATTATGTTCATTATTTTACATAGGAATTAAAGTTTTTTTTGTGTATTATGTTCATTATTTTACATAGGAATTAAATGTTTTTTTGTGTATTATGTTCATTATTTTACATAGGAATTAAAGGTTTTTTTTGTGTATTATGTTCATTATTTTACATAGGAATTAAATGTTTTTTGTGTATTATGTTCATTATTAAGTCCAACTATAAATTTGCCTTGAAAAAGTAAATGGTGCCCGCCGCACTACCGGTAGTCTTGAATGTGCTCTTCGGCACAAAAAGGTTGGGGACCCCTGGTCTAGTCTAACCCTTAACTAGCCTAGGATGACGCGATACTTCAGTAGATAAACATTTACGCAAGAAACAGCCACTGAAATACCCGAAAGTTTTCAATCAGTTTTGGGTCAAGTGCTTTTCTGGACGTTATTATTATTATTATTATTATTATTATTATTATTATTATTATTATATTTTACTATTTGTCACTCTTTCAGATTCTATATGAACAATGATAAAACTGCAGTTATGAGAATGGTCGATGCGGAATTTGCTTACACGTATGAGTACCAGGGCAATGCGCCAAAGCTGGTCCATACCCTCTTACGGACAAGTGCTATTTGACTCTTACTCAGGTAATCCGCGGATGCGTAGAACGGTTTGTATATTTTCAGAAGCTTCAAAAGACGATATCTGTGAATAGTTTAAGGCATCCGCCTTTTCCTCACGAGTGTAACTCGCTTCCATATTAGCCATTGCGTGTTATTCTACCCGCAACAAAAGAAAGTTCCCAAAACAAGACATCAAGTTGAACATTTGGTTTAGTTCTAATCTATTACTTTTGTAAATTTAATTTAAAATAAACTTTCCTATGAGACAGGACTTATGGGACACCCTGTATATTATATATATATATATATATATATATATATATACACAAACTCAGAATGGTTCCCTGAGAACATTATATGTTAAACACAGACCGTGCATGGAACAAGGAACTCTTCTGGGAAAATTAAATCCCACGTCGGGCTAAAATCATGAAAAAGGAAAAAAACTATGGTATTTGTCATTTACCATTACTTATTCGGACTATAGTGGATTTAATTTTCCCAGAAGAGTTCCTTGTTCCATGCACGGTCTGTGTTTAACATATATATATATTAGGGTGTCACTTAAATGCAAAGTTTGAAATTTTCATGCTGACACCCCGCGAATCTATTCCATTGGTAAAAAAAACATGGTGACTGAAAAATCGTTTTATTTGAATAACTATAAAAGGTCGCCCCCGCCTTCCAAAGTTTAATGCTTGCGCGGCGTCTCCATAATCGTTCATTAGATATCTATATATCTCTATATATGTGTGTGTGTGTGTCTGTGTGTGTCTGAATATCTGAGAAATAAAGTGAACAATACTTAACGATTCACCGTTTCTCATTTCAGCTACGTGATTTCTGGTGATGGAAACCCGGAAGTGTATATACCTATTAGGGGCAGCGGTTGATGAGGTGAAAGGATGCAAGCTTCCTTCCTACAGGCAAGCATTCGGTTACTTCCTTTACCTTCACCATGAAAATAAAATGACAATACGTGACGCGTTGAGGAAGTCACTTCGAGCAGTGATGTCCTTCTGGGAGAAAGCTCACATTCCAACCAGACTCGAGACACACTGCGTCAGCAAACTGGATAAAGTCTTCGAGGAGTGGAAAGGACTCAAAAAACACGCCTCAAGGACGAGCGATTCACACAAGACGAAAGAAAAAATTCATTGAACGCCTCGATCGTCTCTTTGACATCGCCCACGCTGATTGTGAGAAATTGGTCAAGTACCCAGAGGATTGGGAGTTCCTTCAGCAGCAGCGCCAGAAAGGACGTCCAGGTTCAATGGCAGGTTTGGACATGACCCATCAGCGCCAAGTCAAAGATTGTACTCGACGTCGGGAGGAAGAGGAGAAACGAAGAAAGCGATCAGCAGCTGAAATGGAGGCAGTATCCAACGAAGCGGTTTTGGAGTCCTCATCCTCCAGCTCAGATGATAGCGAAGAAAAAGGAGCATGTGGTGGTTCGTTAGCGTCTAAACAAAGAGCAACGAAGAACATCATGACATCGGAATTGGCGGCAGCGCTTGATCGCACGCAACTCTCGTCAAGAAAGGCCACATATCTGCTGTTTGAGGCAGCTTCCAGCTTAGGGCATGATGCTAGCGACTACAACATCAATCGTGGATCCATTCGTCGTCAGCGTGAAAAATTCCGTACCCTTAAGGCTCGGCAACTGAAGAGCGAGTTCCAAGGCAATAGTCCGTTGACTGTTCACTGGGACGGAAAAACTCATGCAAGATCTGACGTCACGAGAATATGTTGACCGCTTACCTATTCTTGTATCTGGCTCCGGGACAGAGCAGCTCCTCGGGGTGCCAAAACTTCTGTCAGGAACCGCGCTGGCACAAACAAATGCCATCATAGATTGCCTGAATGAATGGGGAGTGACCGATCATGTCAAATCTATGTGTTTCGACACAACCGCGACAAACACAGGCCACCGTGGAGGAACTTGTGTTCTTCTGGAAGAAAAAGTTGGACGTGACCTGTTACACTGCGCGTGCAGACACCATGTACCGGAGTTGGTGCTACAGGCGGCATTCGCAGCATCGCTAGATTCAGTATCTACCGGTCCAGAAATTCTGCTTTTCAAGCGCTTCCATGATTATTGGACCCGCATTGACCAGCAACAGTTCCAAACTGCGGACACAGATGCGTTCACCAAAGCAGCTATTTTTAAGCATAGAACGGAGCTCATTGAGTTTGCAAAATCACAAGCACTTCAAGTTCGTGATGACTATCAGGAATTCCTCGATCTTTCCGTCATCTTTCTTGGAGGAGTTCCATACAAGGGACTAAACTTCCGCGCCCCTGGTGCTATGCACCGGGCGAGATGGATGGCTAAGGGGCTCTATGACATCAAGATCTGGCTCTTCCGAAGACAGTTTAAACTGACGAACACTGAGGAACGCGGAATTCGAGATATCTGCCTCTTTTCTGTTCTAGTTTACATGAAAGCGTGGGCAACAGCTCATCTGTCCATCGAAGCTCCGCTGAATGATTGGGAATTGATGAGGACGCTCCTTCGATACCCGCACAAGAAGATCTCTGATGGTACCACCAAGAAGCTGTCTGCGCACCTGTGGTACCATTCGGAGGAGGCAGTGGGTCTGGCGTTCTTTGATGAGAGGATATCGATGGAAGTGAAGTGCAGCATGGTTGCAGCGTTAGATCAAGAAGCCCCTCACATGCCGCCAAAAACGACCTTTGGTTCTTGATACTATGTTCCTCAGTGACAGCAAAGGACTGGAGCAACTGATCACAAAGAACACCCGAGGATTCTTCTCAAAACTTCAGTTGCCAGATTGCTTTCTGCTCCACCATCCCAGTTCATGGACGTCAAACTCTGAATACGTGCAAGCTCAGGATGTGGTCTCCAAACTTGCAGTGGTGAACGACAGAGCAGAACGGGCCGTGGCTCTGGTGAAGAAGCTGAACGGAAAGTTGACAGTGAAAGAAGAACAGCTCCAGTTCCTCGTTCGAGTTGTCACTGACCACAGAAAGCAACACCCAGCTCCGAACAAATCGGCATTAGTGAGGACGCGAAAGAACTAATCACTGATCAGCGTATGAGCACCAATTATTCTGCTACTGTATATGTATTTTATTTCTCAAAGTTTTGCTTTTGTTGCTTCTCCATTTTGTACCATTATTCGCCAAATTATGTCTTCTATTTTGATTATATAATAAACTGTTTGTATTCTTTGCGTTTTTAAGTGTCTTACTTTCGTTATTTCACCAAATTGCCTTGTTTTTTATTATCTGGTTCGGCCCAAGCTGTGAACACTGAACAGCTTGTTGACGTCAACAAATGGGTCTTGTTTTCAGTGACGAGGGCGACCTTTAAATGATGACCAATCAGGACCAAATTTCTCTTCCGTATGTTTTACACCAAATGAAACAATTTTAGGGGGTGTCATAGGAAAATATCCATCGTTTAATTTTCCCCCTATTACCTAGTGACACCCTAATATATATATATTTTATTTAATGTTTAATTAGTTGTATCGTTGAGTACCTTGATGGATACCGTGTTTGTTTTGGTGGTTGGGGGGGGGGATCTGTCTCCTGCCAGTAAACATTATGAGTGTCATTATCATTATGATCATTATTGGTATTGTCGCTACGTGTACTTTTTCTTTTTATTTCTTTTTTCTTTTTCTTTTTGTAGTGTTATGAGTGGGTAGATTTTATTATTACTTGTTTGATTACGTGGATTAGTTTTATTTCTTTTTTAGTCATAATTTTTAGTTTTTAAATTTATTATTGTTTGATTTACAGTATTTATCGTTTATTACCTTCAACAATATTGTACTATTTTAGGGGCTTTATATATGTATATATAAAGGAAATTGAGCGTAAGAATATCCTTAATCTACCTTACCATGTTAATTTTCAATATCTTCCGACTTTGCTTAAAGCAATTGGTATCAATGTAGTCTTCAAGTATAATAATAATACTGTTAACCACGCCTAATAAAGAATAGCCTGAATAATGTGGTTGGTTGTGTGTATTCTATCGGATGTACACAATGTAACTCAGTATATATAGGCCAAACGGGTAAAACGTTAGAGATTAGGGTAAAACAGCGTAAATATGCGTGTAGAACGGCAAATAATTCTAAAGTATTATTTAACCATATGTATAGATGTAATCATAGCATCAAGCGGGATAGTTCTAAAGCGCTCGTTAAAAAGAAATATAATTGAAAGGAATATTCTAGAATGTGCATTTATCCATTTTAAAAATAATCTTAATAACAGTGCGGGAATGTATAAAATTGACAATATATCCTGTCAAATTCCTTTTGCCTCTCATTAACTCTCGTTAATTATGCGCTACTCTTTTTGTTTTTCCGTCCCGCTGTATATATTTCGGTCATCTCGCCTTCTCCCTTCATTCCGTAACGAGGCGTACTTCTGAATACACGAAAGGCCTTGGAATCATTTTTCCTTTTTCCTTGTGGGTTTGCATCATTATTCATTTCACGTGTTTCCCTCGCTTCTCTGTCAACTGAGCATGAGATCGCAAAATATCTCCAGTTGAATGACATCACGAACAAATTTGTTTCAAAACATCCCGAAAACAAAATTTAAATTTTGAATTACTTCTTTCCCCGTTCGTGTCCCATAAACGTACGGTATCAAAATTGTGTCAATACTAAAAATGTGATTCTTTGCCGTACATATTTATTAGCAATGACAGGTTTTATCTTTGTTTCCTGTCATTTACTGTCTCTGATATACGCAATTCTATTGATAAATGTTGTTTTTATACTTAAAGGGACCGAGGGGGCATTGAAAAAGGCATATTTTAAAATTTGTATCGAAAATAATGAATGCGATTCAATATTTTATAATGTTAAGGGCCCCAAGAATTCTAGTTAGCGTATGGCCCCTTGATAGCTTATCCGACCCTGAGTCGGGTGACCACAATGGGAGGTTATAATATATATATATATATATATATATATATATATATATATATATATATATATATTAGTGGTGGATCGGATGTCAGTTTTTCAACATCTGCGGATGCGGATTTTTAATTTCAATATCCGCGGATGCGGATATTTAGTTAATCTATCAATATAATATAGAATTATGAATATATGACATAATTTTTCAAATTTCGTGATATTACTATTATGGAAGGCAATGCATAAGAATTAAAATTAATATTAATGTTTTCATTTTTGCAATGTGTTTGCTATAGAAAATTAGCATTTTTATTTTTGCTAAAGAATTTACTATTTTTTTTATTTATTTACAATAATCTTGTTCGAAACACGATAGACTGCTTGATCTTATACGAACAATTTCATTCTGAAAAGTTACTGTGTTGCTGTGAAAAAAAAAAATCAGTGGAGTACGCACAGCAGCACAGGCAGTGTTTGTTGATTTAATGGTATTTATATTTTGAGGTTTATATTTGTTTGTTCATTAATAATTAATACCTTACATTAAATGTGCATGATTGGGCCTTATAAGCTACTTTATAAGCTAATTTAATTGTAAATTGCATAATTTATTAGAGGTAATATCCGCATAACATCCGCAGTCAGAAGTGCGGATGCGGATGTTTAAAATGATGCGGATATCTGCGGATGCGGATATCCGGTCCACCACTAATATATATATATATATATATATATATATATATATGTGTGTGTGTGTGTGTCCTGTTTTTTATTTTTCAAATTATTTTATTGGAGAGCTAAGCAGGTTGAAGTTAACTACCATTTTCGTTATTCTTATCGCTCCTTTTCACGACTGTAGGGTATGTACATGGGATTAGGAGGCAATCCGTACGGACCTGCTGGAACTGGGAAAACGGAGTCGGTAAAAGCGCTGGGGAATCTCTTTGGAAGGCAAGTTCTGGTCTTCAATTGCGACGAAGGAATCGACGTTAAATCAATGGGAAGAATTTTTGTGGGTCTCGTTAAATGTGGCGCTTGGGGATGTTTCGACGAATTCAACAGACTGGAAGAAGCTGTTTTGTCAGCTGTGTCAATGCAAATTCAAACTATTCAAGCCTCTCTCAAATCTAAAGCCCCGACAACTTTATTGCTGGACAAAGAGGTAAAAGCTTCCAGTAACCTTATTATATATTATATCGTTTGAACTTAATATTATATATATATATATATATATATATCCCCGCAAGGGGGTTCTAAGCTCGTGCTCTTGAGTGCTCTTTGTGCTCGTTTGTACGTGCTTGTTCCTGGAGGTTTCACGTGCGCCCTCCCGGCCCTAGCACCCAAGGATGATGGGGCTCGACCCTGCAGTCCTTGTCATCCTTGGTCTTTTTCCACTTCGACTGTCCCCTCCACCCTTTCTTTTTCCTCTGTTTTTCCTCTCACTTTTTCTGTGTTTTTCCGCCGAGATATGCCCTTTTAAATAGAGGCGAATCGGTTCTTCTCGAACTTAAAAAAAAAAAAAAAAAAAAAATATAGATATATATATAGAGAGAGAGAGAGAGAGAGAGAGAGGAGGAGAGAGAGAGAGAGAGAGAGAGAGAGAGAGAGAGAGAGAGAGAGTCTATATATTACTTACTTTTGTTGAGTTTGAGCGACGGTTCAGGATCGACCTGCGGTCGACCCCTCTGCAGCATCCCGCCTCATTTGCGGGATTTGGTGAAGGAGGGAATTGCTGTCTGATCTCCTCCTGCCCTCGTAGCCAGCCACGCATGGCTGGTCAGGGACTTTGCACAAGAATCTGTCCAGCTGGTTCTTGAAATTAGTCGGTCGGTGTGCTGGAGATTCCTCACTTCTTTTGGAAGGACATGGAAAAGCTTTGGGCCCCGTATTCTGAGGGTATTTTCCATCCTCGTTTTCATGGCCCCCTGTCCCACCTCAGCTGGGACCGTACAAAATCTGCCTCTTCTCTCATTCTAGTTTGTTTCTATCTCATTTCTGAGGTTAGGGACAGAGCCCTCAAATATTTTCCATATGTATATTATTGTGTACCGCTCGCGCCTTCTTTCAAGAGAGTAGAGTTCCATTGATTGTAGTCGAGACCAGTAGTCTTCACCTTCCGTTTCCTCTATCTTAGACGTAAGAGTTCTTTGTATAGCTTCAATATTCACAATGTCTCTTTTTCTGTGTGGGCTTGTGAGTACTGGGCAATACTCAATTATTGGTAGGACTGGACTCTTCCATAATTTGAGCATGATGTTTGCTTTTCTGCTGCGGAAGCTCCTCCAGATGATTCCCATTTTTTCTAGCCGTTGTGATTTTGATTTTATAGTGCTCTCTGAATTCTGCATCCGACGACATTATTACTCCAAGATCCCTGACTTGTAGATTTGGTGTTATCTGTTTGGCTTGCATAGTTTTATACCCTTTTTTCTGTAGCTCCTTGTTATTACCATATCGTAGAAGTTGGAATTTTCTTCGTTGAACTTCATATTGTTGTCTTCTGCCCACTGGAATAATGTTTCAATGTCGTTTTGTAATTTTCTTATGTCATCTTCGTTCAGCATTTCCTCACATATTTTTGTGTCATCTGCGAAGCATGATACAATACTGTCCTTAATATCTGCATCAATATCTGCAATCATTATTATGAACAGCAAGGGAGCTAATACTGTCCCTTGTGGATAGAGCTCACGACTTCCGAGACTTCCGATTTAACTCCGTTTACCACCACTCTTTGAGTTCTTTGCGTCAAGAAATTAAATATCCACCATCCTAGCTTTCCAGTAATTCCTGTATTCTTAAGTTTGTATGCTATGATTCCATGGTCACATTTATCGAAAGCTTTAGCAAAGTCCGTATATATTACATCAATGTTTTGTCCTCGACACAATGTTTCTAATATTTTCTCCTGATGGTCTAGTAGCTGTGACAGGCATAATCTTCCCGCCCTGAAGCCATGTTGATTTGGGTTGTATAAGTCTTTTTCTTGTCGGTAGTAGGTAGTTTTGCCTCTAATTATGCGTTCAAAACACTTTATAAGGTGTGAAGTGAGAGCCACTGGCCGGTAATTTTTGGGCATTGCTCTGTTACCACCTTTAAATAGGAGGGCAATGTTCGCGTTCTTTAAGGGGAGTGGAATTTGTCCTGTGTCGAGTGATTTCCTCCATAGTAACTATAGCGGTTTTGCAATACTCTTTTGCATTTCTTCAGAAATGTGGCACTCCATGTGTCTGGCCCTGGTGCTGAATTGTCTCACATCTGTGATAAGGCCGTAATTACATCTCCTTCCGTGAACTTTAAGTCCATTAATAGGTTTGTGCCGGAATTTGTTCTTGGTTGTTCTGTATCTATGTCGAAAAATTCGTCTGGGTTTTCCACTTCCATCTCGGACTTAGGGGTGCTAAACACAGATTTAAATTGTTTCCTAAGCAGTTCACTTATTTTTTTCAGGTCATTTGTGTATTCGGCCTCCCCGTCTATCAACGGTCCAATACTCTCTTTACACTGCATTTTCCTTTTTGCAAACGTGTAGAAGTATTTTGGGTTATTTTTTGTTTTCTGCTACCTTGTTTTCCTCCTCGCTTGTCTTATGTATGAATGTTTGCTTTAGGTCCATTTCTATTTCGCCAAGTTTCCTTTCTAGTTTGAATCTCTTTGCATCAGTTCTGCATCTGTGGAGATGTTTTACGGTTTGTCTTCGTTGCCTGAATAGAGTCCTGATTTTCCTCTCGAGCTTGCTACGTTTTCTTTCCTGTCTCTCTGGAATATGTTTCAGTATTATAGGTTTGGTTTCAGTCTCTATTATACATAGTATTTCTTGTGGAGTCTTTTCGTGAAGTAGCAATTCCCAATTTACCTCCTTTAAATCTTTATTTACGCTTTCCCAATTTACTTTCTTTGAATTTATGTTTAAGCCTTCAAATATTCCATCCGCCTCTCTCGGATGCGTTTTCGGACCTCTGGATGCTAACTTCAATTGTATATCGATGAGGTTATGGTCGGAGAACTTTGTGTGCGTTACTTTTTTATTTATTATTATCTCGTTGTTATTTGTCCAGATTAAATCCAAAACGTTCTCCTTTCTCGTGGCTTCACCGATTTCCTGGGTAAGGGCGTAATGTTCCATAATATCTACTAGCATTGTTGCTTGGGTTCTATCATCTTTAGTAATGTTGCCATGAAACTTCTCAACATATATGACCGTCATTTTTCTTCCATGATATGAACGGGAAATTAAAATCTCCGAAAATTAGAATATTTGTTGCTGGAGTTTCAAGTAATTTTAATGTGTTTTCTATTTCATTTGTAGCAAATTGGAATTAACTTTTTGTGGTGTTTGGTGGTCTGTAGATGTTCATAATGGTTTTATAAATATATATATATATATATAATATATATATATATATATATATATATTATATATATATATATATTCTTACGAAATGGTATTGGATATACGATGAACCTGATTGAACAATTCAGTTTCTAAACCAGCGTTTTGACACCTGATTGGAGAATTCATAATCTCTAACCCAGCGTTCTGTGAAAATGACAAACATTAAATTATCAGACATGATTCGTTAACTATTCCGTAAAAACATTCTGAGTTCAATCCCATATATATATATATATATATATATATATATATATATATATATATCGTAAAGAACGACGCTTTGTATAGGAGAATTATCCGCGCAAGATGAGAGCGAAAGAACGAAACAAATGAAAAAATGAGGTACCCACCCGGGAATCGAACCCGGGATCTTCCGATTGCCGGTCAGATATGATAACCACTACACCACAGGCCTCACCCAAACAAATGCCGTAATTCCTCTACATACGCGCAGAAACCAATGCGCTTGCCGTAACATTATATACATTATAACTGCAAACACGCAGTATAATTAACGTAAAGAACGACGCTTTGTATAGGAGAATTATCCGCGCAAGATGAGAGCGAAAGAACGAAACAAATGAAAAAATGAGGTACCCACCCGGGAATCGAACCCGGAATTTTTTCATTTGTTTCGTTCTTTCGCTCTCATCTTGCGCGGATAATTCTCCTATACAAAGCGTCGTTCTTTACGTGAATTATACTGCGTGTTTGCAGTTATAATGTATATAATGTTACGGCAAGCGGGAGGTGCCCCTTTGGGGCATTGGTTTCTGCGCGTATGTAGAGGAATTACGGCATTTGTTTGGGTGAGGCCTGTGGTGTAGTGGTTATCATATCTGACCGGCAATCGGAAGATCCCGGGTTCGATTCCCGGGTGGGTACCTCATTTTTTCATTTGTTTCGTTCTTTCGCTCTCATCTTGCGCGGATAATTCTCCTATACAAAGCGTCGTTCTTTACGTTAATTATACTGCGTGTTTGCAGTTATATATATATATATATATATATATATATATATATATATATATATATATATATATATATAATGACTGAAAAATAAGTGAAGTATAATACCTAAGAATTTACATATTGCTGATGTTTACAGGTTCCTGTTGACCCCAATTCAGGAATATTTATAACGCTTAATCCTGCTGGCAAAGGATACGGAGGAAGGCAAAAGCTTCCGGACAACCTAAAACAACTCTTCCGCCCAGTGGCGATGGCCAGACCGGATAACGAACTAATTGCAGAGGTTATTCTCTTCTCTGAAGGGTTCAAGAACGCAAAAGTCCTCGGCAAGAAACTGGTGTCCATATTTTCTCTCTCACAAGAATTGCTAACAACGCAGCAGCATTATGACTGGGGTCTAAGGGCACTTAAGACTGTGCTTAAAGGATCTGGAAACTTGTTACAAATATATAGGTGATATTATTAACATATTCCCACTAATACTAACACAACTGCTGTTACTCCTGGGCCACGTTATTTTTTTGGGGTGGTCATTTTAGTCTTATGGGGTTTTGTACGACTGTACCTCACTGTTTGCCAGGCAGTCTAAATGAATGAATATGATTCTTTTAATTAGTGAGTCGACTGTAAGGTTGATTCGCTTGATTTACAGACGAAGGTCAGCTGAGGGAGAAGAAACAAATGATATAAATGAAACTGTGGAATCCGAATTAGTTGTGCAAGCATTAAGGTTAAATACACTTTCTAAACTCACCTTCGCCGACAGTTCAAGGTGAGCCTTTTTGTAACAGAGTTATCAGATAACTTAATCATATTTATTCTTTGAACGAATTCACTCGTTTATTAAGTTGGTACTTTTGGGTTTGTGCCAAAATTTAATTTATCAGCCAAAATGTGTTCGTTTCCTATTGTCTCGTTTGCGTTAAAACGTATTTTTGCATTACTCACATTCTTCTAGACTTTAATATCTTGTAATAGGGGCTACCTGTAAGTTCAACTAACCTGACATAATCTAGCCATTTCCTAAGATAGAAATAAAAGTATGTCTCTTTCATTTAGCACAAACGAAATGATAGGAAACGAATACATTTTGGTTTATAAGTTAAATTTTGGCGTAAACGCTGTAATTCGTACAAGTTATGTATCAGTGACTAATTTGATTTAGGTTCGACGATCTTGTGAAAGACGTATTTCCAGGAACTCATTTCAGAGGAGTTGGTTACGAAACCTTAGCTGGAGTGCTTAAAGAGACATTTGAAGAAATGGGATTCATACCTAATGATAAACAAATTAAGAAGGCTTTAGAGTTATACGAACAACTTCAACAGCGTATGGGGGTTGTTATAGTTGGACCTTCTGGCTCAGGTAAAACTACGCTATGGAGAACGCTTTGTCAAGCTCTTCAAAAAATGAACCAGAAAGTGAAAAGATACGTTATGAATCCTAAAGCAATTCCTCGACAGCAACTTCTTGGTCACATAGATCATGATACTCGTGAATGGTCTGACGGAGTACTTACAGCCTCAGCTCGGCAAGTAGTTAAAGAACCCATTGATGTTACTTCATGGATTATATGCGATGGAGATATTGATCCAGAATGGATAGAATCTTTGAACTCTGTCTTAGATGATAATAGGCTTCTAACAATGCCGTCTGGAGAAAGAATTCAGTTTGGACCAAACGTGAACTTCCTCTTTGAAACGCACGATCTTTCCAGTGCCTCTCCGGCCACTATATCTCGTATGGGAATGATTTTTAAGTGATGAAGATACTAACATCGACGCTGTCGTTAAATCATGGTTGAAAGCGCAAGACGACGAAGGGAAGCAATACCTGGAACCTTATATAGAGCAGTATTTTTTCAAAGCTCTTAAATGGGTTTTGCATGCAGGGGAATCTCAAGTTGACACTACTCTGGTAGGATGGGTTTGGAACGGGTTGTCCCATCTTTCTAACATCACCAGTAAGACACATTTTGCTTTAGCTCTTGTTCGCGGACTTGGAGGAAATCTACCGGAATCGCTACTTATTGAATTTGCTCAGAATGTCTTCAGCTGGGTAGGTGAACACAGTCCAGATCCTCATAAACCACTGAATGTATTCTACAATGAAACCAGAGACTCACTCGAAAGCTATACATCGGATAATGTGGATATATCTTCGTTGTCAATTATGGATAATCCTATTATTCTAACAGCAAACGCAAAAGCATCTCTAGATTCATTTAATCTGTGGCTCCAACCAGACACGCAACAACCATTCATTCTCGTTGGACCAGAGGGTTGTGGTAAAAGGTATTAGGTTATTTGCGTTATATTCTGTCAACCACTATGAAAAAATGTTAAAATTAAATAATCTGACATAAAGATTACCAATCATTTAATATGTCCGTTGAGACCTTATATATGTTATGATTTCCAGTCTTCTTTTGGAGTATTGCTTCTCTCAGCTACGAAGCGCTCAAGTTGCAAAAGTTCACTGCAGTGCGCATACAGAACCGCAACACGTCCTTCAAAAACTTTATCAGGTAACCGACTTTTTGAGAGCTAAACGCTCTCCTATATTTCAAGCTGTTAAGAACAACTTATTTATAAATTCCAACACTACAGTAATATTTTTGAACTTTGTTTTTAAGTGCAAGTGTACACAATTTTTTATTAATTTGTTTTAATTTGCAGGTCTGCATGGTAATATCTACTAACACAGGAAGAGTTTTGCGCCCTAAAGATTCTGAACATTTAATTCTATACTTGAAAGATGTAAACTTGCCAAAACCAGACAAATGGGGAACTTGTCAGCTTATTACATTCTTGCAACAGGTAAAACATTCCCGACTAGTTTGTTACTATATCATATATTAGTAGTGGTCATCTAAATAACAAGAAACTTCAAGTTTCTACGATACCCACTTCAAGCAGTAACAAACTCTGATAGACTGAAGACGTTGGATGAAATTATGAATTCATTTTATCATAACTTTCATACTTGATAAATAAAACGAATTGAATAAAACAAGTAGTTAAAGTGAAAGTAAATACTTGTTACGAACAAGCAGCAGAGTAGTAATAAATAACTTTTTTTTCATTAGGTTGTAACTTACAAAGGATTTTACGACTCTAATTTAGAATGGGTTGGTCTCGAAGGTGTTCAAGTTGTTGCATCAATGACCAGCGGATCAGCTCTTGGAAGACATAAACTTTCGACCCGATTCACATCAGTTGTTAGGATCGCATCAACTGGGTAAAATAAATATGCTGTCCGAGTCACTATTGGATTATGGGTCCTGTATGCATTGTATCTGTGTATCTGCAGTTATATACGTTTCTGACATAGGAGCAGTTTTATTTTAGTTAGTTGTAGACTAGTAAAGCTTTCATTTTTTTGATAAAAGGTATCCTGACCGCGATCAACTGGTTGGTGTCTATTACGCGTATTTGCAATCCGCTTTCAACACCCTTTGTCCGAATCACGGTCGGTGGCAAAGCAAAGCTCGTGAACTGGCGGCATCAATGATTCACATTTATCAACAGGTAACTTGTTAACTTAACGTCTTAAGCGTTATCGACGAGTTTTATCGTTTATCGGTGGATATAAAAGTGAAAAAAGTGACGCTTAACAGGTTTAACTGGTAAGAAAAAATGTCTTATAATCTGCGGTAATTTTGGCTGAGGGTTTTTGTAGGCCACAATAGTATTTAAAAAGTCGCTCTTTTAACATTTTTTCTTTTTATTTGAAGGTGAAAGAGGCTTTTAGCGTAGACGATTACAGTCATTATCTTTATACGCCGCGAGATTTGACTCGATGGGTCAAAGGTTTAATAAGGTATGACCTTCCAGACGGCGACGAAAGTCTTCAACCACTTCTGGAGGTATGTTAAAACCAGTCCGGCATTGTCGCAACTGATAACAGTGATATTAAATGACTTTCATAACGTTATAAACTTCCAAGAAAGACATTGAAAAATAGCTATTGTTAACGGTTGTTTGTGCCCACGATTCACGTAAATAGTAAATGAAAGACCATCAAGTAATTAGGATATTACTGGTTGCTAGAGTTCAGATTGTTGTTGTTGATAACGTCTCATTGTCAACGAAAGGTAATCGTACAGAAACCAGAAAGCATAATGTTCTCTGATAGCCTTACACCGTCATTTTCTCGATCTCTCCCTGAAGGTATGGCTGTATGAGGGATGCCGACTATTAAGAGATAAACTCGTCGAAGAGGAAGAAGTGAAGAAGTTTGATAGTATAATTCTCTCTTCTCTTCATTCTGACTGGGGCATCGATTTACGAAATCAAATGGCGAATTCTTATTATGTTGCTTCAGGCTTTGGAACAGTAAGAAAAAATTAAAATTAATGTTTTCAGTAAAAATAAATTTTATATAAAGCGAACTGTGTTTAAGCCATTTTTTCACTTGTTTTTTTTTAATGTAAGCATTAGTTGTTGATAAAGTAGTTTTAAAAATTAACCTAGTTTCGCGTAGTAACATTTTGTGATGCAAAAGCCATTTGTTGAGAAGTCTGACTCGACAAAGCATCAAAATATAAGCCTAGTTCCCATTCAACTTCAAAGGTAATTTAATACGCACTTCGCATAAGTTTCCTGAACCATTTTATGTATGCAGTAATGTAATTACTGTTTTAGTTTTTTAAAAATTAGAAGAATTACATTCCTTTAATTGGAGTTTATTTTGCAATTTTACTTTATACAAGTTTTACAGCAGCGTTTAAAGTAAATGAAATAATAAATTCATTATAATTCGAATAGTAACATAAGAAATACCACAGTGAGTATTACGAGGTAGCACACGGCGCTTTCCGTTATATATAAAATTGATTCGGAGGTTTAGATGTTTTTTGCTTTCAGGTAACTGCTGGTGCGCCTCTCCCGGCTTATGGTCACAAATTAGGATTTATGGACAGTGAAAATTGGACCAAACTTGTCGAAAAGGCTCTACTTCAATACAGCGGAGAAAAGCATGAAATGAATATCCTTCTGTTCAAAGAAGTTAGTGTAAAAACAGTTATAATTTATTAATAAGGATTATGATGATAAATTATGCATGATAAGTGGGTTAGTATTATGTAATAATTAAGTGAGGAAACGGGACGCGCAAATAAATCAGAATGAGTGACCTCCGCTTTGCATTCAAACGAATGTTATTCTGAATCACATCCATGATAAAATTTCATCTATCAGCCTAACGCGATATTACCGCTTTTTCCCTATTCTACAATGTTATAGTGACCATGTTTACGTGACTTACATTCATAATTATGGCGACATACCTGTCACATTCTTTGGGAACATTTGGTGTCTTTGAAGCGGCCCAAAAGTGAGAGCAATCGAGGTGAAGAATTTGAGAAATATGAATATTGTAAAACGAACTGATCATAACAGATATGAGGATATTCGGGAAAGATGTGGAGCGAAAACGTCTTTGGATGTGAGAATAAAGGGAATTATGCTGCGTTGGTATGACCATGCGGAGACATTGAGCAATGACAAAATTGTAAAACTGGTATATAAAACAGTGAGTACTTAGGTGTGAAAAGTAGAAGAAGACTGAGTAAAAGATGGAAAGATGTAATTAGTGAATATGTGAATGAATGTGAAGTTTATATAAATATGACACAGGAGTTAATGAGAAATAGTGAGGGATGAAAGTGGTTTGTGATGTGCGTAAATGGAGACGTTGGTCTCATCCGACATACCACTAGAGGTATGACCACTCACACCTTTCATGAAAAGTACACTGGATCCCTGAGGTCCAGGGGGGGGGGGGGGACTTTATTCCCGGTGACCCTCGTGTACCTTGTATGTTTAATTGATAATGAATGATAGTGTATATGTGTAAAGGTTTTATAATTATTAGGCCGTAGTACGAGGGTTCCCTATTGTGCTTCAGATTCAATGGTAACTGAGAACTGTAAAGGATGTTTCGAGCTCTGATGAATTATATCATAGAACTTAAGACGTTGAAAAATAGTGTAGCGGCTGTCATGTCATTATTCGTGGAGATTATCTTTGTTCACAGTTAAATCAGAAATAGAAAAACATGAAATTAGCTTAAATAAGAGTAAAGAGGTTTTTTTTTTAAGGTGCTAGAAACATTCGCTCAGGTGGACCGGATTTTAACTTCCCCTGGGGGTTCTTTGCTACTAGCGGGGAGATCCGGAGTAGGACGAAGAACAGCGGTCTCGGTTGTGGCAAACTTTTACGGCATCCGAATTGTCTCTCCTTCCATGAGTTTAGGATACGATATCAAGAATTTCCGAAATGATTTAAAACAAGTTGGTTGTTGGATGTCTTTATTTTTTAAAGTATTTTGATTTTGGCAATAGCGTTCTTGCGACCATATTATTTTTTTATTTAATATATTGAATTTGTACTTACATTTATACTAAAAACAAAGTGACATAAATGATATAGCTTCTACCCGCTCTTATTCATACCCAATACCTCGCACATTCAGACAAATGAATGAGTATCATCCGCAGAAGCAACGAGAGCTAGGCTAATTTTGTACATTTTTCTTCTGAAGGTGATGCAGTCTTCGGGTGTTGATGGAGAACAAGTACTCCTTTTACTGGAAGACCACCACTTGATCATTTCAGCGCTTCTTGAAATCATCAATTCCCTCTTAATGGCAGGAGAGGTTGGAAACCATCTAGAAATTTAGTTTCATTTTGTAAACAAAACTTTTCTAAATAACTTAAAACTTTTGCCAAATAGAAAATTAATTTATTTCAGTTTGGAATAGTCTCTCTCTCTCTCTCTCTCTCTCTCTCTATATATATATATATATATATATATATATGTATATATGTATATGTGTATATATATATATGTGTGTGTGTGTAATGAGAGATGATAATTAGAGAGGAGGGGCGACAAGCTTGACCTTCGTGAAATGAGGAATCATCGCAGGGAACATTTGAAAGGTTGTGTGTGGAGAATGAAAGAGATTGAATGGGGAAAAGGTGGATCACGAAGGAATTAGAGTGGAAAAGTTAATGATGAGAGAGGCAACGGATGAATATAGTAAGAGAGCAAATGATAAGTCGAGTGTAAAGGATGCAGAACAAATGGATTGAGTGAGATGTGGAATGTGTACCAAGAATGCCTGATTGAGAATGCAAGGATTGTGTGTGGAGTCGCAAAAACAGGTACGAAGAAGGCAACAGCGTGTTCGGATGCCACGGTTGCATCAGCGGTTGAGGATAAAAGGAAGAAATGGATGCTGTGTCCTGAGGGTAATTGTGATAGAGAAGAAAGTCGAAGAAGAAAGAGGGTGTATGAATAGAGCATGAGAAATGTGAAGTGACTAGTGTGGCGGAAGAAACGGAGGAAATTTAATGAGTTTTAAAAGAGGAATGAGAATTATGTAGAGAATAGAAAGTTGTTCTGGAAGGAAGTGCGGAAGTGCAGAAATGAAACTAGGAAAGAAAGTTTGAGAGTAAGGGATGAAAATGGAAGAATGCTCACAGCGGATGTGGATCTATGGAACGGATGGAAGGAATAGTTCGAGGGTTTGATGGGTGGAAGAACTGAGAAGAATGGGCATATGTCGAATCTGCTGTATGCGGATGATGCTGCGTTCTTTGTCCAAAGTGAATGTGATATGCGAGATGTTGTTAAGAGTTTTGTGGCGGTGTGCGAGAGAAGATTTTTGAAAGTGAATGTCGGTAAAAGCGAGTTACTGATTGTGGAGAGAGATAGAAAAATTCGGACTGCCACATGATGGTGAATGGTGGAACACTAGAGATGGTAGAGTCCTTTAAATATCTAGGATGTGTATTGAGCAAAAGAGGTACGAGTGCGAATGAACTTAACAGTAGAGTGAATCAAGGAAAAAAGGTTGCGGGTTCTCTGAAAGTGGTTGTGAGAAAGTGGAGACTGGATTGAGCTGCTGTGAGATGTTTACATGGAGGTATGATAGTACCGACACTTTTGTATTGGTGTGAAAATCTGACATGGCATGAAAGGGAGAAGTCAAGAGTAAAAGTAGTTGAGATGGATAATCTGAGCAGTATTGTATACGTGTAACGTGCGTCGGGTTGATAGCGTAAGAAATCGTGTGGTTCTGGAAAGATGTGATGTTCAAAAGTCAGTGAAAGTGAAAATTGAAGAAAGTGTGTTAAGGTTGTTTGGACATATTGAAAGAATGGAAGATGACAGAGCTATGAAAAGAATGTATAAGAGTATTTGCGAAGGTAGAAGAAGGAGAGAAGGGCGAGAAGAAGATGGATGGACATAGTGAATGATTGCGTGAGGAAGCATCTGGGGGATGCACGAGAAGTGGCTGCGAGTCGGTTGGAAGAGAAGAGGTTTGTTAGAGGTATGTAAGTTTGGGACTTTTATTTTTGACAAAGCCTGGAAGCGCCACCTCGCATGATGCGTGAAACGCCGCAAGTGTGTATCTTTGCCATAGCGTGGGAGGGGCGCTGATCCACCAGGACGCCTGTATGAATGGATATGTACGCTTTGCTTTCTGTCTTTTCTCCTTTTTACTACCTTCTGTACTTTACATCCGGGTTGTTTCTGCCTTCTCACCCCAAACCCTTGGAATAATTAGATTTTTTTAAATATATATATGTATATAATTCCTAGATTCCTGGTCTTTACACACCCGAGGAACTTGACCCCCTTTTGACCCCTCTTCGGAATCAGGCGGCCCACGAGGGATTCCGTGGATCCCATTACTCCTATTTTGCTTCAAGTAAGTTTATCCAAATATATTTGAGATTTATTTTTATGCTCAATATTACCCGCAGGATAACCTCGTTCGAGATCGCCCGGTTGTCAATTTGAAGGTCGTGGGTTCGAGTTTCGGCTCGGATTTCAGATTTTAGGGATTAAGGTGCTTCTCTGGGTTTTCTGTGATGAGTGGTGGTTCGGTTCCCGAGTAAAGATAGAGTTCCCCTTCGTTATTAAATATTACATGATTACGAACGATATTAAACAACTAAAACATTATTATTATTATTATTATTATTATTATTATTATTATTATTTCGCTAAATATAAAGTGTAATCAGATAATAAAATTAACATACAAGGTATGAATTTTGGACTACAGTGAAGTGCCGCCAGCGCGTATCTTTGTGGATAACACCGTTTCCCTTTAAGCCAAGTGAAGATACTGAGGTAGGGGGGTTCGAATCCCGATGGTGCTGGTAATAATAGTAGAGGAGTTAGAGCAGTGGGCCGCATTAGTTGGCCTGAGCGCTGTGTCATTTCTGGCCTTCCTCACTCATTATTATTATAGTTAAGTGTGAAGTATAAAAACGTTTTATTTTTCCTAATTTATGAAATTAGGGGTGAGGAAAAACCTGCACATCGCCCTTATAATGGATTGTAGCAACGCCGAGTTCACAGTTCGATGCGAGAGTAATCCAGCGTTGTACAAACAATGCTTCGTTTTGTGGAAAGAGAATTGGTCACCTCAGTCGATGGTTCAGGTATGAATTACGGTTAAGTTTTTGGAATAATCTTTGATCCTGTTGCGGTGAAATTTCTCTCTTGTTTGAAACCATTAGTCGAAGGCATTTTATTCTCCTCAATTAATTTTATATTATAAAATCGTTCGATTTTAATTAGAGCGCGAGTATCAGGGGTTTCTCCAGGGGGGGGGGGGCTGAGGTGACTAGCCACCCCACTTGCCTCAGTAAATTTACTTTTTTCACAATGCTAACTTTTTGTAACGGAAATTTTTATGTACAAGAGAACATTTTTACGTACAAAAGACATTATCTTATGTTCTTTGAAGGCATGGCAAAATGTGTAGCTCATCACTGAGCGAAATAGCTACCAGAAAACGTTCTTTACAAGCTATTTGAGGCAGATTTTGATACCAGCGACCCCCCTCACCCAAATCCTGGAGGAGCCCCTGGGTATAGTGTTTCACAAAATTTGATGTTTACAAAATTTTAGAAATCCATATTCAGACGGAAGCTAAATCTTATCACTCTTGAAACTATTGTTATCTCAACTCAAATTTGTGTTCAACAAACTCCGACCCAATTTAATTAAAATTATTACATGACTTCCGTAGTTTTGAGGAAATTTGACACTCTTAATTCTCAGAATTACCAAAGTAGTGTAGTAATTTTAACATAAGTTTGAGTTAAAATAACTAAACAGGTTTTAGAGTATACGAAGCAATAATTATTAAAATTAAAATGATAATGATAATTAAAAATAAAATTTTTACGAAAACGAGTATTTGTATAGATTCCTGGAATGCTTTTAAATAACTCGGAGAAAGAAGTCACTGAAAACTCGGATTTCTTGAAAAGTTTCCTCGCAATCCACAAAAGCCTTCCGAGTTACTTGGCCACACCCAGACGTTACATGGAACTCCTAAAGAATTACAAGAATATATTTAACGCTAAACGGGATGGAGTGATTGAACGACAGACTCACCTTCAGGTAATTGGAAACACAGTACAAAGATATAAATAATAATAAATAATAATAATAATAATTATGTATGAAAAGTGGGCAAGAAACCACAAACCATTATTGTTCTCAGCTGGCATAACCCTTGTCCTCATCTCTCTGCAGAGTGGTGAGGACAAAGGTTACTTTCATTTCTCGAGTGCCAGGTAAAAAACTGTTGGTATATGGCTGTCTGCGCAGCTTCATGCGTTGCGGTTTTCTCTTATTATAGTGATATTCTTTACACCTCAGATAGCAAGCGTCAGTCGGGCAGACGTTGGTATATCTTATTTACCATTGGCTTAACGGATATTCGCTATCTGGGATCATAACACAATATTTTTTTATTTCGTGGAAAGCGTGGGTGTACGTGGATTATCAGATATATTTGTGTATATATAAAGTTAAAGGTATAACTGAATTCAACGAATACGTCCACATAAACGCCTATTTATATAGTTTTGGTTTAACTTCATAAACAGAGGTAAAGTAAGATGGATTATGACCTTTATCACACGAGCACTTTTGTTACTAACAATGAAAGTCCCTGAAAAAGAAAAAGTGGTGTAAATAAAGTGGACTTCAATTACTGGGGCTTCGTATTCACCTTTGATTGGTTTTCTATATCTTCTTGCTACGGGAAAACTTGTTTATTTGGTTTAATGGAATGCGAACAAAAGTATTAAGTTCAGCAATGGGTCTGCTTCGTTTAAATTATTTCCTCTGATAATTTTTATATTGATTTAGAAAATTTGTCCCTTGAATTTTGTATTGTAGAATATTTAAAATTTCACCAAAAAAAAAAAATTTTTTTTTGCCCGTCTTAGAGCCCAGCGGTTCCCAACCTCTCCTGGCTCAAGGCACCCCAGTGCCATCTGTTCTTCTTTCGCGGCATCCCGGAGGACCTTCGTCTCCCACTCTTTAAAATCGAATTTCCCACCCGTCAACATCGCATAACTTCAAACTGAGCCTATACAGTTTCCTTATGGGTGTAATAAATGGCGAATATTTGTGTATATGAAATTTTCATACCTTCACTAACTTTTCAATATTCAGTCAATTATTTTTGTAATTTTTATGAAATGTCGCGGTTGGGAAACAGTCTTAGACCCTCTCGCAGTTTTGCTATTTGAAAAGGGGTACCAGGTTAAAGTAGCATTTATATTCCTAGTAAAAATGGCGCTAGTAATAGAAATTCCAGGATAACTTGGCCCGTGTGAAAAGGGGTGTAATGCCAGAATTTTATTGGCCGCAGGCTGGAGTGTCTAAATTAAATGAAGCGAAGGCTGTCGTTAAAAAACTCGAAGTAGAAGCTGCCGAGAAGGAAGAAATTCTGAATGAGAAACAGAACGAAGCGAACAAAGCACTTCAGCTGATCACGGACACGATGACGAATGCTAGTCAACATAAGTCTCAGATGGAGAATTTGAAAGATCAGACAATGAGAGAGAACGAGAAAATCGCTGTAAGGTAAACAAACTTTCCCACACCTTTAACTCATAGGTAAAACAAAGAGCTTAAAGGTTATAGTGTTAAAATGAATTTTAGGTAACTGTAACCCCAATGACCTAACGAATTCTATAATTTATTACATAGGGTCATATCTTGAAATTTCTTTCCAAATTAGCTCAAATTTGATGAGGTGGAATTTATTAACGAGAAACAGAGATACATAGGAGAAGTTTGTAAGGTGTGTAAATTGAGGCACTGGTCTCATTTAACGTGCCACTAAAGGTATATTCCGAACCTTATCATGAAAGGTAACACTGGATTCCCATGGTTTGAATACTTTATTTCCAGCGGTGATCCTTTTGCATCCTTGTGTGCGTAAATGATTTGTCTTCGGCCCTGAATTCAAACGTTGTAGCCACCAATGGAAGATAGGAACTGGGTTCTTAGATAACGTACGAATGAAACTTAGTAGGTAATTTTCATTCATAAAAATGACTAAAGAACGTTCTTTGATTCTGTTTTTATTTTTGTTTTAGGAAGAAAGAGATTGACAGAGAACTCGCGGAAATTGAACCTTTGGTCTTGGAAGCGAGAGAGGCCGTGGGTAACATAAAAGCGGAAGCTCTTTCGGAAATAAGGTGCTGAAACGTCTTACATAAAGTGAATTAACTTTTGCTATTTTAAAGTTTCTTTTTAACATAAATTTTGCATAGAGACTTAAAGTATTTTATTTTTGTCGATGGTTGGTAACGTTAGAATGAGTCCTTTACGACAAACTACATTCTATAAAAAAGAACTAAGTTACTTATATCCATTTATATCATCCCTGATTCTACGAAACTGAACTGATTACAGGTCGTTGAGAGCGCCTCCGGAGGTGATAAGAGACATTTTGGAGGGTGTTCTCAGGCTCATGGGGAACCAAGACACGACCTGGAACTCCATGAAGTCCTTCTTGGCCAAGAGAGGCATTCGAGAAGAAATTAAGTAAGAGGCATTTGGTTATTTTTAACCTACTTCCTCAACACCGAGAGCTATCAAATAACAATAATTAAGACACTCGCTCCAATTCTGCTTTTCCGATCAGAAACTTAAAATAAGATTAGGGAAAGGTATATTGCGTTAAATACTGCGTACAATACGTAACTACCGCCTTCACTAATGTCTGTAACTAACGTTTGTGGGATGGGTACAGGACTGCAGGTGCTCCGATTAATTCGGCCCAGAATATGGTGAAAACTCCCACCGAGTATATTTTTCTTGCGTTTTTATTTTTCTTACGGAAAATTCTCGTATTAAAATGCATAATGAAAATCGATTTCCGTAGTTAATTACTGCACATTTATATAATTGTACCAAAGCGGGAACCCACCGGGACGAATAATATAGGTGTGGCCCTGTGTGACCTGACTTTGGTCACCGAAGGTGTAAACATCATAATTGTGGCGTGATTGCTATCGTTCGCAGTATAACTATTGACTGTTCTTTCCTATCTGATAAATAATGCGAGTCATCCATATTGATATTAAAACTGATAGAGCTTATACAGTAAAACCTCGCGGATGAGACCATCTAACATGACTGGACAGAAGTGGTTTCAATAATGGAATGGCCTGATTATTCAAACAAGCACAACCGTTAATAAAGAAGAATAAAAGTTAATATACAAATTGCGCTTTATTATTAATTAATCACAATATGTAATACAATACTGTATACATCTTCTTATAGTATTATTCATTTTATGAAAAATGTATCCAAGTGTCGTAAACTCTGACATACTTGTCCCAATTTTGAAGCTTACTTGATAAGGTTTTAATCATTTTGGACTAAGATAAGTGGTGTCAAAAGCGATTTAACAAGGTGGTTCTCACTAGTGGATTTACTGATTAAGGACTTAACTGAAAAAGCTAGAAATACTGATATTAGGGGCGTCTGATATTAGGTTTAAAGCGAGGTTTCACCGTGTGTTAATTATTATTAATTAAATAAATTATGACGACGCGATTAAAGTTTTCATCTTTCTACAATAAACAATTTTTATTGTCTTTTCGTCCAACGAATGCGATTGCTCTTTATCAACAGGAACTTTGATCCTCGGAATGTGACTGGGGACGACAGAAAATCGGTAGAAAAACTGCTTCGAGACAAAGCCAACTCTTTTGATCCATCTGTGGCGAAACGCGCTTCCGCGGCAGCAGCGCCTCTAGCGGTGTGGGTGAAAGCCAATGTAAAGTTCTCCTATGTTCTGATCAAAGTGAAACCGCTTGAGGAAGAGCAAACTAATCTGCAGAGGTAAAGATCTCTTTCTCTCCGAAAACGTTATTATATAAGTAACACTTTCGCTCGCAAAATCTTGGAAAGAAACTTGACTCGAAATCTTGAATTTTTGTTGTTTCTGAAGAATATATAAGTATCTCCTTGGGTAAACGCTTCAGACTTATGAATTAGGCCACTTAACTACTTGGTAATAGAAGTTTCTTCGTAAATTACTTTTTTGGTAATTTTTAAAACTAATTTCACCATAATATTTAACATGGCAACCGCATCACTTGACAATAATTGCAAATGCTGAATAATGAACAACTGTGAAAAGGAAATAGATGAAGATAAAGATATGAATCAAAGGGAGATAGATAGATAGATAGATAGGTGGAGTTTCGAAATATAAGCAAACGGTGCTTTGAAGCTGCAAGTAACCACAACCCAACAGTATTCTTACCTGGCACACCTGGTTACTGACAGCTTCAGAGCATTGGCTAAGTCCATGTATTTATATATGCTGTTTTCTCTCATAAGTGAACGACTTCTATCTTTGTTTTCACCCAAAAAAAAAGAAACCTCATGAAAGCTGAAAACCAAATCGAGGAACTTTCTTTAGAAGTGGCTGACGTTGCCCAAAAGGTCGCTGTTTTGAAAGAGAAACTAAACAAGTCTACGAAAGAGGCAACTGAGCTTGAGTTTCATCTGAATAAAGCCAAAGAAGTTATGAATTCGGCACGAAATCTCGTTTCAAAACTTGATGGAGAATATGGACGATGGAGCCAACAGGTCAGAGTCTACGACATACCCATTTTTATGAAGTCGTTAACGATATATATATATATATATATATATACATATATCTTCCGCCCGAATTGTTCATTCTGACGAAGGTCAAGCTTTTCACTCCACCTTAGACCTACAGTTTAACGTGGAATCCGAACCACGCCCGATCAGCAGCCCAGCGTCTTAACCACTGGGCCACCTAGGGTACCCATTTATCTACCAACCACTTTCTTTATTGTATGGAAGGATGAACAGCTGGGGCCGATGGATTCGTAGTCAGCGACGCTAACCACTACACCACCGAGGCGCCTATATATATACACCCTGTAAATAATTTTATATCGCATTATTTATATATTGCATTGTTCTTACTCTATTTTTATAACGAAAGCCAGTGTGTGAACATTATTATTTCATGCGATAATACGAAAGACTTTCAAATATTTTTACGAACAAAACTACACAAGATCTACACAAAATCTATAAAGAGCTACGCAAAATTTACACAATTTACCACAAAATCTACACGGACTTTATACAAAATCTATGAATAAAAATATTAGGTTGCTGATCTGAGTGAAAGTCTGAAGAGCTTACCTAAGGAGACAGTACTAGCTGCTTCCTTTATCACCTACCTGAGCAATGCTCCTGAAGACGTGAGGAAAGCCACTATGTCTCACTGGGGCAAGATACTGGGGGTCCAAGGATTCAATTTATGTCGGTAAGAGATAGAACCTCTTTATATAAGCATTATATATATTAAGTAAATACTCTGTTAATACGTACATCTAAAGCACAACAACTAAATTTTATGTTTGAAACGTTTGTAAACATTAATTATAACGCATATAAGAAACTTTTAAACTGATGTTTCATTAATTGCAATAGTTTTTGAAACGACGAGAAAGTTTCGATGGATTAGTCAAACACGAAAAGGCGATCTGAAGTTATTCGTGAATAGAAAAGAAATTCTTTATCCTCTGATTTTTCTCTCACAGAGAAAAAAACCTCAGTTAAACAACAACAACAACAACAACAATAACAATCCTTTGCCAAACGATCCAAATGGTTACTCCAATCACGCAATGATTTCGCTAATCATGATTATTTTTCTGGTAACTCGCGTTTAGTACAGTCAGAGCTGGGCAATAAATACATTGAATGTATTTAAATACTAAATACTAAATACATGGGAGAAATGTATTTAAATACTAAATACTAAATACATTTTACGAATGTATTTAGATACTAAATACAAAATACATCAATTGTATTTAAATACATTTGTAAATACATTTTAAATACATACAAATTTTAACATATGCAATCACTAATTCACTAAGCCATGACACGCACACGATAAAGAAATCAACCGCTTTCGACTAAGAGTGGCACACAACTGATTGAACTGACACGTTGAAACATGAACCATGCTGTACTACACTGTCGACGCGTCGTACTGTGCTAGTACAGAACGTGTATTAAACCAGTAAAAGTATTTACATTTTTATATTTTGAGTATTTAAATACATTGTATTTAAATACTCATTAAAGTATTTAAATACTATATTTAAATACATGAAAAACAATGTATTTATAAATACAGTTCTAAATACACAAATGTATTTAAATACGTATTTAAATACAAATGTATTTAAATACTGCCCAGCTCTGAGTACAGTCGTAGCATGGTAGGATTAGCCATTTTAGACTGGTTGATTGGCAAATAGTTAATCCTGTATTTAGTTGTTGTAACCAAGTAATATGTCTGTGTATGCGTCGTCTTGAGGAATATTATTATTATTCATCAATACAACTTCTCGTTTTGATTTGACTTCTATACGAAACAGATCGTCACCATTTTGAATGATTTTTCGAATGTTTCTTTTAATTTTAGATTTTTGGGAAGTGAGAAAGAACAGCTCCAGTGGAAGAACGAAGGACTCCCCTCCGACCAGTTATCAATCGAAAACGCTTTAGTTATTCTAAAGGTATTTTATATAATTAAACGTTTGCTCCTCACTCGACCTGACCTGACCCGAAGTGACCCGTTTACAAGTAGTCACTGCTGTGAAAAAGAAAAATAAGAACTGTTTATTGATAAAATAAGTGCTACAGTAATTCTAAACTAGAACATTCACTCTTAGGCAGTGTTTATTTTATATGATTTTTTGCCTCCTAAGCCTAAGTACGACAGTACACCGCTAATTAAATAACTTTATATTATGCTAAACTTTCATACTCGGAAAAACTCGGGAAAAACATGTACAGTAAATGAGAGAGAGAGAGAGAGAGAGAGAGAGAGAGAGAGAGAGAGAGAGAGAGAGAGAGAGAGAGAGAGAGAGAGAGAGAGAGATGATTCGTATAATTTTAATTTTCGTAGACCAATCAGCGACCTTTCCTGATTGACCCATCGTCCCAAGCGACACAGTGGCTTCAGGAACATCTCACAGGAGCCACAGTTGAAGTAACGAACCAGCAGGAACCAAAATTTGCGACGACTCTAGAACTAGCCGTGAGGTGGGAAATTATTTACTGTATTCGAAAAACCAACCTCACATAATCTCTTAAAGCAGAGGTGTAACGTTGTAAGATATCAGCAACAAAATCGCTAAGAAATCTATTGTTTACGAAACTATTTTATGTTTCTTTTTCCTTTTAACTCTCACTAATGCTTCAATCAAAATGCAATTTTTCATTAAATTTTCAAGAGTAATGAAGCTCTACTCTATATATATATATATGTGTGTGTGTGTGTGTGTGTTCCCTCATTTTTCTCTTCAATTAACAGATTTGGAAAGACTTTAATTATTCAAGAAGTAGATTATTTGGAACCGATTTTATATCCTCTTCTTCGTGGCGATCTAATTAGCCAAGGTAAAGAAAACTATCATACTTTTTTTAAAGAAATATTTCATATGGTTACTGTTTTCCAGGAAAAATCGATGATCCCCCTTTTTTCTCCCTAAATGACGGTGCCAGTCGTTTACCGCAACAAAAATACAACTCTCAGCGTTAGAAAATAGTTTATTATACCTATAATAAGTGTCTCGTGTTTCAGTTTTATTGAACACGTAATATCCCACTTGAAAAAATTATATACATATACAGGGTGTCTCAGAAGTTGCGTACCAAATTTATAGGTCATCCGTACTTATAAATATGGTGCGCACTTCTGAGACAATATATATATTATATATATATATATATATATATATCCAGCCCAAAAGAGTCGATTGTAAATGTTAACAAATGTATTTAGCAAATTTACCTATATATTAGGTCATCCCATAAGCAGTGGTGGGCGCGGTACCAAAATTTGGGGGTGCGTTACGCGGTACTGCGGTACCTCAGCATGCCCAGTGCGTTACGCGGTACTGCGGTACTTTTTCAGGTCCCCCTGGTGCGTTCCGCGGTACTGCGGTACTGCGGTACTGCACACAAGAAACAACACAAGTAATAGCACATATTTTCAGAAATTGCATATCGGCGATTTCGCACCTGAACTTTCTGCCATAATGGCTAAAAATCGATCTTTGTCAAAGAAATGTAACACACGTGCAACCGGCTCAAAAGCAAGCACTGCACTGACTCCGTCTCACTGAGGCGTTGTGATAGGATGGCAAGTTGGCAACGTAACATGTTCTGAACGAAAACTTAACGTGTCTAGAGTTAGGCTGATGCAACACACGCAGCATTCGTCTTACTGTACTCCTGTAATAAGGTTTACTTCAAAAAAAGTGTTAATTTTTTGAAAAGTCGTGTTTGTCGGTACCGCGGAAAGTACCGCGGGAAATTTGAATGCGGTAGCGGTACTGCTGTACTTTCAGCGATCCTTTGCGGTACTGCGTTATGCGGTACCGGTTTGGTAGTGCGGTAGTACCGCAGTACCGCAGTACCGCAAAAAATACCGCAAGTGCCCAGCTTTGCCCATAAGTAATGCGGCATTTAAAATTTTTTTTTTTTTTTCCATTTTTATCATTATTTTACGGATAGAAATCAAACAACTCTTTGAAGTTATTTATATTTAAATAAATATTTATTTAAATATAAATAACTTCAAAGAGTTTGATTTCTATCCGTAAAATAATGATAAAAATGGAAAATAAAAAAATTAAAAAATGCCGCATTACTTATGGGATGACCTAATATATATATATATATATGTTAAACACAGACCGTGCATGGAACAAGGAACTCTTCTGGGAAAATTAAATCCACTATAGTCCGAAGAGTTCCTTGTTCCATGCACGGTCTGTGTTTAACATATAAATTTCTCAGGGGACCATTCTGAGTTTGTGTTATATATATATATATATATATATTATTTTTTCATATAATTGTAAGTACTCAATATATCTATATTCTCATATACATTCGCGTGTGTTTTCGTTTTTAAACAAATAAACAACCAAAATCATGAATAATTTCACTGAATTCCTTCAGGACCTCGTTTCGTTGTCGAACTGGGTGACAAAACTCTCGATTACAACTCCAGTTTTCAACTCTTTCTCGCTACTCGAAATCCTCAACCTGAGTTGCCTCCTGACGCCTTTGCCATTGTGACATCAGTGAATTTCACAACCACACGAGCAGGATTGACTGGACAAGTACGGGGTTGAAAAAATTTAATTTAATGATTTTAGTATTCGGGTACTGATAAGATAGAATCTGGAGGCATTGACGTATGTTCATTAGATATGGTGTTCCAGTGGTAACCTTGGTTTTGCTTCCGATTGAATTGTTCATTCTGGCGAAGGTCAAGCTCGTTGCCCCATCTTAGACATACAGCTTAACGTAGAATGAGAACCACAACCCACCACTGATGATCAGAAATTAGAAAGTCCTCGCCCAGTCTCGATCTCACAACTTCCCGATCAATGGCCTAGCATCTTAACCACTAGGATACCTAGGATACCCATTTATCCACCAATCAATGTTGTTTGTATGGGAGGATAAACGGCTGGGTGAACGGAGCGCCGCCTGCCATCGTCGGGAATTGAACCCAGGACCGAGGGATTCGTAATCAACGATGCTAACCACTACACCACCGAGGCCAATGTAATCGCTGCTCTAAATGCCTATAGCTTAAACATATATGGATCACTCGTATACTTTTTGTTTCTGTCGGCTACGTCGTGTTCAATGTCGTAACACACCTTTCTCCGTCGACCAGCAAAGTTAAGTGATCCTACGTTCGGATCTCACGTAAAGATGTAGGTCCCCTTTGTCACATGACCTTAGATGTTGCGAAGGAGGTTAAACAACTGTAACATTACATTTTTGTTCCTGTTGAGATTGAAATAAAGATTTTGTTTGTTTGAGAGACACGCAAGTACGTTTCACAACTGAAATTATGGCGCACTTTTAAGTTATTTCTAAGCTTCTCTTTGGAAACAATCTCTTGTATAGATTCCTAATAAACATCGCATGTCCATTTCAGCTTTTGGCCGCGACACTTCAGACTGAAAAACCAGATTTGGAAGTTCGTCGAACTCAACTTTTACGACAAGAAGAAGACTTGCGAGTGCAGTTGGTTACTCTTGAAGAGCAACTTTTGATGTCTTTGGCCGAATCTTCCGGGAATATTTTGGAAAACAAGGTTTAATTTGCTCTGAATTTCTTCCAGTGAACGAACGAATAGTAACGAAACTAGAAAGCTTAAAAAACTACATATTAATTATTTTACTTTTTGTCCAGAATCTTCTTGAATCTCTGGAACAAGCCAAATCAAGCGCGGCAACAATCGAATCTTCTCTGATGGAATTTGTAACTCTCCAGAACTCCTTGGAATCAGAAAGGAAAGCCTATTTACCGTTAGCTCAAGCAGCCGCGAACCTCTATTTCGTCATTTTAGATTTGTCCAAACAAAACAACATGTATCGATTCAGCCTCGCCGCATTCTTAAATCTGTTCCACAAAGCACTTAAAACCCACTGGTGAGGAGATAAAATGGTGAACATCGTAAAGAACTTTATTAATTTGTATATTACCGTTATTTAGATTCAAAGTAGGACACGAAACTATTGCTAGGATTCCAATTTGATCTTCGCACCTTTTTATAAATCACAGGGAATGTAAAAGATTTAAGGTCACTAATATATAAGTATCAACTCAATACTTTTATTCTATTTTATTAGACGCGTGTAACGCTGGTTTTCGCCAGCGCCCCTCATTCAGTGGTAACGCCGTTTCCCTGTAAGCGAAGTGAAGACACTAAGGTCGGGGATTCGGCTCCCGATGGTGTTGCTAATAATAGTCGAGGAGTTAGAACAATGGGCTACATTAGTTGGTCTGACCGCTGTGCCATTTTCTGGTCGTCCTAGTTACCGACATTGGTTATTTACATTTAAAGGTTTTGTAAGAGCGTTCCTTTAAGTATCCCTGAATTTCACGTGGTTTTTAATGTCTTTGTCCGCGGCTTACTCGACAGGAAGGGGGTGGAACGGAGGTCCGCATACAGATCCTCCAAAAAACTCTGATTGACCTTGTCTTTTCGTACATCAGTCGATCGCTATTCAAATCTGACACACTAATGTTCGCTCTCCATTTAGTTCATGGAATGAATCCAGAGCTTTTCAGGGAAAATGTGAGTATTTGAAAAAGCAGTTTAAAGACTATTTGAGGACTGAAGTGTATTGCAAAAGGATTACTCTGGTTGTAGAAAAGAAATTATAATGGGGCATAATTATGAATAAGAAGCTATTCTAAATATATTAATGTCACATTAATATTTTTTTAATAAAATGAGTAAAACTGTTGATATAAATGTGACATAAGAGTTAACGATAAACGGAGTGGAATGGAAGCGGTTTGTGAGGTGTGCAGATGGCGTCGTTGGTCTCACCTGATGTACCACTAGAGATACGTCATGAAAGGTAACAATGGATCCTGAAGTTGGAGTGTTATCTTATTCTTGGTGGTGATCCTTTTGTATCCTTGCGTATGTATCTGCGAGTGTTTTCGGTCCCGAGTTCAAGCGTCATGGCCACCCCATAAAGAATGGGAAATGGCTTTACAGATAGTGTATATATGTATGTATAATATGTACTCGTATGTATATATATTTATGTATAGCGTATGTGTAGTGCTTGATTAGCAAAGCAGATGATCGCTAATTACTTGAAAAGTTTTAGCAGTTTTCAAATATTAACTTATACTTTACAGGAATGGAATACTTTGACCGGCTTGGTAGTTACCGATGTGAAAGCTGATCCTGCTGATGTGAAAGCGGCTCTACCCAAGTGGATAGACGATGACAGAGGATATGCAGTTGCCTTACTCAGGGTAATTTGATCGTTAATTATCCTAATTTAGTCATACATAATAATATCGAACATTTCTAGTCCATATTTTTAATTTTTTTTATACAGGAAGGAGGGGCCAAGGGTGAATGCCCTCAAAAGCGCCCCACCCCCACCCCCCATAGAAGAATAAGAGAACCAAAATCAAGGTTCAGGGTTTTGGAGATGCCTAGACACTCCATAAATAAACGTCATATGACGAACGTTAAAATTTACTTTGATGAAACATTAAATTTTTCATAAATTTCAAATGTGTTTTTTCTTTTACAATTGTTTCAGCAAACTTTCCCAGAACTGTACCACACACTTTCTCTAGAAGACATTTCAATGTGGTCTGGATTCGCTAATTCAAACCATTCTGAGAGTAACTTTCCGGTCCAGATTGTCAACAAAGTGACGGCTTTCCAACAGTTGTTGGTCATTCAAGCAGTGCGTCCAGATAGATTACAGTCGGCTTTGATGGCCTTTGCGTCGAAAACACTCGGTATAACACAGCTTGTATATTTCCTTGGAAAAGTGAAAAATGCAACAAGTTGCCTTTTAATTAAAAAATTAAATATAGCAAAAATGCTTTGTTCTAAAGAGAAGAAGAAGAAGACTGAAAAATATTTTCCTTATAACCCCTTTTTTTAAATAATTTTTTTAACGTTACTTTCAAAATTTCATTTTCACTAAAATTTCACATATTTTTTAAATCAGTTTAAGAAAAGCAGCAAATAAATTTAAGTTAACTTTATTATTTGCAGGTCTTAAAGAACTGTCTCCTCCTGCTCTCAATCTTCGGCGCCTTATACCGGAAACTCAGGAATGTGAACCAATTCTCATAATCATTTCACCAGGCGCTGATCCCTCGCAGGAACTACTTGACCTTGTCAAGAACACAGTAGGAATGGATAGATACTATGAGGTAAGACTGAAGAATTCAAAAGGCGTTATGTTCTACTGATGCACGTTTTAAAAACAACGTTTTCGCGTAAAACAATGAAATGGTGAAGTGAATTCATGAGTTAATGCGAGTACCTTAAATAGATATATCATATGTATTAGCTGTCATATTTTGAAAACGTCTATCTGTTGCGAGGTTGCGATGGGACAAGGTCAGAGCGAGATTGCTCTCTCGAAACTACGTGAGTTCGCGCAGAAGGGCCACTGGCTTTGCCTGAAGAACTTGCATTTGGTAACAACGTGGCTTCCCACGTTAGAAAAGGAATTAAATTCTCTTCAACCCCACAAAGAGTTCAGACTTTGGCTCACTGCTGAACCACATCCGAAATTCACTACTATATTACTGCAAAGCAGCTTGAAAGTTACTTACGAGGTAATTAAACCATTGCCACGTACAATACAATATAGGTAGATGAAGAAAGTGTTAATATTTTATTGGTTTGTTGAATAATACTACAAAATTATGGACTATTTTCTTGTCCATTTTATTTTATACATTACATGCTGAAAATTAGATGTAATTAAATGGTGGATTTTTAATAGGCCTATAGGGATGTTATGCAAACTTAAAAGAGTGAAAATTTATTAGGAAAACCGTTTGTTCATTTGTTAGTTTGGGAATAACACTGGTCGACAAAATCGAACTTTTCCCCTCATCAAAGATGTATACACATTTTTCTAGTCCAGGTTTGTACGCTGATTCCAAATCTGGTTTCGGATTTCCTCTAGCACATCTAGTTATCGAAATATGACTGGTGTTAATTTCAGCACAATTTATCGTAAAAGTACAACTTTATTCGTAAAAAGAAATGTACACCAACCTAAAGCCGTTGCGAGTACGATTTTCTTTTGTAAACCTTTTCCGGATCGTCGCGGTACAACATCCAGCAGTAGTCTGCCAGCGTACTTTCGCTCCATTGACTCGATGTCTTGATGGAAGCATTTCCCCTGTTCGTCACTCACCGCGCCAAGGTTTTCGGGAAAGAAATCTAGATGTGAATGTAAAAAATGTATTTTCAAGGATATGCGACAGGCCATATCTTGATATGCATCGAGCAGTTTCTGAACTCCATCTTTGCATGCGGGGGACTTGTGGTTACCCAAGAAGTTTCCACAAATCCATTTGAAAGCCTGCCATGCTTTTAGTTCTAAGCCATTGAGGCTTCCTTCAAAGCCTTCATCCTGCAGAACCTCCCTGATTTGGGGTCCCACAAAGATTCCCTCCTCCAATTTCGTGGCATTAATGTTTGCAAATTTCTCAACAGGGTAACGAAACCCTCTCGAATTCGCCTTACCCATCGCTTTCACAAAATTTTTCATTAAGCCGAGCTTAATGTAGAGAGGTGGCAGGAAAATCTTCGTTGGGTCAACTAAAGGAACACTGAACACTGCCCGTTCCTGGCTCGTATGTGCTTCTTTGATGCCAGTCACGTCTGATGTGATGATCCGCGGTAGCACGGCTGCCCCATAGGCATAGGAAACAACAGTATTTCGTGAACCCTTCTTGCATGCCCATTAACATACCAATGACTTTGCGATCACCACAGATATTTCATTGATGAGTGGTGTATTGGATTGCTTCGAGTAGTATATTCATGTTATCGTACGTCTCCTTTAGATGAACGGAGTGGGCGATCGGGATGGACAGCTTTAAGTTCCTGTTATGCAGGAGAACCGCTTTCAAGCTTCGCTGTGAGGAATCACTGAAGAGGCGGCACTCAGATGATGTGTGTACCTGTGACAAGTTCTTGAAAAGTCTATTGATATCATGGCAATAGCAGAGCGGACAGTCTACTGTAAAGAATGTCGCCAAATCATGGTTTCGTTTTCGATAGTGACATACTCGGACGTTCTTCTCAAGTAAGTGTTTCTACTTGAGTCTCGAGGAGAGAAGTTCTGATTTTTCTTTGGAGAAGGCTAGGTCTCTAATGAGGTCATTCAACTCGGTTTGGGTAAGCCTTTCCGGCTCCGATTGCTCTTCGTCATGTGTGTAGTCAAGATCGGCTGAAGGTCCCGCATCTCCGCCAATCGCACCTTCGTCGGATTCCCTTTCGTCTTCTAAAGAATCGAGTTCATGCTGGGGAGGTAACGGAATCGGCATCGTGTCATCGTGAGGGATCGGTCTGATCGCGGAGTCTACGTTCGGATAAACGATGTTATGCTTGTTCTTCACGGAGAATCCAGTTATGTTAACATTGCAAAAGTAACAATCGCCATGATGGTCTCTCGGCTCCCTCCATATCATGGGTATAGCGAATGGCATCGACTTTTTCTCAACCAGTCACGTAATCCATTCGAACAAGCGGTAGAGATAACATGTGGCGCCCACGCCTTATCTTGGTCGCCTAGTGGACAGCCGAAGCATAACCGGTAAGTTTTCCGAAGATCCATCGTGATTGTACGCCGTTGTGATTTAGTCGCGAACGAGCCGCACACGTAACAGAAATTGTCGGGGTGATTTTTACACTTTCGAGGCATGATGACTGATGAGTAGGTTGATGTAAATCACCTAAAAAAATAAAATGTGTAAGTGGGTGACACAAAACAAAAAAAACACAACACACAACTAGACATGTGACTGTTACGTTACGCCAAAGAATAAAAGGGTGTACATGTGCAACGTTTGCAAATTTGTGGCCAGCAACTGCTCTCACCTAAAATACCACAAGACAACCTGCGGAAAGCCTAAGTTGAAACGACAAAATGCCATACATGAGGATACAGAAACGGTAAAGCAAAAACTTATACCTAAGCTGCAACGACAAAATACTCCGCTACATTTATAAAGGACGCATATTATATATTGTATATATATTATATATTATATTTAGTTATATGCATATTATATATATTATATATAGTAGTATATATATATATATATATATATATATATATATATATATATATATATATATATATTATATATATATATTTATTTATATATTATGATCGGTCTCATCTCGAAAACTAGACGTGCTAGAGGAAACCGAAAACAGATTTGGAATCAGCGTCCCAACAGCTATCTAGCCCACCTATAATTATATCCGATGAAAAATACTTGTTGGCCAGTGTAATAATCAGTTATTATGACTTCTGAATGAAGACTGAAAAACACAATGTCTTACCAGCTGATGGGAAAAGTATAAACAAACGATTCCAAAACTTATATAGTAAATATATTTCAACCTCTACATTTAGGCACCTGCAGGAATTAAAAAAAATCTTCAGAGGACGTACGATTCGTGGTCCCCAGATTTAATAGCCAGAGGAAACAACGTCAACAAAGCGCAGGCTCTTTTCGTCCTCGCGTGGTTCCATGCCGTGTACAGAAAGACGAACTTATATCCCGCAGGGATGGTCCAAGTTTTACGAATTCTCTCTGGCAGATTTAAAAGCGGGCGCGGACATACTTGACCGTCTTTATGGACAAAATGGTACAAATCAAATAAATTTCTTAGTTACAAGTTTTATTGTTTGGTCTGCATTTAGTAATACTTCATTACAAAATGCAGTGTTACTCAATGTAAAAATTTGTCTAGCTTTGGAAGTTCCTATTTTGTACAAAACACGGTTCAAACTTCAATCTTTTTTTTTTTAATTAAAAGATCAAATGCAGAAATAAAGATTTAAAATAACAGAATCATAAAAACTTTGAAGACAAACACGTAACTTTTTTATTTTATTTCATTTCGTAATCAGGAAATGGAGACGTGAAATGGAATGCAGTTCACGGCCTTTTTGAAAATGCAATCTACGGTGGAAGGGTTGACAACATTTGGGACGGCCGAGTGCTTACATCTTATCTCCAAATGTTCTTCAGCAGTGACATCATAGCTGGTCGCAGGCCCTCTGCATCGCAGTTAGCTCCAAATATTCAGCTACCAACAACCGTCAATTATCAAGTGAGTCACAAATTGTACTTCAAATGTACATCAAATATTCGTATATTATCACCAAACTGATGGATGAGAACCTCATTATAGTGTACAGAATTTAGGCCAAGGTGTTTTTAGTTATTAAGATGACCATATTTACGAGAGATTCTAATTTATAGTTTCTTTTGTATTTATTTATTTTGTGTTTAAATAACATATTGTGTTCGTAGGAGTATACGCATCTCATCTCTTCTCTTCCGGACGATGATGAACCAGTTTACTTCGGCCTTCCGGCAAACATTGAGAGATCTTGGCAAAGAATCGCTAGTTCTCAAGTAATTAGTCAACTGAAAGGTAATGAACCGGTCACAGAAACATTTTTTATGATTTGTATTATGTTTTGATAGGCAGACCATAGTTTTATATTCTTTATATGCTAAACTACTTGCATTTTTACAAATAGCATTACGGTTTAGAGCTAATATTCAAATACAAACAAACAAACACTTTATTTCAGACTCAACAGGTAAAAACACTATACAAGTGGTCCATAGAAGATTAAGAGATAGTCGTCTGGAGCACTGACTAAGTAGGGCAGTGAATCACTGTGCATAATGAACATACAATTGCCTACGCCAATGCTTCCAGATTTGAGATTTATAAAATATATCGGAGACCAGTCCACTAACCATGGCTTCTATTATCTTATTGACTGACTCACCAAGCCTAGTGATAAATCTAAATACAAAATTGCGAATAACACTGGCACAGTTAGGCACCTTATTGACTACAAACAGTATACTGACACTAGAAGGAGCACCATTTATAAATCTTGGAGTCCTTAATAAACTTCTAAAAATATTATATGCAACATATAATTTTCTCAAATTTTATACATCCTGTAGTTCCACCACAAATGAGCTGTATACATTGGAGTACAAAAAAGTTTTGAACAAAATGAACTTAACATCTAATGTACGCATATGAAATTTTCTAACCAAAGTATTTTCCTGAGCATATAATTGTCTACATTGCCTTAGAATATCACAGTCATCTGAAAGACTATCAGTTAGTATGTGGCCAAGATACTTAGTCTGAGTTAATTCTGACAGCACCATACCATTCAACTGAAATTGTTGGTGGCAGGATTATATTTTATGTCGTTATCCTTCCCATACCTTTCACACACCTTCAAAAGTGTGCTGAGCCCTTTTACAGATGGAGAAATAAGAACTTGATCATCTGCATACATCAGATGATTAACAATCATTGTACCAATATAGCAGCCTATTTTACAGGTATTCAGCACAACAGATAGATTATCCATATAAACATTGAATAAGTAGGGGAATAATATCCCTCCCTGCCTGACACCATTGGTCACAGAGAATGGCTCTGAATTAACCCCACCCCCAGCTTACAATCATTGTCTGGTGATTATACTAGAATATTAATATACGAACCAAGTAACCAGGTACATTACGACTTACAAGTTTCATGAAAAATTTGCCATGATTAACACGATCAAATGCCTTAGAAGCATTCAGGAAACAGAAAAATACATTAGCATCTAGAGTTCGGTATTTACAGACCATTTCCTTCAAGGCATACACACACATATCAGTACTGTGTTTCTTTGTGAAACCAAATTGGTTATCACTAGTATTCAGGTAACATTCAAGTCTATTAATGAGTATATATTCAAACACCTTTTACATACACACACATACACACACACACACACACATATCAGTACTGTGTTTCTTTGTGAAACCAAATTGGTTATCACTAGTATTCAGGTAACATTCAAGTCTATTAATGAGTATATATTCAAACACCTTAGACATAATACTGGCCAAGGCTATTGGCCTATAGTTATCTTTACTGTTGATTTTACCCTTTTTATCTTTTAGTACTAGCACCAAAACAACGGATAACATTGTATCCGGCAAAACACCATGTATCAGTAAACCTTTAAAGCACAAAGCTAACAGAGGCACTAATCTGGCACTACTAAATTTCAGATGCTCAGCAGAAATACCATCAATACCACATGATTTGTTACAATCTAAACATTTTATGGTCTGTTTAGTCTCAAATACACTAAGGTGTTGGACTATAGGTAGCATCACAATTATCATTATTGTTCTTATGTAGAGTTGAATAACTCACTGTAGTGTTTCCTTCCATAATTTGACTATATTCTCAGTTCCAGTTACATTTTCAATATTAGCAGGGAGAGACATTGCACTATTATTCATTGTTTTTAATTCTTCCCAAAAGTTTCTTGGATTCTTACTGGCTAGCTTTCTAGCCAGAGCATCCCTGCTTACTCATCCTCATGATTTTTTTATACCTTAATGCATACTTGAACTTGGCATTAGCCCTCTGTTTTTGTTGTAATATAGGGCCTTGCCTTGGCTTCCCTTGTTCACAGTTCACACCACATTAAAAATAATGAACTACATTCACTTCACATTATGAAGAATTTACTACAATTAGTTAAATTTATATTTTAATTAATATTTATGAAAAAACTTTGAAAATAGTATTTCAAAATTTATTTCAAATTCATCGTCAATTTTAGAAAAACGAAATACATTTTTAAAGACATTTAAATCGACAAAATCAACTGAGTTCTTAAAATAAAATTTTGAATTTTTTTTTTTTTGAAAATTCTCAATACTTTCTTGTAATATTGTCGAAATTTCTCTCAGAAAACTTAAGAATTAATTTCTGGTGTACAAATTTCAACTCTGTTATTCTCGTCCTTTAGTGTTGATGAGGTCAGCCGAACTTGCCTACAGGTTCGACCGGGAACAGTGGCATAATCAGCTAACTCCGATTCTGAATCTCTGGAAGAAACTTCACCAGGTTTGAAGAAAACACTTTTTAAGCTATAACAATATGTCCACTCTAATCACTCGCCCACCCCTCGGCCCCCCTAATTAAAAATAATAAAACAAGAGAATTGTAATTTTAGACAAACTCTTTAATAACATTTTGAATTTAATAATGGGGGTTATATTTTTTAAAATCGAAGATAGACGAGTTGTAAAGTTCAATGTTTTAGTTATTAATTTTGTTTTTAGGGTCAGGAAAATAAAAGCGGCCAAAATCCTTAATTAAAATTTTTTCAGTTATTAATCATTTATTAATGTACATGTACCAAGTAATAATATGCACAATATACAGTAAACCCTCGTCCAACGCGGGGGTTAGGTTCCTCGAGAACGGCGCGTTAGGTAAATCCGCGTTGGACAAACTTAATACCTTATGGGATAACTTGGGATACATAGATGTGGCCGCGTAAAGTCTCCCATTAATACTTAGATACGTAGATTTTTTATTCACACACAAATGAATTTCCCTACCTATATTGTATATGAAATAAGAACATAATAAAATCATAAACATAATGATATTTACATATGATAAATAAAAATATATTAAATGAAAATAGCACGTGTCTTTTCTTCACTCTTTCGGACGGTGCGTATGGTAGACTCATTCACGTGATACTCGCGGCCAAGTGATGTTATGCTCATACCACCACGCAACTTATCTAGAATCTTTATTTTTTTCGGCTAATGTCATAACCTTACGACTTTTCTTCTCTTCACTATCAGTTGCAGATGCTTTACGTTTTGGTGCCATACTGCTGTATAAGGGTAATAGCAAAACAACGGCAAAATACGACAAAAACAATCCAACACAACTTCGCTGAACTTAACGCGGTAGCGGGACTGAGACAAAGGGTGATGCGAGGGGTGACGCGAGAGGAAGGGAGATGCGAGAATGTTGGAGAGTGTAGGAGAAAACACTAGAGCACGCATTGGCACGTGTACAATACTACTGTATTAGAGCGTGTTTGGCGGACCGTGTATAATCAAATTTTCCGCTTTCGGCAAATAATTGTTCGCATTTATTTTTCCGTGTATAAGCAAATTCGCGCTGGACAAACACGCGTTGAACGAGGGTTTACTCTATTACTTTAAAACATGTTTAGTAATTTTGGGTTTTGTGCAAAAGGTAAGAAATTATTCTTAAGGAAAATATTTTAATTGAAAGCAAACGCATTATTTCTTCATTGTCATGGATTGGCTGACCGTCGCAAATATGAAAATTTGGGTGTGATTTTGTCTGTTTAGTTGTGACTAAATATTTAGCAATGCGGTTTACTTATAAAGTACGAGTTGGATATATGTATTATACTAATTGAAAGGAAAACGGCAATAAAGCTCTGAAAACTAGAAGCTAATGGGACTCGAACCCCTCGTCGTGTGGATTCAGAGTAAGCGCTGTGCCAATCACGTCATCCAGAACTCCCCATAAAACTCGTTCAAGCGAACGCAATATTTATGATCTTTAACCTTGCTCCATTCAACTCCCTCGCCCTTATAAAGCATATAAATGCTTTACTTTAAATATATAAGTGTGGTTATTGTACTTGAAAACATTCATATTAGTCTATGGATGCAATTAATTGTCTTATAAACTTTACATTGACTAAACAGGGAGCAGACTTAATCCAGTTGAAGATGGCTCTTCTTTCAACTTCCGGAGAGGCGCCCATCAAAGCTTTTATTCAGTTGGAGCATTACACAGTCATCATGGTCGTGCAGAAGATCCATGGAGCTTTAGCCGCTCTTTCTAAGGTCATTCGAGGTACTTTGCTTCTCTCGAACGAAGTTCAAAAGTTGGCCGAAGCATTGTTACGACAAGAGGTTGGTTTCTGATATAAAAATATATTCTTTTCCATACAAACAGTAGTACGATAACCCATTCGTGCTGTAGCGTCTACGCCATCGTTTCACTCGTGCCAAAACTTAATTTTCGATTGCACTAATTCTTTAAGGCTTGGTAGCATATATCTCTATACTGCGAGTTCAGCTAACCTAACCTAACCTTTCCTAATATAGGAATAAAAGGATCTCTTTCATTTGCCACAAACGAAACGATGGCAAACGAACACATTTTGGTGTACGAGTTCAATTTTGGCGCAAACGCTACAGTCCGAACCGGATATGTATACTTTTCATTATTGATTTTAGTGAAACTTAAAAGCTAACACTTTGCAGTCTCAAAAGTTTATTGAAGTGGTAGAAAATCAACAGTAAATCAAGATTTATTACGAGCGAGTGCTTCCAGTCAGAACTGAGGATGGACAAAGGTTTGACCGAAAGTTTCTAATCATAAATATTTTCGGTTAAATTGTGGCTTTTTATACCGAAGAATTACGGAGTGACCCGTCGTTTCCCTAGGGCCTAAGATCATCGAAGTTAAGCATTATATTACCATTTGGAAAACATGAAGCCACTGGGGCCTATCTAGGTTATCCGAGTCATGAGCTATATTTTATAATAAAATCTCGCAACGTTGGGTCTGTTCAGCAGTTGGTTGGGTGACTATCTTCCGCGTTCGGATGATAACCGACTAATGGTTCGAATTCCACATGTACTAAAATATTCAACTACCAACGACAGTTTTATACCGAAAACATCTCGAATGAAAGAAAATTAAATGTGGAGGAAAACTATTTCATATATTTGTGAATGGATTGTGTTTTGTGGAATAAAATAAGTTTGAAATTTATTTACTTTTCATTATTTCGTATAAGACTAATTTATGTTTCGGTAAATTTGAGTCCTTCTCCTTGGCTTTAGTGCAGAAATTATAGTAAGTGTTTAGTTCCCCTTGAAATTTTTGCATGGCGTAAGTGTGAGAAGCTAGCGTAGATTCACGTAGAATATGAATTAACATTATTACAGTAGGACGAATAATATTTATTTTCACATCAATTTTGGAGCACTTTCTAACTCTTGATTTGAAACGAGGGTCTCCAACATAGGACACGCGGCCACCTTCATACCGGCCCTTGACTAATATTAACAATGAAAAACATTACTTACTAAATAGGTAAAGTGGACAATGCTGTCCTCCCCTAGTCGGAGACATACTAGTTTTCAAAATTTAGACACGCGCATTAAAGCTTCAACACTTCATCCAAGTCACTGTTGCGGTCCTCGAAGGTAAGTAAAATTTTTGATTGACCGTCATCAAAAAACTTTTGAGACTCTTGGTTTAAAATAGAAATACGTTCGCTCGTTTGCAGACTCCCGCTACGTGGCAGTCCCTATGGGAGGGCCCGGAGGACCCTCTGATGTACTTGCGTACCTTGTTCGTCGGGCTCTAGCTCTCGTGAAATGGTCCACCAAAAGTGAAAACGGGTCGCTCCTGAGGGACCCTCTTGATCTTTCTGACCTCCTCCACCCGGCCACTTTCATTAATGCCCTTCGTCAGCAGACAGCGAGGTCAGTTATCTACTTCGACTCAAAGTTGTAGTTTAGATAAAATATAATTCATGAACTGTTAACATTAGTGATCTTCTATGTTTCAAATTTCTACTGATTAATTAAATTTGTATCCTTAAATGGTGTTTCATTGGTAAGGATTTTTAATTTCGCAGAGAATACAACATTCCGATGGATGACCTCGAGGTCGTGACCTCGTGGACAAGAGGAGGGATTCCAGATGCCAAAGTGCCTGTTAAATGGACTGGTTTGCAGATCGAAGGTGCCACTTTTGATGGATCTCGGTTGTTACACAACAATCACGGCTCTCCGAGTATTGCTTCGGCTCCTCTTTGCAACATTGCATGGATGCCAAAGGTAATCATAGTTTTAGTCCAACAAAACACATATTACGAGGATTTGAACATTTACAGTAACTAGTTATTTCTGGGTTATATCATGGCCACGTCAAAACACCGCTTCCCGTTCGATCAGCAAAGTTATAGGCAGTTAGTTTTGGCGGCCATTCTCCCTTGGCCCCTCTTTCCCGCATAAAGAAAAACGACGTTGGGTCTGCTCAGCAGTTGGATGGGTGACTGTCTTCAACTTTCAAATGATGTACCGACCCTTGGATGGTTTGGATTCCGCGTAAAGCTATAGGTACCCTCCGTGACACGACCTTAAATAGTCCCAAACATTATTATTATAGGCATTTCTATCTATAACTTAGTCGTTATCGGTGTAGTTCTTAAATTTTACATCACTTTAGACGTATTTATCAGAATTACCGACATTCTCTGTATGTTCAATTATTAAAAACTTTTTACTTTTTCAATTTTCTTCAATTCGTATTCTTCATTTCATTTCTTTTCGTCGCAGGATCAAAAGAACAATTTATCAAGGAAGATTTGCTCACAGTACCCGTGTATTCCTCGGAGGAGAGAGATCAAGTAGTTGGCACTGTGGCTTGCCTTCCTCATCGCAGCACCATGAGTGGAGACAAGCGGGAGTCGCCCTTTCCTTACAACCTAACTGGCTTATAACCTTGTATATGTATTTTGTCTCATAAATATTTAGGAGAGGCAGCGAATTAATACTTACGATAAACTACGAGTTATTTACGTATCAATGTCAGAATATCCACTGTCGTTAATAAATGGAATAACTTAACATAGAGTTATAAAGTTATAATGGTAATTCAACGCAATATTAAATGTATCACTATCATATTTAGAGACGGATATACAGTATATATACGCCATTAATTGTCTTTTCATAGCTATCAGTGTACAATTAATAAAAGATAACCTGTATTCTTTATCGCTGAAAATATTTCAATCTAAAAATTTTAAGGATCTCAAATTCAGTAGAAAAGTTATAAAATAGATATATTCTGTGATAACTCGTACAAATAAAGCTTAACTCGCACTTAACCAATACGGTTAATCTTTTATTTGAATAAATGTGCCGCGAATGTCTTCGAATTTTTTCATTTCTCACTTAAGTCAATCGTAAGAATGGACGCGTATTAGCTTTACGTAAAGATGTCATATTTTTAGAATCAAACTGGAATTATGTTATTATTATTATTGTCGTTGATGGTGTTAATCGACTGACTTAGCTCCCGTACTAACAGCCAGGAAAGTTTCCTACAGGACCTACAGCTTAATGGACAATTTGAACCACGAGTCGCTTCATCATCAGAACGCAGAAACAAAGAGCCAGGGCAGGCTCGAGGTTTGTCAGCGCCTTTAAGATTTTACCATTTTAATAATTTTTTCATGATGATAAAATACTACAAATATACAGTTGACCTAACGGCATTCAATAATAAAGGGGGCAGATAACGCAAAAGTACCATTTCATTTTGGTGAACAATTCGACTTAAACATATTTAGTGTTGTTTATTCATTTATTTTGTATATTCAGATACCAATTGAAAGGATACCAAGTGCTTCGTGCACATTATTTCATAAAATTCTTACCCCACTGTATATATATATATATCGCCCACTGTGTATATATATATATATATATATATATATATATTATATATATATATATATATATATACTGTGTGTATATATATATATTATATATATATATGTAAAGAACGACGCTTGTGTAGAAGAGCGTTTCGCACAAGATGAGGAGGAAGGACGAACAAATGAAAAATGAGGTACCACCCATTTGTTCGTTCTCCCTCCTCATCTTGTGCGGAACGCTCTTCTACACAAGCGTCGTTCTTTACATTAATTATACTCTGTGTTGTTTGCAGTTAAAATATATATATATATATATATATATATATATATATATGGATCTTGTGGGTTATAACCCATCATTTACTTCATTTTTCATATAATACAACAGAACCTAACCTAACCTATTACTGAGTAAAATTCGCTTGTGAAAGGTTTGCAAAAAATGATGGGTTATAACCCACAAGACCCATATATATATGATGGGGGTCCGCGTCTTAAGGTACCTAAGCGCCAAAATTAAAATTTGCCAGAAATCGCCTCCAAAGTTCAGCAATATTCTCGCAATAGTATCTCTGTTATTAATTGAGCTAGAACGTTCATTTTGGCTAAATTAGAGTTCTAAGTATGCTAATGAGATGTTGATGAGTTTTTTGGAATAGATTTTCATATTTTATATATTTTTTTTTTTTTATTTTTGATTTTCTTATGCCAAACTTGGGTGAACTTTTGGCTGGCGATAGCGGTGAAAAAAGTAGTTCGCTTCATAAGGTTTTCAACCATACTTTTAGTGTCGTAAGGTCAAGTACGTTCACATGTATACTTTTTATTTTTTTCTTAATTATTTAATTTCTCGCAAGATATTCGTTCATGCTGACGCAAGTACTCGAATTCCGATGATGATACCAAAAGCGGGCATCTGAATACGAAATCGCCTCTCTTGCTTGCTTCTAATTTATATATATATATACACCGCATGTGCCCATGTACTTTATGATGTAATTAATGTACTTTAATGAAACTGTAATTAACGATAATAAGCGAATGTGAATTAATTGGTAAGTATAATTATAGTTGCGAACCGCGAATGTAAACACCGCCAAATCACGGTTAACTCCATGTCACGATCACGGATAAGTGCACAATGTAACAATTATTGTCATGGTTAATTCAATGACGACAGTGAATCACGGATAACCGCGTGAATAATATATATTATATCTATATATACACCGGGCATCCTGAAGAGCGCAAACATAGTCCCAATATATAAAGGAGGAGATCGATCCGAGGCAAAAAACTACAGGCCAGTGTCGCTTACATCTCATCTCACAAAAATATTTGAAAGAATAGTTAGACAGAAAATCTACGACTTTTTGGAAACTCAGAGAAAATTAAATGATAACCAACATGGGTTTCGGTCAGGCAGATCATGCCTATCACAACTAATAGAACACTACAACAACATTATTGATGCACTGGAAAGTAATGAAAACTATGATGTAATATACACAGACTTTGCCAAAGCGTTCGACAAGTGTGACCATGGAATCATAATACATAAACTGAAGTATATGAGAATAACAGGAAAAGTAGGGAAATGAATATATAATTTCCTTAGTGAGCGGCGGCAAGTCGTTACAGTACAAGGAGTATCTTCATCACAATCAGAGGTCCTCAGCTCAGTACCACAAGGAACAGTATTAGCTCCACTACTCTTTATAATCATGCTAACTGACATAGATGAGGACGTTACCACAGACAGCACAGTAACGTCCTTTGCCGATGACACAAAGATCAGTAGAAAAATAAGAAACCCAGAAGATATAGGATCTCTACAAACAGACGAACAGAATCTAAAAGTGGATGGAAGACAACAATATGAAGTTTAACACTGAGAAATTTCAGCTGTTACAGTACAGAAAAAGAGAGGACCTAAAATCCATAGAATATTATACCCAAGATGGACAGGAAATTCAGAGAAATTCCAGAGCAAAAGATTTATGGGTTGTAATGACTGAGGACGCGAAATTTGACACAAAATAAGATAACAGTAAACAGAACAAAGAGAATAACTGGGCAGATACTGAGAACCTTTAAACGAAGGGATAGGAATATAATGATTCCTCTACTGAAAACACTGATCGGTCCTAACATGCCCATATAAAAAAGAAGACATTAGACAACTAGAAGGGATTCGGAGAAGCTTCACAGCCGAGATCAAGGGTTGCAAAGAACTAAACTACTGGGAAAGGTTATACGAATTAAACCTACTGGAAAGGAGAGAGAGAGAGAGATACACCATTATTTACACTTGGAAAATAATGGAGAAACTAGTCCCTAATCTTACTCTGAACCCTGTAACTCCCCAAACAACAGTGGAAAGTAGAAAAGGAAGACTGTGTCGTGTTCCCAAATTAAAGGCTAGGCAGGGAACATCCTTAACCCTGAAAGAAAATAGTTTTGTTGTGAGAGGACCAAAACTGTTTAATCAGCTGCCCAAAGACCTAAGAAACGATTGGTGTTGCAGTGGACATCTTCAAAAGAAGATTAGACGCTTGGCTCAGAACAATCCCCGATGAGCCGGGCGTACCTGGCTATGTGAGGGGGAGAGTACAAGAAACCAACTCACTACTTCACCAGGCCAACTCGAGAGGAAGGGCGACAATCTTGACCTTCGCGAAATGAGGAATCATCGCGCGGAACATTTGAAATGTTGAAAGGTATATATATATATATATATATATATATATATATATATAACGCTTGATTTCAACCTGTCAGGTGTGTCGGACAAGGGAACTCCGCCCCTTTCAGAGTCAACATCTTCATACAAGGAAACTCCGCCCTCCCGGTCAACTCTTAATCCATAATTGAAGATACTGAAACAAAAAGCTTACAAAAATTAAAACCCCTTTAAAAACGTTAAAATACAAAACTATTGACTAATCCAGTACTTGAGCATTACAACATACAAACTTATTGTTTGTGCCCTTGATTTTCATATCGAACGATCGCAACAATATGAGAAAACGAATACACAAGTGACCGAAACTAAACTTCTTCGTTCTCTTAAGGCAATTTATAGTTTCATCTTGTAACCTAACTGTATGATGGTTGTCATTTTAGTTTCTTCTGCAGAAGAATCCATGAGAATTAGTTACCTGGTTAATATTAACTGAAATTCACTTATTTAAATTGCTCACAAAGTGTCAACGGTAAGTAGCTTATATATATACATAGTATATCAAGTTATCAACATAGTGACTGAAGAACGAAGAGTTCTGTTATCTCAGAGGATAATAATTGAGGCTATGTACACATCATGTACAGATACACTTAAATTATTATTTCAGTGAGGAAATACGTGGTATTGAAGGAAATTAAAATATTAATGTTTTAATTATTTTGTAGAATTAATTAAAACAGGTAGAACTCAAAACTTTGTGTGAACGACATTCTTGAGCTAGATTTTTACTGAACTATGCCATGCGGTCTCCCTATTTTTAAATTTGATTGTGCGTGATTATACAGTTTAATATTAGACTAAATTATCAGCGAGTTACAATTCGTAGAGATTTTAAGTTTTGTAGTGGTGTCCATAATGTGTGTGAAGCGGGTCTTATTTAAGCATATTATATTGTTTACTGTATATTAGGCCTATACGGAAACAAAGTACTCTTCTTATTTAAAAAAGGTAAAACACACTATCCTAGGCTCCTAGGTAAACCTCAATTACTTAATATTTAACACGAATTTGATTGTGTCACCGCAGCATAGACTTACGTCTCTTGCGGAAACTTGCGCATAGCCATCAAACAAGTGGTTTTGGTTGCAGTTTTTAAAATATTGATTATTGTGCCTGTCAGCGTGTGTGTGTGTGTGTTATTCTCTAGGAAATTATATTACATGATGTTCAATTGTTCCTTAATTTACGATACTATCAAATTACCACTAAATACGGTATCGCCTCCTGTATAAAACAAATAGAAACTAAGATAACATTGTAAAATACACTTTAATCCATACATGGCAACTATTTTGTGCAGGTACCCATTAGCCATTAGTTAGATGTTTTATTGTTGTACGATATTTACTTTATTTTACTATTGCTTTTTTAAAAAAAATTATTTAATTGACAAATAAATATTTAGTTTTAAAACATGTCGCTATGTAATAACTAACAAGGAAAGTCAATTTCCACAAAATGATAAAATCAAATAAGATAATAGATATTAATTATCATATTGATATAATAATGTAGTCATTTATCATCTCTTTTTAATTCACTTACAAGAGGCGTTTATCTAAAATCTTAACATTCACGAGATTACAAAATCTGGTGGACGTGACATTCTATCAACAAATATATTGTGGGTTATGATTAAGTTAGCATAGGTTAGGTTGTTAGTGTTTTAGTGTTGATGTTATGGTCTTATATCCGATGGGTATTCAAAGTCAAATACTTTATATATATATATATATATATATATATAATATATATAAAGATGCGTATGAGGCGGGGGTCTTGTGGGGGCAGCTCCCCCAGGACTAAGGAATTGAACATTTTCAGCAGATTTAGGGCAAAATTTTCTCATTTTTGTAAATTGTAATTTTTTTTTATATCAAAAAGGCTTTAATATATGTTTTACTCATACTCTAACCTTTGTGTTATTTTATGTTACACATAGTGCTTATGCAGAATTCAATTTAATCAGGGGCACCCTGAAAATTTTTAGGGCAAATTTTTTCCGCCTCCCCAGTAAAGTGCCATCCCATACGCCTATATATATATATATATATATATATATATATGTTATAATGTTTCAGACCAACAAAGACCCTAGGATCCACTCATGGCTGGTCTACCTAACTGTGTTCGTAATTGTGTATTGTGCACAAAGGTGGGCACCCGGGCCTCAAAAAGGACCGACGGTCCCGGTCCTTGCCTCAAACTGGACCGACGGTCCGGTCCCGGTCCTTTCTGAAGATAGGACCTAGGAACGACTCGGTCCTCGGTCCTATATATATATAATAAGTGAAAAATTTGATTAAAATGAAATTAAAGACACCGGAAATCTTAATTTTATTAACGTAAATTATAATTAATACAATACATAAATGATGGAAAAAAAGTTAAATGCTTGAGTTTCCCTTCAAGAAGACTAGCATTTCAAAATGGCTGTCACTGAGCCCTGACCTTTTCGGCTTGAGGACGTCCTTCCCCAAAGAGAAGAGCCTCTCCACGGCGGCACTGGATGGGATAGGCGTGTTAAACTTGATAAACAAGTACTTCAACGCCGGGCTGGGGAACGAGTCCTTGTTGAAGATGAAGGGTTTCACAGGCCTCTTGTTGCTTGTCGAGAGGATGTTCTTGTTCGGCAGGCACAGCAAGCACTTGTACTCCAGGTTCTGCTCACCCTTGGGGCCCAGGTATTCAAAGTATTTGTCCAGGTACGGCCAGGGATTGCCGGGTTCAGTTCTTCCGCTAGGAGCTCCAGTTGCTTGACTTGAAGTTGAAGCACTAACATCAGTAGATTCTTCGTCTCCTCCAGGTGTTGAAACAAGTTTCAGTTCAGTCTCAGTCTCTTTCTGAGTCTTCTGGAGGAAACGATCCATCTTCTTTAGAACTTCAAATAATCACTAAACACACTAAAATCACTAAAAAAGACCATCCGGAATTGCTTAAAAATGGACCGTCGCTCCTCATTTCGGTCCTCACTGAGAAAAAGACCGACTTTCCCGCTCACGGTCCTTAAAAAGGACCCAGTTCCTGGAGTTCGGTCCTTTTGGAACTCGGTCCTGCCCACCTTTGATTGTGCATGTCCTCCGTGGTGGCGGAGGGGACCTACGTGCGTTCCGAACCACAAAGCCTTAATTTTACTACCTTAAACTATACCCAATCTATCAACATATGCGTCTAATCGATTTTTAAACATGTTTATAGACGCTACTAATTACTTCTACCGGCAAACTATTCCACCTATTTACTATTCTATGCGTAAAAAAGTTTTTGGCAACTGCTGTCTCGAACCTTCTACTTGTCAACTTAAACCCGTTATTTCTAGTCCTATTATATTGAGAGATTTCGAAAAAGCTATCTCTATCTACGTTATCGAACCCATTCATAATTTTGAACACCTGGATTAGATCACCCCTTAGCCTCCTAGTCTCGAGTGTAGTCAATTTTAACTTCTTAAGCCTATCCTCGTACGACTTCGACCTAAGCGACGGAATCATCATAGTTGCTCGTCTTTGAACTCTTTCGAGTTTGTCTATATCTTTTCGCATATGCGGTTTCCAAAATTGGATCGCGTACTCCAAATGGGGTCTAACTAGTGATTTATAAAGAGGAACAATAATGTCGCGCGATTTGTCTAAAAATTCCTAGCTATAAAACCTAGCACTTTGTTCGCTTTATTGACCGCTGCTGTACTTTGTTTCGCTACTTTTAAATCACCAGTGACTTCTTCTTCCGCAGCTTATTATCCCATCTTTACATGGGGTCGCTGTTTTTGGTTCGTCTTCTCCACTCTCCTCTGTCGTATACCACGTCCTCCTCCAAGTCCTTCTCCCTGATGTCCGCCACCACACAGTCCCTCCATCTCGTCTTCAGTCTTCCTCTTCTCCGTCCCGGCAACTCCATCTCCAGCACTCTGCGCCCCACATACTCCTCCTCTCTTCTCCTGACGTGCCCATACCACCTCAGCCTGGCCTCCTGCACCTTCTTAGATGCTTCCGCCACCTTCACTGTTCCTCTTATATGCTCATTTCTGACCCTATCCCTCCTCGTCACTCCACACATCCATCTCAACATCTTCATTTCAGCCACATCGATTTTTATTTCATTGCTCTTCTTCATTGGCACAGTCTCCATTCCATACAACATTGCCGGCCTCACCACTGTTTTGAATACCTTTCCCTTCAGTTTCACTGGGACCCTCTTATCATAGAGCACCCCTGATACGTCTCTCCAGTTCTTCCACCCCGACTGTATTCTACAGTTTATCTCTCTCTCTGCTCCCCCCTCTGCATCCACTGTTGACCCCAAGTATTTAAAATACTCCACCGTCTTAACACGCTCTCCACTCAATGTCACTTCCCCTCCTCGGCCCTGCTGCACATCACATTTCATATATTCGGTCTTTCGGCTAATTCTCATCCCCCTACTTTCCAACGCCTCTCTCCAATTTTCCAACTGCTGCTCCACCTCCTCTTTCGTCTCCCCACTCAACACAACATCGTCTGCATACATCATGCACCACGGCGCCTCCCCTCTAATCCTGTCCGTCAACACATCGAATACCACATTGAAAAGGAAGGGGCTCAAAGCTGATCCTTGGTGCAGACCAACTTCCACCCCAAAGCTCTCTGACGCACCCACGCTACTCCTCACCTTAGTTGTTACTCCCCTGTACATCCCCTTGATCAGTTTAACATACTTCTCCGGTACCATCTTTTCCTTTAAGCATCTCCAAACTTCCTGCCGTAGTATCCTATCATATGCCTTCTCCAAGTCAATAAAAACCATGTGCAACGCCTTCTGCCCCTCTCTGTACCTCTCTGCCAACTGTTTCAATGCAAAAACTGCATCTGTCGTTCTCCTTCCCGGCATAAGCGTAGAGCAGGAAAAAGATTTAGGAGTTATAGTCACTGGTGATTTAAATCATCAGTGACTATAACTCCTAAATCTTTTTCCTGCTCTACGCTTGCTAACTCCTTCCCTGACATACTATACGCCAAAATTATCGTTACGCGAACCTATATGTAAAATTGTGCACTTATCGACGTTAAATCTCATTTGCCATGTGACTGACCAATCAACGATTTTATTCAGATCTTCCTGGATTTTACCTCTATCTTTGTCATTAATCGCCCTACCACCCAGCTTCGTGTCATCCGCAAACTTTGAAACTGTACTGACTAGGCCGACATCTAAATCGTTAATATACAGGGTGTCCCATAAGTCCGGCATCAGGAGAAATTCATATTTTTCTATTTCTACAAACCATAATTCATATTTTTCTCTTTCTACAGGCCATAATGTCTGTGAGCAAGGAAGAACGATTCCAGATAATTCTACTCATAGGAAATCGGAGTCAAAGAGAGGCCGCTGCTGAATTTAACAACTGCATCCAGACCGCGAGCCAATACACAGAGTTGTGTTAGCAGACTTGTTGCAAAGTTTAAGGAAACAGGATCCATAGAAGATAAACCACGCAGTGGACCTTCAAGGAGGTCCACTGACGATCATAAGCGACTGCTATCCTGGCTCATTTTAACAGAAGTCCCAATAAGTCTCTTCGGCTATTGTCTGCCAAGACAGGAGTGTCGAAAAGTAGCATCCATCGCATTCTTCAGGCTCACAAATGGCATCCATATAAACTTCAGATCCTACAGAAATTAAGCGAAGATGATCCCGACCGGCGGATGGAATTTTGTGAATGGGCTACGGAACAATAGCACGTTCTGTAAATAAAAGCTTTTGTTTTGCCTTTTTTTATTATTTTTCCTATGGTGCCGGACTTATGGGACACCCTGTATATAAGAAAAAGCAAGGGGCCCAATACAGAACCCTGAGGAACGCTGCTCGCTACATTAGCCCAAGACGACTCCGCTCCATCAACGACCACCCTCTGTTTCCTACCTCGCAACCACTCTTCTATTCAATTTATTACTACACCCCTGATTCCATGAGCTTCAGTTTTTTCAATGAGTCTTTTGTGCGGTACGGTGTCAAACGCTTTTTGAAAATCTAAATACACTACATCAACCGCCCGATGACTAGATTCGTCAGCCAGACTCTGTACTGAACGGACGCATTTCCTGAGCTCTCTGTTGCTTTTACTTTTGCATATTGCTAATAATTTTACTTTTGCAAAGTTTTGAATTTTATATACTTGCGTTTATATTCACATTGTTATAGTTAAGTAATTGAATATTAGTGGTTTTTAGCGATTTAGAAGTTTTCATAGCGTGCCGGCTTAATTTAACTTAAACTTGTGACGGTTATAAACTAATTTTTAACTGCGCGATGCCGTCGCAGAAAGCGTCGTGTGTTAGGTGTGGGTAAACCGGTGGTATTCGGATTTAAAGATTATAACGGCGGTCCTATGGCGATTACCGAGAGATCAGTTTGTTTCTTTTGCGAGTTAAGGAGGAAATAGTTGACATAAAACGCAGTGTACGTGAGGTAACGGAAAGACTTGCAACGCTTGATGAGGGCAGGGGTAGGGCTACGGTTGACGAAAGCCGAACCAATACTAACGTTGAAGACGTTAGTAATTTGAAGGGTGAGGTGCGTAACCTAGTTTCTAGTTTAGGTAGCTTCGGGAAGGTTGGATAGAGTTGAGGAAGGGGTTAAGGTTGGTCCGAGATTAGTAGATGGGGAGGGATTTAGAGAAGTTAAGGGTGGAGCTAGGCCGCGTACGTTAGGTGATAGGAATCCCCCCCCTATCGAGGTTTCGAACCCTTTCGCCCATTTGGAAAGGACGTGAATGAGGGGGAAACTATTTTAATTGGGGACTCTTTAGTGCGCCACATGGACAAAGAGTTCGTTGAACGGCATCCAACCAAGAGGAGGAGGGTCTGTCTCCCAGGGCCAGGGTTGACAGAGTTAGAGACGAAGTGGATAGGATTGACGTTGCCTCCCGTCACTCGATGTTGGTGACGATGGTAGGAGGCAACGACTCGTATAGGCCCGATACGAGAGTGCCTGACCTTTTAGAGATATAGGGGTTAATTAGGTCCCTGAAGGCGAGGTCAGATAGGTCTTTAGTTCTAGGTATTACCCCTAGGCACGGTTGGGTCTTAGGATTACGTCAAAAACAATATAATACTAAATTAAGAGATTTGTGCTGAGGAAAATGTACCCTTTAAAGCTGTGGTCCGAATTCAGTGATCCTAGCCTTTTTATAAAAGATGGGGTGCATTTTAATGAAATAGGTAATGCTAGGCTAGGTAGGTTAATTGACGAAAACGTACGAAAGCTGTATAGGTCGAAGCCTTCTTTAAACGTTGTGGGTCCGGGAACGCGGGCCGACGTGAAAAATAGTTTAAAACGCCGGCCCGTGTAAAAAAAAAAAAAATTTAAGGCGATAATTTATTCCGGCAACTACGATATAGTTGCTATCACTGAAACGTGGTTAAATACCGTGACTCGGGACTTGTTGGGGAACTTGATATACCGGGTTTTAAACTCTTTACTAATGATAGGTTACATAGGTTTGGTGGCGGCGTTTTGCTGTACATTCGTAATTCCCTTAGGGCTATCGAGGTTAAGATAGATTTTCCGGCAGCAATTAATGCGATATGCGTTGAAGTTAGGCGCGTAGTATTAGTTTTAATTTTGTTGTTGTTTATAGACCTCCCGTTCAACCCCTCGATACCGATACTAGATTTTACTCACTTCTTGGTAACTTTATTGACAATCGGAATAGTATAATTGTCGGAGACTTTAACTGCCCTAATGTTAATTACGAGACTTTTACTGGTAATGAGGAGGGTTTGAGATTGATTGAGTTCATGGAAGATAATTTTTACGACAGATGTTACCGAACCAACGCGCGGTGACAATATTTTAGATTTGGTGATGACGAACGGCGAAATATAGTCGAAGGTTTAGAAGTAGGCGAGAGTTTAGGATGTAGTGATCATCAAATTCTTAGGTTTAAGTTATTGATAGAAAACACTAAGGATAGTAACGTAATAGAAGTCCCTGATTTTCGTAGGGCTAATTTTGATAGTTTTGCGGATAGGATGAGAGTAGTGGACTGGGATAACTTATTTATGGGTAATGACACAAATTTGCATTGGGAGGCGTTTAAAGAAAGTTTTATGAATATTGAAAGGGAGTTTATTCCTCGTAGGCCCAAGCGCGCTAGAAATCATGGTAGGCCCAAGTGGTGGACTAGGGAAATAGGCGAGTTCATAAACGAGCGTAACAGAGCGTATAGACTTAATAAGCGCAATGGCACGGCAGCTAACTTTAATAGATATATCGAGCTTAGACGTCAGGTTAAAAGATCAGTTAGGAATGCTAAGCGTAATTTAGAGATACTTATAGCTGCGGATAGTAAATAATCCAAAAAAGTTTTTGAATACGTCAATAATCGTAAGCCGATAAAATATAACATAGGCCCTCTAGTGGATGTTAATGGCGCTTTGGCTTCTGACGCTCAGGCGATGGCGGGTATTTTCAATAACTTTTTTGCGACAGTTTTTACCGTAGAAGACGTAAATAATGTCCCCGACGTGGACGATATCGTTCCATTTAGTAGCGAGACTATTTTGGATGAAATAACTGTTTACGAGGGAGATTGCGCATTATATCGATAGGCTAAAAGTTAGCAAGGCTCCAGGCCCTGACGCTTTTTATCCCAGACATTTGAAAGACGTTATCGTAGGCCCCTTAACGAAGATTTTTAATCAGTCACTCGAAACGGGGATTATTCCTGAAGACTTCAAATTAGCTAACGTCACGCCTATTTTTAAAAAAGGCGACCGCACAGTAGCTAGCAATTATAGGCCCATTAGCTTAACGTCAATTGTCGGTAAACTTTTGGAATCCGTAGTTAGGGATCGTATCATCGATCACTTAGAAAGTAGAGATTTGATTAATAGTAGTCAGCATGGGTTTCGACGCCATAGATCTTGTTTAACTAATTTGTTAGAATTTTATAACGAAATAGTGCGCGAATACGATAGGCATAGAGCGGCTGACGTTATTTATTTAGATTTTAAAAAGGCGTTCGATACAGTTCCGCATAGGAGATAATTGCGAAGGTTAAAGCGCACGGTATACGCGGTCAGGTAGCTAACTGGTTAGAAGAATGGCTTCGTGCTAGGAGACAGAGGGTCGTGTTAATGGTAGTGAATCGGGGTGGTTGGATGTAGGTAGCGGTGTCCCACAGGGTTCAGTGTTAGGCCCATTGCTATTCGTAATTTACATTAACGACATAGATGTAGGATTGACTAGTAACGTGTCAAAATTCGCGGACGATACTAAAATAGGCGGTAAGGTTGTTAACGAGGACGATAGAAATAGGCTCCAAGACGATGTAAATAGGATTATGGAGTGGACGGATAAGTGGCAGATGCAATTTAACGTAGACAAATGTAAAGTTTTGCATATAGGTTCTCGTAACAATAATTACACGTACACGATGGATGATAGGAGTTAGCGAGCGTTGACGAGGAAGTAGATTTAGGCGTACGCGTATCTAAGGATTTAAAGGTTAGGAACCAGTGCCTGGAGTCTTGCGCAAAAGCTAATAGGATGTTAGGCTTCATAGCGCGTAATTTCGAATTTAAATCGAAGGATATTATATTGCCCCTTTACAAGTCCCTAGTCAGGCCTCATTTAGAATATGCCGTTCAGTTTTGGTGCCCGTACTTGCGTGAGGATATTGATAGGTTAGAAAGGGTTCAGCGTCGTGCCACGAAACTAATTCCGTCATTGCGCAACAAGCCTTATGAAGATAGGATTAAAGAGTTAGACTTATTCACTCGAAACTAGGAGATTAAGGGGGGAGCTTATTGAAGTTTTCAAAATCGTTAATAACATCGATAACGTAAATTTTGACAAATGTTCACTTTCGATAATAGTAATACTCGTAATAACGGATTTAAGTTGCGTGGCAGACGTTTCATTACTAATATCGCTAAAAACTTCTTTACGTTTAAAGTAATTGATAAATGGAATAATCTTCCCGCGTCAGTCGTTCAACTCTACCAGCGTTAATATGTTTAAGAACCGTTTGACAGACATTTTAAAAATATTAACGTTGTTTAAAATAAAAAAACAATTAGCAACAGGAGCTCTGGGGTGGTGTCGAGGATGAGTCTGTTGACGATTAATGCCAGCGTGTGATGCCAGCAATAAAATTAAAAAAAAAAAAATTAGACTAACACGAACGTAGATGTAGCTCGTAGCGTAAACTAACCCACTTTTTGTTTAACTTTACCTACTTTTTTTTTTTTCCTCTCCTTACTTGCATGTCTGTAACTCTCTTTACTTGCATGTTTGTAGTTTGCATGGTATGACAGTGAGTTAAGACTGTGTTTGCATGGTTTGTAAGCGTTCTTATTTTACTTCTTTTCATCTTTCACCCCTCATTTCTCTCGACTATTTTTCTGACTTGTCGGCAGTGGCCGGCGGATGATGATGGTGAGTCTTTTTTCTCTTTTTCTGAATGAATGTTAACCCACGAGTGATAGGTGTTGCTCTTACTTAACCCCTTATTCTCTTTCTCTTAACCCCCTACTCTTTCCTTTCTCTCGGGCTAACCTTAGAGTGGATCTTAGGGTCTTTGTTAGCCTTAGCTTCTGTAGATCTGTAGATCTGTAAACGTCAACCACGCTTTGGAAAAATTCTAAAAGATTAGTTAAGCAAGATTTGTTTCGCCTAAAACCGTGCTGCGTATTTCTAACTAGTTATGCAATTCTAAGTGTTCGACTATACGATCCCTAATTATTGATTCCAGTAGCTTACCTACAACAGACGTTAAACTGATTGGCCTATAATTTCCCGCCGCACCTTTATCGCCTTTCTTAAAGATAGGTGTTACGTTTGCTAACTTGAAATTATCTGGTACGCACCCCTCAGAAATAGACGCATTAAAAATCTTTGTTAGCGGCACAACAATGCTATCTTTTAATTCTTTTAGTTGTATGGGATATATGGAATCCGGCCCGGTGATTTACGCGTTTTCATTTTATTATAGCGCATTACCTCCCCTTCACTAACCACAATATTATCCAAAATATTACCATTATCAAAAGGTATTATGTCTATGACCGTAGGGATATTCGTTACATCTTCTATAGTAAAAACTGACGTAAAAAATTCGTTTAGCAAGGTAGCCATTTCCTTGTTTTCAGAAACTAGATCTCCGTTTACATTTTTCAACGGCCCCAAGACACTTTTTACTGGATTTCTATTGTTGACGTATTGAAAGAATCGCTTGGGGTTTTCTTTACCGTCACGAGCTATGGAGATTTCAAATTCGCGCTTGGACTTTTTTATTACACTTTTCGCTTCACGCCTTAGAGATATGTAGTTGTTTCGTAACCACAAATTGTCTTTATCGCACTTATGTAGCCTATAAGCCTATCTCTACTCTTTATAATGTCTCCTACTCTAGAAGTAAACCACAAGGGCTTGTTGTTTACTTTCGCACGCTTAATTTTGTACGGTACACATTCCTCATTTATAGTCCTAAATACTGTTTCAACGATTCCCACATTAGTTTTGCGTTGGAGTCCCCATTACGTTTTCCCAATTGACGTGTGACAATTTATTTCGAAATTTACAAAAGTCTGCGTGCTGGAAGTTAGGAATTTTAGTCGAGTTAGCTGGTTTCGAGTGACTTACTGAGAGGACAAACTCTACATATTTGATCGCTATTGCTTAACGGTTCTATTACTTGAAGATCAGTAATTAGCCTATCATCCGTAGTTATTACTAAATCTAAAATACTGTCCAACCTCGTAGGTTCCCCAACCTTTTGAATAAGAAAGCTATCCTCGAGAAAATTAACTAAACGATTACCTTCCGCGTCTCCCTGCATTGTATCGTAATTCACGTTGGCGCAATTAAAGTCACCCATAACTAAGCCTGCTCACTACCTATTATTCTCTTTAGTTCACGATATAACGCTTCGTCCGTATCAGCTGTTTGATTAGGGGGCCTATATATAACCGCAACAAGAAGTTTGAAGTCGTTCAATTTAAGTTCTGCTATAGTCGAATCTATCGGTTCTGGAATTGTGTGCTTTACTTCTATAACGTTCGCAATATTATATTTGATATACAACATAACACCGCCTTCTCGCCTACCTATTCTGTTTTTAACAAAAAGTCTATAACCTCTAATTTGATACTCCCTTACAAAGTCACGTGTTTCAGTGCTAAGCCACGATTCATTTATCGCAATTAAATCATAGTCTTTACAAGCAATTAAAGAAAAAAATTCGTTTGATTTTATTTTGTAGGCTACGAGCATTTAAGGATAGAACCTTCAAATTGTTTGTAATTGCGACACCTTCGCGAGCGCAGGGGAAATTTGTGGAAATTACGTTGGGACCGCTCGAGTTACGGCAGCCTGAAAAGAAGAGAGTATTATGAAATAGTCTTCCTAAACGCGCAGCTCCAACGTCATTAAGATGAAGTCCCTCTCCGAGGAACAAGTCCCTCCTGCCGTAGAAACTGTTCCAAAAATTCACAAAATGCACTCCTTCCTTTTGGCAAAGCGACTTTAGGTTATTGTTGATATAGGTCGCCTTGCTGTAGAAATCGCTACGTTGGATGATTCGAGGAAGTATACCTGTTAAAACAATCTTATTAGTTTTTTCCTTTAGTCGCTCTAGTAAGTCCCTGTACCGAGCCAGCAGTTCTTCCGATCTAGAATTTAAAACGTTATTAGTACCGACATGAATAACATACGTTGTGTCCTCAGAGGTTCCGTCTGTAAAATGGTCAACACTATTAGTCATATCCTCCACCCTTGCACCAGGGTAGCAGTAACGGCGCCTACGACGAGGGTTTCTCCTACAGAATTCCTCAAGCTGCCCTCGAACAATGGAATCGCCAACGAGTCTTATTTCCGGTTCATCAACATCTTCGAAACAGAAAACTCATAGTTTGTTATTACTGGTAGACAAGTCTTATGTTTTCTCAATGGGGCTCCATTACGCACTCGAACGAAGGGTTGGGAACTAGGGAAAGAGAGAGGGCTATTAGTACTATTTATATTATTCGTAGAAACTGAGGCAGGAGGGATCGTAACTGGAGTCTCAAGGGATTCTAATTTTGCCGTCAGGAGCATCACGCTTTCTTCAAGCCTCACTCTGGCTTCCCTCTCACGTTCTAACTCGTTCCTCAGCACTTCCATGCTTGAGCACCACCTGCAAACTAACTGTTCATTATTATTAGCCATTGTAAACGCGTAAGCGGCAAATTTCCCTTCACAGCGACTGCAAGTACTCGACGGGGGTGCCATGCTCTTAATTAAAAAAAAAAAAAAGAACGCGCGTTTTGAAATTAATAAATTACAACGAAGGTCTACCGCGTGCTTATTGTGCCGTCACCTGCGCAAACCCGCGAAAATGTTCTTGAAACGCAGAAACAGGTTCTTGTAACACAAATTTATACTAAAGAATATATACTTAATTAAACTACCGCGACGAAAAATCTGTAAAAGAAAAAGTATTAATAAAACTTATCTGTGCGCTCTTCGACCGACTTTTTTTCTTTCCGTTTTTCCTTTTTTCCACGGTGGGTGACCACACACTACTTGATCCCCCGAAGGGAAAATGAACCTTATGAAACTTCGTTTTCTCATAGATTTGAAAAACAAAAAAGGCAAATAAGGGAATTTCAACCTTATGAAACCTCGTTTAGTAATAGATTCGGGAAACAAACAAGGCAAGCCACGTGCACTAGCCTTGGTTTAATCAAATAATATAGTAATGAATAAAGTCAATAAATGAAATATATTCGTTAATGAATGATTAGTAACACAAAGTAATTTAGTTAAGAATGCACCAAACACTATTTTTTTTAAAAGACACTTCAACGAAAACCACTTATTCAATTGGTGACACTGGACACTCGATAAAACACGTCTGTTCACAAGGAAAGACTGATTACTTCCTCATAGACTGATCACTTGTTTTTTTAGATGCTTCTATTTAGTCACTGAAGATGGCCCCTGAGTGGACCGAAACGTTTGGCCAATAAATGTCGAGTCGTATCTCTTGTTTTCATATGCCTATTGACGATAAAGTTCCCGAAAATATATATATATTTACATTTCAACTGCAAAGAACACGCAGTATAATTAACGTAAAGAACGACGCTTGTATAGAAGAATATTCCGCGCAAGATGAGGAGGGAGAACGAACAAATGAAAAATGAGGTAACCACCCGGGAATCGAACCCTGGATCTTCCGATTGCCGGTCAGATATGATAACCACTACACCATGGTCCTCACTCGATCAGAAGTCTTAATTCTCCTACATACGCGCAGAAACCAATGCCCCGAGGGGGTCACCTTCCGCATGCCGCACATATATATATACATTTCAACTGCAAAGAACACGCAGTATAATTAACGTAAAGAACGACGCTTGTATAGAAGAATATTCCGCGCAAGATGAGGTGGGAGAACGAACAAATGAAAAAAATGAGGTAACCACCCTGGAATCGAACCCGGGCATGCGGGAGGTGCCCCCCTCGGGGCATTGGTTTCTGCGCGTATGTAGGAGAATTACGACTTCTGATCGAGTGAGGACCATGGTGTAGTGGTTATCATATCTGACCGGCAATCGGAAGATCCCGGGTTCGATTTCCGGGTGGTTACCTCATTTTTTCATTTGTTCGTTCTCCCTCCTCATCTTGCGCGGAATATTCTTCTATACAAGCGTCGTTCTTTACGTTATATATATATATATATATATATATATATATATATATATGTGTGTGTGTGTGTGTGTCGATTGGTTTAATGTTAATATGTAACAGAGAATAGAATATAAAGACAGAACAGGTCACCTTTAATAATTTAGAAATTTTACATCAGTTCCACAAAGAACAGTATTAGCCCGACTCCTATTCATTATCATGCTGACAGACATAGACAATGAAGTTGTTCTTGGTTAGCCGATCAGCCCACCCTGATCGAGCAAGCCGGCGCGGCGGCACGCAGGTAACCGATCGCCCTCTCCGGAGTGGAGTTCAGTGCACCAGTGATGGTGTGTTGTGTTCTATGTTGTGCTAGAGCGGTACAGTCTGTCATAATGTGTTCAATTGTTTGTGGTGTGTCCTGGCACAGGTGGCAGGTGTCGTCTATGGAGTTGTCTAGTCTGTATTTATATGTCTGTAAGTTGGGGTGATGTCCACATCGGAATCGTGCTAAGTTAACTCGATCCGATCTGCTTAGGCTGGTCTCTGACCTGTGAATGAGTGACGGCTTCGCACCTAGGACCGCATTCGGACCGAGTCGTGTCAGTGCTTTGTGGGTTAGGTGTGTGTGTATGTGTTTTCTGTACTGTGTGATGGATGTCTGTTGGGCGTGGTATGGAATGGAGTATTTGGTTATAATGTCTCTCTGGTGTTACCTTAATGGTGTGAGGTGTCGGTGCATGATTGTACATGTAGTGGCAAGGATGTTGTGGGTTAGTTGTCGCTGCTGCCATGAATTGTGTTCCCCTCGTATCTAAATGTTCCCTAACTTTCAGTATTTTTGTTTGTGTTCAAGTGTTCTATTGGTGTTGTTTGAGTACATCCTGTAATGATACGAAGTGCGTTGTTTTGTATTGTCTGTAAGGTGTTTGTGTGTGTGTTTGAGATAATGGGTGCCCAGCATGGGCTAGCATAGTCCATAACTGAGCGAATATATTGTTTGTATATGAGTGATGTTTCCTGCTAGTGTCCAAAGTTTGTGCCTGTTAGTACCCTCAGCGTGTTAAGTCTTCGTACATTTGTTTTTAATGTCCTGAATGTGGTTTGCAAAAGATAATGATGTTATATGTGACCCCAAGTATTTTGGTCTTGCGAGTGTGTGGAATGTTGTTGTTGCTTAGTGTAAGCTGTGGAATTATCTGGTGTTCTTTTGTGTTGCTTGTTAGCAAGGTAATGGTTGATTTTGTGGGCGCTACTTTGAGTCTATTGTGTGTGAGCCAGTCTTGTATACTGTTTATGTATGTTTGTAGGTTATTTGTAGTGGTGTCGATGTTGTTGTGGGTGGATGTTAGTGATGTCATCTGCATATGATGATAAGTTAAGCTTGTTATCTATGGGTGTTGGAATGTCATGCATGTATAAGTTGAACAGTGTTGGTGAGAGAACAGAGCCTTGAGGGACCCCGTTCGGAAAAAGTTTGGTTTTGGATGACTTGCCATTAAATGTGACATGAGTATCTTCCTGAAAGATAGTTGCTCAGCCACCTTTTGGTGTTATTGTGCATGTTTGTGTTGAGTATTTTGTTTGAGAGGGAAACGTAGGATAGCATCAAATGCTTTACTAATGTCTATTGTTGCTAATAGTGTACGTTGAGCTGGTCGTCTGGAGTTGATGCCATCCATGATGTGCTACGTGAGGTTAGTGAATAATGTCGTGGTTGAGTGGTGAGGTCTGAATCCATGTAGAATCCAATGAAGCGGACGGCAACACTAGAGTAACATCCTTTGCTGGCGATACAAAGATCAGCAGAAAAAATCGGCAATGCAAAAGAGGTGGAAGTCCTGCAGAGGGATACAAACAGAATTATACAAATAGTCAGAAGACAATAACATGAATTTTAACAGAGAAATTTCGGCTCTTCAGATATTGGAGAAATGAAGAACTTAGACAGCATACTATGCCCAAGTAGACAGGAAATTCAGAGAAGCACGAAAGCAAAAGATTTAGGGGTAATAATGACCGATTACAAAGGCCTGCGAATGAGAACTTTGTAAGAGTTGTTCTCTTCCTAATAACTGATTTTATATAATTCAACTCGAATAAGGTATCCATTTTTTTCTATCACGTAAGGATTTTCTATAAATTGGGAGGGAAAAAACAACAACAACAACAACAACAACATAAATATTATTTATTTCACTTTACATTAGTTACCTATTTCGCTTTGTTATACTAATTACAAATGCAAACAACTTTAAAAGAAAGACTATTAACGTCAATTACATATTCATCTTTATTTGTCCTGAGTTTTCTTGTAAGATCTATGCTTTTTAGTCTCGAATGTACGCGCTGTTCCTTTTCTTTTATGTAATAATTCTGGAGTATCCCGTTTCAACATCCAGCAGTAATCAGCCATCATGCTGATGTCCCACTTTCTCTGATATTTCTTCTCCATTTCTTTGATGTCTTGGTGAAATCAAGCATTTATAGGCAGTAGTTTTTAATCAAAGTTTAATAAAAATTACTGACATATGTAATATGAAATACTGTGACATTTTGTGAAAAATCTGTACGTGATGGCGAAAAATTAATATTATTTTCGAATCAGGGTACAAAAATTACTATACAAGGTGTTTATAAAATCCCTATTTCGGCGAAAACGTAGCAAAAAGGGTAAAATTCAATAACAACATAATAGAAGGCATACATTTAATGAATACTTAAGCATATGATTCTACATGAGCACCATCAGTATATTTACGGAGTTCGAATCTGTCAGCAGCATTGCGGAACACATTTTGGAGCATGACGGGGGTTATTTTGTAACTGCTGTTACGATACGAGCACGTAAATCTTGCAGATTTGTAACCCTCGTTTGATAGACGTTTGATTTGATAAAGCCCCATGCAAAGAAATCCAAGGGCGTTAGGTCAGGAGATCGAGCCGCACAGGGCTTGTTGCCTCCATGACCGATCCACTGATTTGGAAATCGTTCATTTAGGTACTCCCGAACAATGTTTGCGTAATGACAAGGTATCCCATCTTGTTGAAAGACGACGGTGTTTAAAATGCCATCTGAATAAAGCTGGGACATTTACATGCTCGTATCGTAACAGCAGTTACAAAAATAACCCCTGTCATACTCCAAAATGTGTTCCGCAATGCTGCTGATAGATTTGAACTCTGTAGAGATACTGATGGTGCTCATGTTATGTAAAATTTGGTGCCTGTGTTATGTAAAATTTGAAATCGAGTCAGATAGCGGTAAACAAAGCAAAAAAGTTACGGGACAGCTACTGAGAACGTCCAAAAATAGGGACGAGAAGGTAATGATTTCCCTGCTGAAAATACTGATCATACTAAAACTTGAATACTGCTCAGTCTTGACGTGCCCATATTAAAAAGAAGGAATTAATAAACTAGAAGTAGTCGAGGAATTTCACAGCCAAGATTGATGGCTGCAAAGAACTCAACTACTGGGAAAGACTACGTAAATTAAATCTGTACTGGCTGGAAAGAGAGAGAGGCATCATAATTTACATATGGAAAATGATCGAAAAAACTGGTACGTAACCGCTTACTAATCCAATTAACATTCAAACAACAGTGGACAATAGGAAAGGTAGACTATGTAGTGTTCCCAAACTAAAGGCCCCACAAGGGACACCCTTAACACTGAAGGAAAATAACTTGGTTGTCAGGGGATCAAGTCTTTTTAACCAGCTTCCAAAGGACCTCAAGAACGTCACAGGGGTGAAAGTTGAAATCTTCAAAAGAAGACTAGATGCCTGGCTCAGGACGGTACCAAATGAGCTGGGTGTGCGCCTAGCTATGTGCGAGGGGATCCGCAAGAAGGCAACTCGTTCCTCCATCAGGCTAGGCCTAGAGGTGGGACCACCAGCTTGACCTTCGTATGAAGAGAGACCGACGCACAGAACTTTTACCAAGTTCACCAGGTTTATATAATTATATTTTGTTGAACTTCGTTTGCATTTAAACGAGGAGGAATAAAGTGGGAAGAGACCACTTCAACTTTGATGAACCAGTGTATAGAAAAGCTTCCTTCACACCGACTTCAAGGTTCGGTACGCAAAGACAGAAACAGTGTATGGTTACATTACAGTGGTTCTCAACCTTTTCTCACTGAAGGCTCCCTAAACTCATTTATCAAATTTCGCGGCACCCATAAAACATTTTTTTTTTTTTTTTTTTTTGCTTAAAATGTTGCAGATAGTTCTTAAACATTGAAACCTGTCTAATTTTAAACATTGAGTTATGAGTTGTTCTATTTTAATAATTGTTGTTAATTATTTTCAAAAGAAAATATAAAGAAAACCAATAAAAATTAACGTGATAAATGTCATTGCTGTTAGTGAGATACTTGGGCTTGATTAGATTTGCAAATCTTTTTTTATATTAGGATTAAATAGGACTGAATAATCCTAACTCTTTAGATTTCTGCGGCACACCAGGGAGATATCCGCGGTCCCCGGTTAAAAACCACCGCGTCACAATTTGTAAATACTGTGTAAGGTTGATTGATTGATTTGTTTAACGGTCTTCATCCACCAGAGGGCGCTGAGATGGTCGGTAACGCCACTAATAGAGAAAAAATAAGTGCCTTTCAAAAGGAGAATTTGGCGGAGCCAAATAAATTTCGTGTAGTGGGCTCGTCACTCCCACTCCCACCACTCTTCTCATTTCTCAGACTGGCTTGAGACAGTCCTTGACAGATTTAATGTATTGCTGTATATCATATATAGTAAATGTGAAGAGCCGAGAAGTCCTTGTAAGAAATAAGACCAAATTATTGTTGTATCATGACAAATATCGTATATAAAATTTAGTGAAAAGAAATGAAGGAAACTTGGTCGTCTGCAGAGAGAGAGAGAGAGAGAGAGAGAGAGAGAGAGAGATAGAGAGCGAGAGAGAGAGAGAGAGAGAGAGAGAGAGAGAGAGAGAGAGAGAGATTACGATTACTATGCGTGACTTGCATTTCTGAGAGTTTTCTTGGTACATGGTCTAGTTTTTGTTTATAAATTTGCTCAAGTAAACTAAACTAACGTATTGTCGTTCATTACTTTTACTCAAACTTCAAAATATGTCCACACTGTTAGATGTTGATAGGTTTTACAGCAAACATACTCTTTAAATTATGGAAAAACTAATATTATTACCGAACAGACGTACAAAAATTACTGTAACAGACTTAATGCAGTCATTAAAAAAAGGCAAAAACAAATTATTATTGTTCAAAAATTGATTAACAAAAACCAATCCAAAAAGGCTATGGAACACTCTAAAAAAGTTAATTAACGCAAAGAAAGTTAAGACACATCTCTTGTCCTCCCTCACACAAGGCGGAAATTGTTAGTAACTCTTAAGACGGCCAATTTATTAAATAACTCTTTTGCAAATATCGGCTCCAGTACTGGAACCTCGATCCCAATAATAGACACTCACTACCAACACTTCATGCCACAACCAAATCCAAACTCATTTTTCTTCATCTAATCTTATTATACGATATTTCTCTAGCAGTAAAAAATCTAAAAATAAAGATCTGACATCAATACGATCCCGGTAAAAATATACAAATTAATAATCGATGAAATTTAAACTGTGATTAAAATATTTATAATTGCAGAATTTGTTAGAAAAATTATCCATTTAAGTGAAACGATGCAGTCAATCGGCAGAGCCTTCAAAAGACACCCAATCATAGGAAATGTGATTGTTTATGGAAGTCTTTACACGGGAGCAGAATTCTTCCAACAAACAATTATGAAAAAAGTTTTGGTAAGTCCTTATTAACTTTATAATATACACTTTCAGTCGTCTCTGTATCACTGTAATAATTATTTTATTATGCAAAAGATTTTGAATTACGTTTTTTACTTAAAATTCAAGGACTGATTCTGTACTTCTCAAAGGTGAAATTATTATTCATCTTTCTGTCAGGCGATTTTGTACTTACTGATAAACAATTTTGCGTCGCTTATAATTTAAGACAATTTTAAAATAACTTTTTCTTAATGGAGGAAATTTTTACAAAATAATTTGGACACGGAGGGCTCTTTCCCATCCAACTACTACTTCCCACACTCAACGGATTAAGTGAGCGAGCGTAGTTATTTATGACTGAGATCTATACACGCAGAGATGACCTACCAAAATAAATTACATTTTTTGCAGATAGACCGTGCAATGTAGGTTCTAGGCCTCTAAGTAGTGATGTGAGTCGTTTTTATTGTGTCGTTTTTTTTTTGTTTTTTTTTGTCGTTTTTTTGTTTAAAACGAAGATAGTCTGTTTTTTTTGTTTTTTTTGTTTTTTATTGTTTTAAACTTATTCCATATTTTTCTTCCTTTAATCTAATAAGTATATTAGTATTACCTATAATTTACTATACTACCATGCTTATACGGTTATACCTAGTATATGTATATAGTCATCTCTTAGAAAAACTGAATCACACAAAAAGTATATAATAGAAAGGAAAAACAAACCCTCATTTTTTATATGTATATACCTATATTTTTTAACTAGAACATAAAACATTCTTCCTCATTTCAAACAATATACATAATTGTGATTGGCAAGAGTACCAGTATATAATTATATTCCAGATCGAAAAAAAAAATATTCACCTTTTTTGAACCTTTTTGTTAACCTAATGTTGGTTAACCTTCATTTCCATGGAAGAATCATCACTAGATTGGGTAGAGCATATATGCTAGTTTCAATATCACAGGTACTGGTATAATATACATAATACTGGTATAAAACAATAGATATAATTGTGATTGGCAAGAATACCAGTGTGTATATATATATATATATATATATATATATATAATATATATATATATATATATATATATTCCAAATAGAAAAATAAAAAAAATATAAATATTCATCTCTTTCTTTAACCTTTGTGTTAACCTAATGCTGTTTAACTTTCATTATCTGATTCTATTTCCATTGAAGAATCATTATCACTAGATTGATTAAAGCAAATAGTTTCAATATCACAGGTACTGGTATTTATTGCAGATTTGGATGTTGACGAAGCCAATGTAGCACCATGTTTTACTTCACTTTCTTGGAATTTTGCATTTTGGGATATAAATACTAGCTTTGCTGCTCTGTCTGTGCTTAATTGGTTTCTTTTGGCTGTATGGATATTACTGTATGTGCTAAATGATCTCAGAGGTAATGAAAGGGCGAAATAGAGGTGTATGAGTTTGTGTAGGTATATATGTGAGTATGCATGTGTATGTATCTGGAATTCTGGATGTATGCATGTGTATGGGGTATACAATAGATATAAATGTGTATATAAGTATTTATGTATATATTGGTATATATGTATATGGGTGTATGTGTATGTATATATATATATGGATGGTCTCGTGGGGGGGGGGGGGAATATGTCATCGCGGGTCTAAAGGATAGTTAAGTGGGAGATTCAAAATCCGAGGCATGGATGGGAGAGTCCTGGAAAGGTTGGACAATGGGCAGTCAGCTCCCAGCCAGTGTTCTCGCAAGTTTAATGGATCTCAAGATACAAGACTTTCAGTGCAAGAAAGAGGCCAGTTTTTTCTGTAAATAGGCTGAAAAGGACATTCTATACTGGTACCATATGGCCTATTTTATTATTTATTTATTTATTTTTATAATATATATCATTGCAAAAGTATACCTTATAATTAAATTGGCAATATCTATATTAATTATTAAAAAAAAAAAAAAAACGAAAAAAAAAAAAAAAAAAAACGACAAAAACAACAAAAAAAACAACAAAAAACAAAAAAAAACGGTTTTTTTACATTACTACCTCTAAGGTGTCCAGATTTGTGCTTGGAAAAAAACCTATAGGCTTATTTTGAAAACACTTTTTAACAGAGTAAATTAATACTAAATATAATAATACACACCTTATTCATTTTATTGTCCCGAAAACTTTTTTCTAAAGACCAGGACAGCCCTCTGAAAATCGGGACGTATGGACACCCTACGTGTGGCCTTCAATCGTCCATTTATTCATACTGTGTACAATACAGTACTACAATTTCGATTTTAAATCTAATAGTTCCCGTGTTTTCTTATCACTCGCCTGTGAAATTATAAACAGAATTTGTACCAAAATTATAGTTTTAAATAGCGGTTTCAAAGCAATGTCCGAACATAAACAGATTTTATTTCGCAACTGGTCAGCCGGTGTCTTATAGAAAGGATACGAAGACTAGGTCGATTGGTCGATTGTCGTGTGGCCTCGCTGGAGGTAGAGATCTTTTCTCTTCCATCCTCCGAGAAGGTGTCGGTGGTTCTGCTATCGGCATCTGTTGTCACTTTTTTAGGGGGCCTGCTTCCTCCTCCTTGTGAGGTTAGTAGGCCTCGGGGTTCGGATCCCCAAATCTACAAAAGAGCCTGCTCTTAACGCCTGCGCGTGCCTGGTTGAGCCCGGGCGCCTGTCTTCTTCTTCTACTCACGCTCTCGTTTCTGTTCCACTCTTTCTCTATTTGTTTCCCATTTCTTCGTCTGTTCCAGTTTCTCTTCTTCACTATCTTCTTTCTTGGTCACATCGACCATCGACTTATAGAAAGTATACAAATTCTCTAAATTTTTGTTCATGGACGTTGATCAGTAATTCTTGTACTCGTAAAATAAACCTTTTATGAGGACGTTCGACTCTGAAACATTGAAAAATTGCCGTTTTGCATTTTCGCAAACAATATTTTTAATTTTGGACTGTCATTATCGGTACAAATACGAAACTTTAGCACTTTTATATACGCGTGCAGTGAGACTGCATTTTCAATTTTGTTCCTGTAAAAGATTAAATTTTATTTAAAAAAGATTAAAAATTAGATTTAATATATTTAAGATCCCTCCTCCGGGTCCCGCATGAAATTTGAAACCCCAAATTCGGTAAAGTCGCGCGTGCTTTTCTAATCAGTCCTTTCTTCAGATTTTTTGTTATCGTACATCCATGAGCTGCCAAATGACTTAACAAAATGTGTCCATTGGCTACACTTGAGAAAATCTGTAAATTATCAGGAATCTTTGTTGCCTGGTTTTGAAAATAATGTAACTGTTGTAATCGTAGAGTTAAAATAACAAACAATAATTGTACGGACCAGTAAAATTACTTCTCTACAAAATCTACAACCATTAAAAAAAATACATGAAAAATAAACAAAATAAAGTCGCACATCGTCCGGCTATAAAAGGATACATTTCGGGTGAAAACGATATCAGTGATAGTATGTGTCACACTATTTAGTTCCCAAAGTAGTATGACCGCAAAATGTTCGAATGCATACTCAATTGCAAAGTTGATCAATTGTTGCAAGCTGCCAGCCCTTTCCCTGGCGGGGGGGATAATGGGGAGGGGATTAATGGCGTTTTTTTACTTTTGTCGCTGAGCCAAAGACGGCCTGTGCGAAGCACACAAACCGCTCTACCCGAAAGGTAGGGTGCCGAAGGCACAGCTTGTAAACTCAAAGAAATGTTTGTCGCAAATACAGTGAGTTTTTCAGTGTCAAATACTTTTTAATTTTATTAAAGGTGCCGTAAATAGTATAAAATAAAAACAAAACGTTAATTTGCAAAAACTAAATGTTGAAAAACGGTCAATTTACACAGAAATTTGTAAATGTGTATCTACTCTGCATACGTACAAAATGAACTGTAATTTTACAGAACCCTTATGAATTACTGACGCAATACATTTTCTATTCTTTAACCAAAAAATTTTGTTTGGTACATGTACCAAAAGATGATTTTCATCCCTCTCGAAATTGCTTTCTTCTACCTAGTCTCTCTCGCTGTATGAAGTAAAATGAGATCTGCTTTCGGATCACCTGAAGATCATGGCCCCCAGCCTTCTTTAGTTAGCCTTATAAGGCTAACGCGAAAATATCACGACTTAACCTAACCATTCGTCAAGGGTGTACAGTTGACCTAACGATTGGTTAGGTTAAGTCGTGATATTTTCATTAGTTAGCCTTATAAGGCTAACTAACGAAGGCTGGGGGCCCTAACCTTCAGGTGATCCCTGCTTTCGAGTAATAATGATCCGATAACGTACTGAATTCCATATCACTATAATAATAATAATATGCTTATCAAAAAACTGTCACAAAGGAAAGAATATGACGTATTAAATCTAAGAGATATAATTTATGAAAATTACGTCAAATTTTTTTAAGAAAAGTTTATGATCCTTGACGAGTGTTACTAATTTAGTATTACATTATCAGTATTCACACCTTACTGGTGTTCAAAGGTAATTTCTGTTAATACCAATCTCATTCCAAAAGTTCCATACTTTAGTCGTATTTTAACATCTACACCCGCAGTATAATCTACTTCTTCCTTCGTCATACAGGTACCTAAAGAAAAGGAACCCGAGCCTTACGATACGGGTACTCTGGCAAGATATGGAATAATGGGTACATGCGTGTTTCCTCATACACTGTACCACGCGTAAGTAAGAATGAATTGTCGCGTAGATGACATTTTTACGTAACCAAATGACAAAGTATGAAAATCTGTTAATATGAAAATATTCTGACCGTTACAATTCATTTTTAGACTCTAAACTACTTCTACGGAATTACAATTTCCACTGGTAAGAGAAAAAGTATGTTGGAAAGTCTTTTCTTTGTTTAAATTAAGCTCTAGTTTCATAGATATCGTAAGCGTTTCCAGTTTGATTCTGTTTCTAATACATTTCTTGCATATTTAAAGTGAGAGTTATTTGTAGCGTTTATCATCGAAATAAGCCTAAAATATTCTGACTGTTCTTACCGTTATATTTATATATATACACACACGAGGGTAATTCACTAAGTATCCACACTTTTTATTTTCACAATTTTATTTTCACATCTGATAGATTATAAACACATCACTTCTCAGCATAGTCTCCCTGTTTCTCAATACTCTTAGTCCAGCGATCTACAAGCTTCCTAATGCCATCACTAAAGAATGTTTTTGGCTGTGTGCGTAGCCAGTCATGCACCGCCTCCTTCAGGTCATCATCGCCTTGGAATCGCTGACCTCTCAAAGCATCTTTTAGTTGTCAAAACAGGTAAAAATCCGAAGGTGCCAGGTCTGGACTGTAGGCTGGATGGTCGAGAACTTCAAATTTAAGTTTTTGAAGGCATTTTCTAGTCTACAGCGGTATGAGGGCGCGCATTGTCGTGTCACAGAATAACACCTTCCGACAATCTCCCGTTGCAAGGAAGTTCAAAGCGCAGCCGTCAGCAGGTAAAGTTATGCTAACACTGTTTTGGGATACACGAGGCCCGATCCTTGAACATTATCTAGAGCGTGGAACTACAGTAACAAGTGCATCGTATTCTGACATGCTTCGGAATGAGTTAAAGCAAGCAATTCGCACAAAACGGAGAGGGAGATTGTCGGAAGGTGTTATTCTGTTACACGACAATGCGCGCCTCATACCGCTGCACAGACTAGAAAATGCCTTCAAAAACTTAAATTTGTAGTTCTCGACTATCCAGCCTACAGTCCAGACCTGGCACCTTCGGATTTTTACCTGTTTGAACAACTAAAAGACGCTTTGAGAGGTCAGCGATTCCAAGGCGATGATGACCTGAAGGAGGCGGTGCATGACTGGCTACGCACACAGCCAAAAACATTCTTTTGTGATGGCATTAGGAAGCTTGTAGATCGCTGGACTAAGTGTATTGAGAAACAGGGAGACTATGTTGAGAAGTGATGTGTTTATAATCTATCAGATGTGAAAATAAAAAGTGCGGATACTTATTGAATTACCCTCGTGTGTATATATATATATATATATATATATATATATATATATATATATATATATATATGTGTGTGTGTGTGTGGGGATGAATTTCACAATTAAACACGTGAAATGAGTGAATGCTGCAAACTCACAAGGAAAAAGAAAAACGATTCCAAGGCCTTTCGTTTATTCAGAGCTACACCTCGTCATTCCCTGACGAGGTGTAGCTCTGAATAAACGAAAGGCCTTGGAATCGTTTTTCTTTTTCCTTGTGGGTTTGCAGCATATATATATACACTAACACAAATAGCAGATACTCCTCTGATTCCAAACTTGTAACTTAGTCATTTTTTAATCTCCCCAAAGTGCAACGTTCACACACTACTTTTATCACATAGTTAGGCACGATATCGTGTTGTTTTTGTTAAACATATACATTTTATTGAATATAGTTGTATTCCTATACTTTCTGCATCCACGAAAGGATTACTGTAGTATACCTTAATGTTATGAATAATGTAGAAGTTATTGAAAAGATGCGTCAATTTTATGCATGTTATATGTAGTATATAATTCTCGTGGACTGAAATGTTATACTGTTTTTTTCGTAGTTACCAGTTAAAGTTTATAGTGTAGAATACAGTATTTGTTTTTAATAAAACAATTCATATACTTCATTATATATTTAAATATATATAATAAGTGTCGTTTTAAAAACTATGTACGTGAAAAGTGGATCACCCGCAAATCGGGGCCCCCAGCCTTCTTTAGTTAGCCTTATAAGGCTAACTAACGAAAATATCATGACCTAACCTAACCAATCGTTAGGTCAACTGTACGCCCTTGACGATTGGTTAGGTTAGGTCGTGATATTTTCTTTAGTTAGCCGTATAAAGCTAACTAAAGAAGGCTGGGGACCCTGATTTGCGGGTGATCCTGAAAAGTTATATAATGTGGGTGTACTTTTAAAATTTTGGTTTACTGAAAAAGTACAAATATGATCATTGCCCAGTTACCTGAAATCAGTTATCTCAGTAACTTACTGCAATTTTCTGTGAAGAGCTGAAAGCATTTGTTACACATTAATAAACTCCAGCAAACGTTTCTGGGGAATCCCCCCAATTTTAATCCTGAAAAGCACCATTCGCTTTTGCAGTTATCTGACACCACTATCATAAAAGTGTCTCTTTAGTGATGTTGTCATAATGTTAAAGGCACTATTGCAGTTGGGTACCCTAACCCAACAAATTCAATTACAAGGTTAATTGAATGCCCGGTTAGGTCAATTGTACGTCCTTGACAATTGGTTAGGTTAAGTCGTGATATTTTCGTTAAAACTAACGAAATATCAACTTAACCGAACCAATTGTCAAGGGCATACAGTTGACCTAACCGAGCATTCAATTAACCTAACCGGGCATGGGTACCCATAATGAATTTGTTGGGTTGGGGTACCCAACTGCAATAGTGCCATGTTAAATTTATTACAGAAACTATGAATTTATTGAAATAAAAGTAATTTAAGTATGACATTTTGTACTTTTAAATCGGGCAAACTAAACACAGAAAAATATTTGTTACAACCATCAAATACATGGTTAACTATTTGCCAACCAACTAATTATTAATTCAACCATGTATTATAGTTCCATTAACCATGCTTATTATTCTGGTGATATTTGAATGGTTAATTAAAAAATAGCGTGGTTAAATTGATCAGTTGGCAGATTAATTATGCATTTCAGGGGTCTTCAACCTTGGGTACGCGAAGGGATTTCTAGGGAGTACGCGATATTTATATGATTTTTTAACTTTTTTATTGTCCTACATTGCTTATTCTTTTTATTTGTGAGTAAGGATAAAAGTCGCAAAATTGTCGCTAGATTTTTCAGAAAATCGCCAAATTAACGCCGTCATTGACAATTTCAGCGTTGAATCCTTTTAACTTTTACATTTCAATAAGACTTTCTCTTCGCTGAGCTTATCTTGAAATTACTGTAAAATAGCAAAAAAGAAACTGTAAACGATAGAAGGAAGCCTGTATTTTTGTGAAACGGGATTCTCTTCCCCATTCACCATCAAATCAGTTACGTTCTAGGCTGAATATGGAGCGAGACACGAGGTGTGCTCTTTCGAACACAATTCCAAGATTTGGAGAGTGGTTAAAAAAATGCGGCACCAACCTTCTCATTAGAGATGTTTTCTTCGAAGGTTTCTAAAAGGTGAATTACCAGATATGACTGTCATTAACAGTTTCACTTAATTGAAATAATTTTTTTTAGGATCATTGATTTTCATCACTTATTTTATGTACCCAAAGCATGTTAATATGTGCCAATAAATTTGCAACTTTATGATTGTTTAAGTCAGGCACTTTAAGTTATATGAGGGAAAATATATAGTTCTTTGGTAAATATGGATATTACGGCCTCCACCCAATTTTGATGCCAAAATACATTTTGCTAGTAGTGTATGATGTGCTTTGTTCAAATCTGGCCTTCATTTTATGTGGAAATGAACCAATCAAAAGTTATGAGACTTCAAATTTTAACATATTTTGGTTCATTTCCCCATAAAATGAAGGCCAGATTTTAACATTGCACATCAAATACTACTAGAAAAATGCATTCCAGTGTCCAAATTGCTAGAGAACCTACCTAACCTAACCTAACCTACCTAACCTAACCCTAATATTAGGTTAGGTTGGTTAGGTAGGTTAGGTTAGGTAGGTTCTCTAGCAATTTGGACACTGGAATGCATTTTTCTAGTAGTATTTGATGTGCAATGTTAAAATCTGGCCTTCATTTTATGGGGAAATGAACCAAAATATGTTAAAACTTTGAAGTCTCATAACTTTTGATTGGTTCATTTCCACATAAAATGAAGACCAGATTTGAACAAAGCACATCATACACTACTAGGAAAATGTATTTTGGCATCAAAATTGGGTGGAGGCCGTAATATCCATATTTACCAGTTCTTTTTTGGGCTGGGGTGCCGGGGTAGAGTACCTCAAAGCTTAAATGGACTCAAAGGGGTACATCCATGAAATAAGGTTGAAGACCCCCGATGTATTTGATTGGTTGTCGCAACTTTATATTTTTTTTCTGTGTATATGTTACAATAAGATTGTAAAACTAGGGATTTCATGAAATCCCTGAAATTTTCAGTAAACTCGCGTAATTTATACTTTGATACAAAATTGACAAAAAGTGGATAATGACCTAACCTAGTGGTACAAATTATGGGAATTTACTGGAAATTTCGGGGATTTCATGAAATCTCTAGTTTCAGTCTTACATATAACTATACATATGGTTTCACATATATACCAACTTAAAGTACGCACGTACAGTCTCGAAAGAGAGTGCGCCTGCAGACAAAATTTCTAAAAAGTATAAAAAAAAAAAATTGCCAAATGGTAATGCATTAAAATCTCGTTATAACGTATGTTTTTCTGCGAACTTTACATTTTCTAGTTTATACTCAAAGTACTGTACTGTATACTGAAACTGCTTAATCCGTGTGGGAGAGAGAAAGAGAGAGAGCTAGTTCTACCATGTTATTTTTCATAGTTTGGAGAAGCTTACTCCCCACTGTTCACACTTTTAACGCAAACCATACAGTTACTCATGAAAGTAGTCAGATGGGATGGGATGTGGAAGAGCGGACTCAGCAGCTTGTCACTTTAACTTCGATGCTCCAGTATTTCGTGTGGTTTAACTGGTCAATAAATACGTTATAATGGAAGTGGAAACTGTGTCGGGACCTCTGAAATTAATTCATAAAACTGTAAAATACGCTATTACGAAATACGTTATAGCGCAAATTTACATTACTTTATGGGATATCCGACGGGATTTATGAAAGTACGTTAATCTAAAAAAAAAATTATGAAATACGTTATAACGAGATTTTACTCTATCCTGTTTTTGGTGACTAATATACAAAAACAAACTCCAATCATTAATGATTAGTAATTTTTTTATGCTTTTTAGAAATTTTATGTTTTCGGAGGAACTATTTTGCAAAACTGTACAATATGAATTTAAAATTCTTTTTTCCTAATTCAGTATATATTATTTTGTAAACTTCTTTGACTAAACGAGAGTGGAAAATTTATTAATGTATTCCAAAATCAATAACGCAACAAACAATTTTTTCTTATCAACGATATTAATCAACCTTGAATCGCTTTTCGTAGTTGGAGACTGTTTTGTACTACATTTATTATACAGGGTGTTCAAAAAGAAACGCAACCTATTGGAGAAATGCGTGTATCATTGTAACCTAACACGTTTCTTTTCTTTTGGGTTGAGTTTCGGTGCTACTATAATACGCGGTCTACCTACGATTGGTTAGGTTTAGCCATGATATTTCGTTAAAACTAACGAAACTATCATGACTAAACCTAACCAATCGTTAAGGGCGATTGACATTGGGATGTAAACGAGCAATTAATAAACGAGATAAGAAGCTATAATTAAAAGGTGGACCGCCGAATCGTAGGTAGACCGCATACTATGGTAGCACCCGAGTTTCTTTGTGAACACCCTGTATAATACAGTAACAGTATAGCGAATAAAAATTAATGTAAAAACTCTGAACTTCACTAACAACGCAACTCTTAAATGATTTCAAATAAATATTTAGGAAATTGGATGCCCAAAAGAGGTTATACAGTATTTATTAAACCCCTAAATTTTTAGATAAACCACCGCAAGTAAAAAGTATTAATCAATATAAGACTATTAATTTGAACTACCGGTATGGACTGTAGCTTCCTATATTCTGATTATGTGGTAATTGCAGATACAAATATTTGGATGCGAGATTTGTTGGATCAAGTTTGCCTATGGCCTTAAGGAAACTTACTGTTGATGCTTTGGCTGTAACTCCAGTGAACTTGACTTTGTTCTATACGGGTGAGTTGTAACCAATATCTCGTCATTCTATTCTATCAAAAATCATTATATAAAAAATCTTATTTCCCAAGGATCTGAGGTGAGAAGGCAGAAAACTGATGTAAAGTACGGAAGGTAGTGAAAAGGAGAAAAGGCAGAAAGTATTCTACGAGGGGCGGTCAGAAAATAAGTTTACACGCAGTATAATTTCGTAACTAAAGGACCTACATTGATTATGTTTGTATCGGGTGAATGCGTTAATCATTGTTGGCAACACTGCATGTCGATTCGGCTGCCATCTACCGTACATTGGTTGTATGAGTCAGTTGAACATGACGGCTCGACTGGAACGGTGCCTTGTCATTTCTGCAACGATATTCCGAGTCTGTCAGTGGTCAAGAATTTCTCGAGCGCATTATCACAGGAAAAGAGATATGGGTTCATCACCGTACTCCGGAAACAAAACGTGCCAGCATGGAATAGAAACACCCTGGGTCCCCGCGACCAAAGAAGTTCAAGATTTTGAGGTCCGCTGGCAAAGTGATGGTTACCGTGTTTTGGGACCACAAAGGCGTTTTGCTCGCAGACTTCATGCAAAAAGGCACAACAATCAATGTAGCTGCATATTGTTCAACACTTTAACGAGCGGCCATTAAATGTAAACGTCCTGAACTGCTCCGTAGGGCAGGGCATCGTTCCAATCGAGCCGCCATGTTCAACTGACTCATATAACCAATGTCCGGTAGATGGCAGCCGAATCGACGTGCAGTGTTGCCAAATGATTAATGAATTCACCTGATCCAAACATAATCAATGTAGGTCCTTTAGTTACGAAATTATACGCGGTGTAAACTTATTTTCTGACCGCCTCTCGTATTTTCAACATAGTAAACCAAAATCTACAGAACGTGGGGACATAGCGGATGACGTTTTCATTCATAGATACTCGTGCTTACTACGAGCCATTTTACTATACAGCGACGCAGCGCCATCTGATATAATTAATTTGAATTTGCGCTTTTCAATTTTTTTAATTATTTATATTTATTGAGAAAGAATTTGTGAATTGAATGTGTGTTAACGTTCGGAATTTTCAATTACAATTTTTCATACACCTAAACGAGCTAAACAACTAATAAGCCAGTAAAAGAAAATGAAAAATTATGAAATTTAATGACCAACTCAAACATCCAATATGTTATAATATCTTCTTCCGGATTTTTTCCGTTTCATGTACTGTTTCCGATTTTGTTGAAAATAAGATATTTAATGTAGATTTTTACGCTGATTTAAAAAATGTAGGTTTTTGTTTGGAGAAATGAGCGGTTCAAAAGTTAGGTTAGGTTAACTGAATGTCAGGTTAGGTCAACTGTATGCCCTTGACGATTGGTTAGGTTAAGTCGTGATATTTTCGTTAAAACTAACGAAAATATCACAACCTAACGGTCCTAACCAGTCATCAAGGGCGTACAGTTGACCTAACCGGGCATTTAATTAACTTAACCGGACAGAAAAATAACGGTCGAAATCTATTCACACAAATACTTAGACATAAGCCAATATTACTAAAGAATACAGTAACTTTGTATTAGTTTTCACTTGTATTGTTATAGTTTTTGACCTAATACAAAATTACAATAACAAACATAACTTTTGAACCGCTCATTTCTCCAAAAAAGGACTTACATTTTTTAAATCAGCGTTAAAATCTACATTAAATATCTTATTTTCAAAAAAATCGGAAATAGTACATGAAACGGAAAAGATCCCCTCTTCCACACTATAAAAAGGCAGTCCTGTCTGTAGACACCATGTATCCGGATTGGCTGAAAGTTTTTACTGTAGCGCGTTAAGATTTTCATTGCTTGATACAATGGGTTCGGCAATAAAACTATAGAAAAGAATGCGGCAATGAAAATCTTAAGCTTTACATCCGAACCCATCGTATCAAGATTTGTGAAGCTTAAAATTTGGAGCTATTGAAGAATAAGGACCCCAGCCGCCTTTAGTTAGCTTTATAAGGCTAACTACCGAAAATATCATGACCTAATCTAACCAATCGTCAAGGGCGTACAGTTAACCTAACGATTGGTTAGGTTAGGTCGTGATATTTTCGTTAGTTAGCCTTATAAGCCTAACTAAAGAAGGCTGGGGTCCCTATTCTTCAATAGCTCCTAAAATTTTCGTGGCTGCGTTCTTTTCTATAGTGTTATTGACCGAATAATTAACTCCCCAGTAAATGGTGGGCCGCAGGCCCCACAATTACCGAGGCTGAAGGCCCCAGCACAGGCTTACTTAGTCAGTTATTATTATTGCCATACCTAAATTAAAAGTTTCAGCAACTGATAACTTTTGTGAAGCTGATTAATTGATTTACATGAAGGGTTTGTCCTTCCACAATTAATTAATCACGAATGGCAATAAGTTTTGTCGGTGGAAAGTAATGAAATTTAATGTTGTCTTTGTGGTTGAGACTCTGAATAGAAATACATCCATAATAAGTACAGTATCCAACCATTCCTGATGTCAAACCTAGTTTAATTTTAGTTCTGGCATTTTTAATCGTTGAAAATTTGTTTGAAATATATTATCTCTAGTCCGTTTAACTGAAAAAATAGTTTAAATTTAAAAAATTTGCACGAGTATTTGTATTTTGTGTTCGCTCTTACTAAATCTTTCAAATATGGAAATACAATATTTCAGATAAATTTTCAATGATTAAAAAAGTTAAAACTAAAATTAATCTAGGCTTGAGACCAGGAATGGTTAGATACTGTGCTTATTACGGATGTAATTCTATTCAGTCTCAACCACGAGGACAACATTAAATTTAATTACCCCATTTCTCAGACTTGCTAGATACAGGCAGACTTCCGATTGAGGTTTGATTCAAAGCAAGAAAACGAACGAGAGAATAACGCTTTTTAACAACTCTTCAGCATCCGTTTTATTAATTTAAAAAACGCTTATGCGTTACGACGATGCGTTAAATTTGATTGAACGTACTTTGTGTTCAACAGGTATGAGTGCAATGGAGGGCAAGGAAGATATTTTGGAAGAATGGAAAGCAAAAATTATTCCTACATTTGTAGTAAGTAAACAAGAATACATAAAAATGTGTGTGTGTGTGCTTCTTTAGATATGAGGGTAAAGACAGTCATCGTGCTTAATGTTAATAGTCGAATGACGATAACTTTTTCCTTCAAGCATTATTTTAAAATTCACTCGCGTTACATATTGTTTCTAGCATGTTATATTTTGAATCACTCGCAATGAAAAGAATGTGAGATCTCTCTCTCTCTCTCTCTCTCTCTCTCTCTCTCTCTCTCTCTATATATATATATATATATATATATATATATATATTTGGATTACAAACTAACACAGTGGTATATAATGATTTATGTAAGAGATAAACTACTGAACTTGTCAGTTCCGAAGTATGAATGCAGTGGCACTCCACGAGACCAGATGAAATTAACAAAAAACTCTTTTTCAACTACTTGCTAGCTCAGTTTTAAAGAATAATTACTTTAATCACTGCAGAAGAATGTTCTAGTAGAGATGTACTGATTCCAAAATTTAACCGATGCCGATACCAATGCCGATTCTTTACTATATATTTAAAAAAAAATTAATTCCCTTCATAAATTTTACTAATCTAATGTGAAAACTTTAAATTTGCATATTTTTACATTTCAAATTTGTTTAAATGCTTTTCCTCAGCTCATTCCACAATATACAGCACCAAAATTTGCTACTCGTAGTCGTATGCCGTAGCTAAAATGATGTTAAAAAGTTTTATTACTCGGTAAAATGATAAAATAATTTTATTTTAGTTTCATAAATTGAATACCAATATGTAAAGTAATTGTTTTTCCTTACATTGGAGGTATTTTCTTTCTTCAACAATGTCAACAACAAAATTTTTCATTAAAATTTCCAGTCCCGCCCGGGTGACCAATTTTAATAAAAAAATAGATATATAATTTGGGTTTATAAAATTATTAAAATACTTAAAATAAAGTAAAAATAATAAGATGGTTTAATATATAAATTATAAAGTACAACTTAATATACCATTATTATTAACATAGAGTAGGAGATTACAGTAGTTTATAATATTTAGAGATTAGCTAGATAGAGAAAATGTAAATGTATGGTCAACTTAATTTATTAATCTTTGCCTTTTTCGTGAATGTAAAATATTTTTATATAATTACTCTTTGAAATGAGTATAAATTATTATAAATAGGGTTTCTTGTATGTTCATTTTTCTATAAATAGAGATTTTTTGTAATGAAAATTTTAAAATTTCAAAGAATCGGTGAGAGAATCGGCTAAATTTAGCCGATGCCGGTTAATCGGTACACCACTAGTTTTTAGCCTTCTAACAGTTTACACTGATTTCCTCTAACATAATAATGATAATATCGTCTAATGTCGCAATAATACAAAGTAGGGTACTTTTGCATTATCCTCCCAACACTAATTTTGTTACAAATTCTGAAATAAAAAAAGGAAAATGATATAAGTGTTGGGAGCAAAATATTCTGAAATTACATCATTAGTTATATGAACAAATATTCTTAACCTAACCTAACCTAACTTGAAGCCGGCTAACTACGGCTAACGCCTGCGGCGGGCTGTTTTTAACCTAACCAAACCTAACCTAATCCCAACACTAATTTTTTTTATAATGGAAGGAAAATAAAGTACCATAACCAAAACCAAACCAACATTATATAAAAAAATTAGTGTTGGGAGGATAATGCAAAAGAACCCAAAGTAGTTGTTTTAAAAATATGCTATTATATCTTCTCGTGGTTGCCTTGCAGAAGTGTAGATTTAGAACCTTGTCTTCCTTTCATGTTGTGTATAAAAATTTTAGACTAATCTTTATTGAAATTTCCATAAAATTCCTATCGTGTTTTAATGCCTCTTAAATATATTTCCAGACTGCCAGTCTATTCTGGGTTCCGGCTAATCTCGTCAACTTCAAATACTTATCGCCACAATATCGCGTTGTGTTCGTCGGCTCGTGTCAGATAATTTGGGTGTCGATTTTGTGTTGGTTCAAAAGGCAGGAATTTCAGAAGAAATAGTATATAATGAGTTTAGAAGAACTGTTTCACGTAACAGGTGTCAAAACGAGTATTTCATATCTTCACTCGTTCTGCAAATATATAATAATAATTTCAGCATTTTCCTTTAAAAATCATATACATTCATGATGATATTTATTTGCTAAGTTTAATTGGGTTAAAATTTAATTTCATGATAACTGTTAATTAATTTTACAATACATCAGACAATGATAGCCATGTAAAATTAATATGAATTCATCTTTGTGGTGAAAACGTTTAATGAAGGGTTGAGGTTTCGTATTCCGCCTCTTTGTTAAAGTATAATGATGTGATGCGTGGAGATTACCACAAAAGTCCGCCATTTAGTATTGTAGTTTATAAGAAGAAACTTAATTCCTAATTTTTTGTCACTACATAAATCACAAAGATTAATCAATAAATACTGCATGCAAATATTTATCTTATACCATGGTTCACTTTCCCGTTTGTATGCATTACAGCTTGCACCACGCACGCACACGTGTGGCTTTTTCCCCACAATTTCCTCTATTCAAAAACATCTAAACCATAGAAATAGAAACTAATAATAATTGGATAATTATTATTAATGATATAAAGTAAAATATAAGAAGTTTAACAGCACTTCAGTCTCGTATGAACTTTTGTACAACAGACCTTTAGCATGGTAATGACTAATGATAATAGAAATTCTCTCTCGATACCCACCCGAAGTGACTCATCAGGTACGAGTGATGCGTGCCGGTATACAGGGGTTAAAGTACAACTTTCCCGTTGACCCTAAACCATTTTCTTTACCATCGGTTCTGGTGGTAGGGACACATTGGGTCATACCCACCTTACGGTACAGCCAGCGTATCCCGACTACTGAAACAAATGGTAATACGTTGTTTAAATTAATTAACATTTTATTTAAGTTCATTTATCAAAAGTTTCTCTTCTCTGTCTTTCAATAGTCGTTGCGAGGCCAAAAGTGACAATTGTATGAAACTACGGAAAAATTAATTTTGTGTATATAATATTCCCGTTATATCAAAGTATTTTGTATAATATGCGAGTTCAAAGCAAACGCAGAGAAAACTATTTGGTTATAATAACCAAAATAAACCATTTACTTGTTTGACGGCAATCATCCCAAATGGTTAATCAAAAAATGCAGTGATTCCCCTAACCAGATTTATTTTATTGTTGGCCTATTTATATTTGTATTTGCTTTTTCTTCTTCTTCTTTTTGTAGTGTTCGGCTGTTAGCAGTGGGTAGTTTTTATCGTTACTCATTTCAGTGCCTTATTTTTTTTCTCTTTTAGTCATAACTTTTTGATTTATCTTATCGTTTATTTCCTTCAACAATATTGTTATATTTTATGGAATTTATAGCCTGCCATTAAAGCTTATCATTATCATCATCATCATCATTATATTGTTTGTACAAATACAACGTGGTTGGATTAACAATTTAGGTTGGTTAGCAAATAGTTAACCACGTATTTGGTTGTTAAAACAATTTTCGTTTTGTCTGTATAAATGAATTTAAAATACAAAGTCTATTCCTACGTCCAGTTGTTGTTGTTGTTGTTGTTGTATTCTGGAAAGAAATGTTCCAGTTGTTATCAATTTTTTTATTGACTTGCATTTACTGATAAAATAATTGATAAAATAATACGATTTTAGAATTTTTTTGGTTTTAACATAATTGTGAAATTAGACTTTATTTAACTTAATTTGGCCCTTAAGCTTTAGGCTTTACAGGACTCTTAATTAAAAATAAAACCGATAGTTATTATTAATTAATAATATATAAATTATAGGTATAAAACAAATACAAATTCATTACTGAAGGTATGATAACAATACTATACAAAGAAATCAATATTAGACACGAGAGATGAACAATAACGAGTAATGTACTTTTAATCCTAGATTACATAAGAAATGAATAAGTAATAGAGTAATGTATATTTAATTCTAGATTTTTATTAGTATTCCATTATTAATCGAGATTTCAACTTAGTTTTAAACGAATTTACATTCACAATATTTTTTATATTAGCATTTAAATCATTCCATAGTTTCAATTCAATGAAAATAGGTAATTTTTGAGATGAAGACAATCTAAATTGAGAAATAACACGCTTTAATCTATTTCTGGTCTGATATGAGTGGATTTCTCGATGGGTTACAAAATATTTATTTACCCATTGTAAGTTAATGAAAAAATACACCACCTACATCTGCCTAAGGACAATCGATGAGCCTGATATGGCTCCTGAGATGGAGTGCTCAAAAAAAAAAAATTCTCCCCTTCACTAAGCCAACTCTGGAGGCAGGGCCACGAGCTTGACCTTTTCGATGATGGATCGTTGGACACACACACACACACACACACACAGTTTATATATATATATAATGTAAGTTTTTAAATAAATATAGGTAAAGATGCTAGTTTTCAGTCAAGAAACAGTTTCGCCATATTTTTGCTGCTCAATAGGAATTTCATAGTGCAAATATTATGATAAAAATTTCTAGATACACTTTTCAATATATATTTTCATCAGTGAAACCTTGACAAAAGTACTGTTTGCAACCATCAAATACAGGTTCGCCATTTGTCAAACATCCCAAATGGTTAATACAATTCTATGCTTTGTTTGCACTAATCAATTAAGTTTACCAGAAAAATAAGCATCTCACGGTACAATCTTGTGGAGTGGTTGGCAAATGGTAAGCCATGTATTTGGTGGTTGTAAGCGAGTGGTTCTCTCTGTGTATGATTTTTTATTTATATGTGGTTAATGATAGGTCCGTAACAATCATCAATCGCATCGTTATTAGGAAATAGAGGTCCATGATATCATCTTTCCACCCCCTCACCCAATGAGGGGAGTCCTTTTTTATGGAGCCAGGGCCAAAATTCTAAGTGAAAATGGATCCAGTGCCATCACTCCTTTTCCAATTCTAGAACCGCAAGAGCGTATGTGCCCGTCTTCACTGTAGTTACTTTTGCTAGGCTAAACTGGACATGTATGTATTTAGTTTCTTTTTTATTATTTTTAATGTGATTTCTATGGGAAAAAGGGAGTATATATACATAAATGCTTGAGCCTTATATAAAATAGAATGAAAATTTTTTTTCACCTACAGCTTACCTTTCTACTGCCTATTACCTTTTATATAAATTTAATATACGACTTAATGTTTAAATGTTTGGTTCAAAGAGTCCAGTCATGAACTCCATGTTTCTGACTGATATTCAGTAAGAAACATGGTGTTTCATCGCGGAAGTTTTTTAAACGACTGCATATCTAGGACATTCCTGAAGTTTCCTGTTACAGTCTAGTTCCATAACATCTTTTTTCATACCATGAAGAGTGTAATGTATTTTAAGAATGTACAGACTGCAAATTTGTTATTTTAAATAAATTATTTGTATTTATTTCGTTTCATTTTATCATCGTAATCGTAGTCTAACATAATTACCACGTCTCCTCATCTCATTCATGAGCTGTCATACTAAAATGAATATACTGATACTCAACAACCTTCATGATAACACTTGGTAAATTACGTTAGGCTATGGTAACATCAAGTTTGAAGCAATTCCTCAGACAGTGGAAAGTAACGGTAAATATTGCATATTAATATAGATAAAAGAGTACAAGCGGGAGTTTAGAACTGTTGAATGAGGTTGTCATTCTCACGAAAATAACAGCATCGCAGCAATTCAGTATAAAATTTAAATCTTCGGTCATCTTGAAATCAAACAAACAATCGTTATTTCAGTCTCAACGGGTACAAACATTATACAAGTGGTCCGTAGAAGGTTAAGTGATAGTTGTTTGAAGCAGTGACTATGTGGGTCAATGAAACACTAGATAATGTCCATACAATATAAGTCGTCACTTCATAATTATGAGAACTGCCTCTCAAAACAAATGTTCATTTAAAATTATTGGTAGATGGATTAGTGGCGTCTGGTCAGTGTTGTGCGCGCTACCTCCTGAAAATAGCAGCACTACCGCTACCGCCACTTTTGAAAAGCATTCAAAATTGGAATAATAATAATTCCCCAATACGTATGTGTAATTTGTGCAAGTATTAGAAAATAGCATCAATGCACATAGCTACTGAATTTGTGATTTACAGATAAGTTGTTGCTTTCAGTTACTGAGCAGCTGTGCGAGGAAAAAAAGATGCATACCGTATAGTAGTGCAGTCAAATTGTTACATATGCCCAAAGAATCTTGCATTTTATGTGTGTTAGAAAATTTAGGAGCGGAAGAGCCATTGTTGTTCCAAGGCGATATGATGACTAAGCTGATTGATGCAGCATTGCTTGTATATATTAAGTTAAGATGTATATATAATTTAGTGGTGGACCGGATATCCGCATCATTTTTAACATCCGCATCCGCATTTCTGACTGCGGATGTTATGCGGATATTACCTCTAATAAATTATGTAAGTTACAATTAAACTAGCTCATAAAGTAGCTTATAAGGCCCAGTCATGCACATTTCATGTAAAGTATTAATTATTAATGAACAAACAAATATATAAACCTGAAAATATAAATACCTGGTAACAGAAAATTGAATGAAACGTGTTTCATTGAATTTTCTGTGGTTGAAACTCTTGAGAAAGTTATTATTTTTATCATAATGAAAACATTAATACTAATTGTAATTCTTATGCATTGCCTGCCATAATAGTAATATCACGAAATTTGAAAAATTATGTCATATATTCATAATTCTATATTATATTGATAGATTAACTAAATATCCGCATCCGCGGATACTGAAATTAAAGATCTGCATCCGCATTCGCAGATGTTGAAAAACTGACATCCGGTCCACCACTAATATATATCCATCTCATAATTGTAAGGTTAGTGAAAAATTCACTTAATTTAGAGCTGGCACTTTTTAGCTCTTGTGGCATCATTGTTTGGGCACTCTTATGGCATCATTTTTTGGGGGGCACTGGCGCGTCCTTTCTACTCGTTTTGTTGAATGCGGCAGTTACAGGGCGTTGTCTTATAGAGAGCTCTCTTGCAATTCAGTTTGGTTGTTTAGATACAAGATTGTCGCATCGTGCAATGGTGGTGTTGCAAGGTTTAGAAAGAAGACCATAAATAGTACCCTTTGTTTTTTATCTTAATTTTATGCAACTGAGGCCTAAGGTAGGCCCACATCGAGTCAGCAACCCTGTGATAGGACCTAATAGGACCTCCAAGTCCGTAAGTTTTAGTCTAGCTTAACTTGGGATGTAGGTGGGATTCTGAACCCAATAAAAAAAATAAAATAATGTGAAAAGCATGGAATTTGGCATGTAGGTAGCTGAAACCATATAGAATCGGTTCAGATGTGGATCCAAGCTGGGTTTTATCAAGATAGAACAGTTTATGTCCACTAAACCCCCTATATCGACATTTCGATAATTCGAAATTTCACATAATTGAACAAGTTTCGTCACTGTCGACCAAAACATAATAGACACGTTGCGTCATGCTTAGCGTCGCTTGGGTGACGCGACGTTCTGATTGGCTGACTGTTCCCCGCGTGTTTCTCCACGCCATGACAGGGTCAGTTGGAGTCGGTCTTTTAGTGTGTGTGTGTCTTCACTGTTACTCAGTGACATTTCTCTTGCTTTTATTTGGAATTATGGCTGTTAGTGCTTGACACCCGTAACATCGCAGATCCAGCTGTGGTAGATACCGTGAGAAAGAGCGAACAGTTGGGCCAGCAATGTTTAGAGGGTAACGCGTTGTTTAGAAGATTTACACCTTGTACTTGGACTAGTAACAAGAAGTAAATCTGTATTTGATGTAATCACACGGAATAAACTGTCTTTGCTCAGCAGCCGACCTGAAAGGAGATCTACCAAAGCAAATCTCCAGTCCCTCAAGACAGATTGCTCCCTGTTTTCACGGTTGTATATAGGCGCCCAGACTCGAAATGAAAACCTGGAGACTTTCTTCATGCATGAGAACCAGTCCTCTCCATCATCACTCTGAAAATGGGGAAATCAGAGTAATAGGAACAAAGTCAGATCTTACAACTTGCATGGAAGACCCACAAACGTTTCAAACAGAAACACTATCAGCTGAAGTGATGATCCCTGATGGAGTTGTCATAGTGAATATGTTGCGACCTGGCACATGTAAAACATGTGATGATTATGCCAACAATAACATCTGGCCCTATCTTATGCAGCAACTTCAACGTGTTATGAGATTGAACATTGTTTGGAATCAGTGTCTACCCAACAGTCTGAAGTCAACAGCACGAAGCAAAAGAGGAACGGGTGCTCGACGTCGAGTGGAAAGCTCTAGGGTTATACCACACAACCGGTCATGATTCTTGAGGGTGGCTGACAACAAAGCAGAAATGTTCACATTCTTGGCAGATTACATTAGCAATGCATCTTCAGATGAAGACAAACGGATCTACACAACTCAGCACGATATGGTGCTGACAAATTCCCCGGAAGAGGATGTGTCCACATTGATGCCATGCACACATGAAGAAGCAGATACAAGAATTTTTGTTCATGTGACACATTTATATCAATCAGGCCATTGAGCAATCACAATCCGCACAGTGGACACTGATGTCGTTGTATGGGCAGTATCTGTTGCTCAGTATTTCCTAGCATTACAAATATGGTAGTATGACACGTTTTCATCATATACTTATATGAACAGTTCTTGTTTTTCTGAACATTTTCTTATACAACATGTCATACTTTGTGTATTGTAGTTTTGCCAATTATTTCCTTGACGCGGTAGTCATTTCTTATGTTCATCAATCCCCGGGCTTGACCTCACCATACGGTATAGGTGCCGGTCAAGCAGCGTGCCTAGCACACTTTTACCCTTGACATTGAGGTGGACACCATCCCTCTTATACAGGTTCCACCTACCCGAAAACGCGTCGAACGGGTCAACAAACCTCACGCCCAGTGGGGCGCACAAGTCTTGCACCCTCTCGTTGTTGCCAATGACCTTACTGAGCGCGTGGTCACTGGCATTCATCCACGGTAAAATACCCATCAACATTCCCCTGTCTGTTTTAAGTTTTAGATCATCCGCAAGAGCCATGATCTCGGTGATGATCCCTTCTGTCGAACCTACCCTACCGCCTTTGAGGAACAGGTCGTTGCCATCAGCGTGGACAATAGCGTGTAGCGTCATGAGCGATCTGGAGGCACATTTCATGTTTTGTACAATCAACCTTGCTGATTTCAGAAAAGAAATAAAAAAATTTCTGCAACAAGCAGAACACCTCCTTTTTCGCATGTAAAAAATACAAAATTCTTGTTAATTACAGTTGGTAACACTGACTGACATGGTACTTCTGGCAGCTTTCTAATTATTCTCAGTTAGTCATCCGCTGGAATTTCTTAGTTCTACGCTAGCTTGCTTGAGAGAAACAAGTGTTTTTTCTGTGGATAGGGTGTTCAAAAACCCCAAGGTACTAACGAAAGGTGCGTTTTGTGATATATACATTATACACATTTCTTTGTTTTGTTGTATTTTACATTGTTTATAAGTTTGTTATACGTCTTAGGGTATACATATACCTATGGATATTTATATACATAATACATATGTGTGTACAGTATATTTTTATATATATATTGGTAAACTTATTGTTTACCAATAAACCAAGCCTTATATATATATACTCATAATCATATATATTTTTTATTTATACGTTTGTGTTTTTGTTTCAGTGTTCCTGTGTGATACTTGTTGAGTTTTGCTGGTACAATGAGCACGCAAAGAACACAGGGATCTGCCAGCCACATTGTCTTTGGTTCTCCACTATCAGAGCTTCCTCTGTCTGAATTTCCAACCCGTATACAAGTTGCAAGGCATTTCCTCTTCTTGAAGGAGAACAAGTACACCAGCAACAGGGAGATTCTTCCGGAAGTATGTCAAACACTCATTGACCTTTGGAATCGTGCTAACATTCCATCACAGCCAATCAAGAATGCGAAGACCAAGCTGCTCCGATTGATGGAAAAAGGCTCACAAGCATCGAAGCAAGGCAAGCAGGCCACAAAAACCAAGAAGTTCGAGGAAAGCCTGAATCAATTGTTTGACATAGCTGTCTGCCAATGCTATGATCTGTCTGCATGCCATTGTGAAAAAGAAATGAAAGTTCCACGACGAGAGCATGCCTTTCTGATCGACCAGAGAACCACGCGGATCATGCAGATCAGTCGGGTGGATACGAATGTGACTCAGATGATGGAGAGAAGGAAGTCAAGAGAGGATCGGATGCAAGAAAGACAAGAAGAGAATAGAAGAAAAACAGAACGGCAAGATAGCATCCTCTGCAGATGTGGTCGAATCAGCTCAAGCAGAAGCAGACTCCATTGGTGAAAGTGTTGGTGATGAGTGGATGGGTGATAGTGCCCAGGAGGACAGGAACATCACACAGATTCCCACTGTTGCTTTAGAAGCTGACCGGTATGGTGTATCGAACAGGGCTGCTGCAGCTATCAGCACTGCAACATTGGTTGACTATGGCATCATTAGTTCTGATGATCAGATAAACGTAATTGACCACCACAAAGTATGGAGAGCACGGCAGAAGGTACGGAGGGATCTGAAGGAAGCAGTAACTTACCACGATGTGGAAGTCACTGCTTTATTTTTTGATGGGCGGAAAGCCATGACACTTGTCAAAGAGAAAAAGGGGAACAAATGGTACAGCACAAAGAAAGTTGAGGACGACTATGCAGTGGTGTAGTGCTGTGGGAACGCGTGGGAACGGCGTTCCCTTACTTTTTTTGGTAGACGGAACGGCGTTCCCTCACTATTTCAAATAAATCCGAACTTACAAATCTCTAACGTCATGAAATTTTAATTCCCACCCCTAGAAGAAATATGAGAAAGAATCATTAACTGTTTCATTTCTTTTAGCTTCGACTGAGGCAATGCTAGCCTATAAAGATCTGGTGAAACAGTCACCACGGCGTACCAGTTGTTAACTTTTTTTTTAGTTAATCATTCCAGTTGTTAGCTATTTTTATTGATCGTACTGGATGTCGTATATCTAATGACACTGGAAATACTGCATCTTCAACCTTGGAATATATCCTAATATCCAGTGCATATGACCTCAAAATATCCCTGAAATTGGTCAGATTTCAAAAGATTTCCCGGGGAGCTTACAGTGCCCCCGGACCCCCAGCTGTATGGGCTCGCCCCGCTCGCCATTGTCTCCCCCGCATCTGAGTAACACTTTCAAAATGCGTTCCCTCACTTCTTTATTTAGCACTACACCACTGCTACTATGTGCTGGTCGGAGAGCCTGGAACCTTCTATCTAAGCCATCTGACACTGGAACGAGGAACTGGCACTGTCATTGTGGATGGACTTCAAAATGCGATTGAAGAAATGGGTATTGCAGACAAGATAATTGCAGTGGGAGCCGACAGCACAGCCACAAACACAGGGCACAGAAGTGGAGCAATACACCTGCTAGAGTGCCGCCTGGGTCGCCCTTTGCACTGGTTCATCTGTAGTTTGCATTTAAATGAACTCCCACTGCGCCACTTGTGCAAGGAACTCATCGGCCCAACAGAATCTGCAACTCAATGGAAAGGACCAATTGGCAAAGCTTTGGCCACATGTGAAAGTTTGCCACTTTCCTCTAGAGGAATTCAATGTATTGCTGATGGCCACACTCTCCCGGATGTTGACTTTACTGAATTGAGTCGTGACCAAGCCTACCTCTACAGAATGATGAAAGCGATAAGGACTGGTGTCATTAATGAAGATCTTCTACGAGAGAAGCCTGGATCAATCTCCCATGCAAGATGGGTTACAACTGCCAGCAGAATTTGTCGGCTATATGTAGCGATGGCGCAGCCAAGTGATGAACTGTATTCACTCACACAGTTTGTCGTGTGCCACTATGGACCCATGTGGTTTAGCATCAAGTGCCATCCAAGGTGCACAGATGGCCCAAGACATTTCCTGGAGCAAATCAAGCTGCTACGATTACTGCCACCAGCTAGCAAGACTGTCACATGGCCTGTGATCCAAAGAAATGCATATTGGGCTCACCCTGAAAATGTTCTACTGGCAATGCTTGCAGATGCAGATCAAGCAAACCGGAAATTGGCCATCGATGTAATCAAGACCATTCGACGAGCTCCCAAACCTGCTCAACAGCAAGTCAGAGAATTTCGGCCACCAAAGATCAAACAAAGTGCTCAGAATTTGAAAGATTTACTTCCACCAGTGGAGGAGTGCACAATGGAACCACCACTCACGAAGCAGTTCTCTGTCGAACAACTCGATAAGATCACTGAAGAGCCCCTTGTTGTCCGGATACCATGTCACTCCCAAGGTGTAGAACGCTGTGTTAGGATGGTAACTGAAGCGTCTGGGCAGTGTATGGAAAGGATTCAAGAGATGGTTACATTAGAGCAGTATTTAAATCCCGTGACTTTATGCCGTCATTCAAAACTAAACAAGATATTAATGTATCATTTACTAAATAAAACTATCTAGTCTACCTACCTACCTACCTACATACCTACCTACCTACCTACCTACCTACAGTGTATATGTTTATTCCAAAAATAAATTTTTCTATTTTTCCTGAAAAGCAGTACATTGTAAGGGGTCAAATGATAGCTCAAACTCTAGGAAAGCAAGTGTCCAAAAGTTATGGGTAACTAGCAATTTTCACGATTTTCACATGCGAAAAAGGAGGTGTTGCACTTGTCACAAAAAAATTTTGTTTTCATTTTTGAATTTAGGGAGGTCAATTGTACAAAACCTGAAATGTGCCTTTTGATCCGTTACACTTTGCCCAATGACGCTACATGCTAGTGGACAACGATCGCAGCCCTCCGACTAGCTACGTGCAGCTTCTCTAACTCCTTCCTTAAGTGCGCCGTTCCCCGCCCGGATAAGCACCTTACCTTCCTCTTCTCTCGGTTTGCAGAAGCAAAGTACTTCTCCTGGCCCCTGATCTGCGAATCCCCAATCAAAACGGTGTCTTCCTCCTTCGCGCACAGGAGACTAAAGCGGTTGGAGGTCCTGACAGCGGCAACCTGGGTCTTAGGTTTCGGCTTCGCAGCCTTCTTGCCTGATACCTTTCGATACCCGTCGCCACCCATAGACTCAGCCGTACTTACACCACCCGACCCACCCCGACCGGCAGCTACATCCTTCGGTTTCTTTGGGCCATCAGTAGGCCCCTTCCCACCCTTTTTCTTTATCGGCCCCTTCCCACCTTTCTCTATCGGCCCCTTCTTTGTGCCCTCCCTTCCCTCCAATTTACGTCGCGGTTCCGTGCATTTCACGTGGGTCGCTGGCGATTCCTGATACTGATTTTGCATACCGGCCCCCGGTTGCACCTCTACCCTTTCTCCGCGGTCTCGAGCTCTGTCCAGTCCACCGCTGGACCGCCTTTCCAGGGCGGCTACCCTACCAATAAGCTCCGTGGTGGAGGGCGCAGCCGCGTCAGCGACCGCCGCACCCCAACAGCCGATCTGGATGACTTGAGCCGCCGGACCCTCTCCTCTAGCATGAGTTCGCAAAAGCGGTACATGCTGGAGTGGTTGATCTTTTCGAAGCAAGCTCCTATGAAGTTCGTCACCCACTGATTTACTCCACACCTCGCGCATTCAGCCTTCAGTTTCTGCGGTCCAGTCATTGTAACTTTTTTTTTTTCGAACTCTGAATACAGTACACTGAATAAGATAAAGCGTTCTAGCAATGAAAACTATCAAAAACGTTCTGACCAGTATATAAAAAAGGAGTGGATGGGGGTGAATTCTTCCCGCGCAAACTGCATCCGCCTATTTGCAAGTGACGTTCATCTCATCCAGAAGACAACACCCATCGCTGCTGCCGTACTGACCAAAGGTCTCCCCATGGCCGGACAGTCCCAAACGTGTCGCAGCTACCAACTGACAAACACTCGCGAAAGAACGGTCGCAGGGGACTGGTCAGGCCATTACGCGTTAGGAATGAGAGAGAGAGAGAGAGAGAGTTACAAGGAGTTACAAGGAAAAGTAGTACCTCAAAAGGCCTTGCGGCCCATACCAAGGAGGTACCAATGACAACGGGTGCCAGGGAAAAATTATGTCACCTCAAATAGTGTGCAAGATTCGGTCTAACCTTTTCTTGAACAGATCCACAGAAGAACTGTTTACAACTTCTGAAGGTAGCCTGTTCCACCTGTCACAGATCTTATAGGTAAAGTAATTCCCACACACACTAGTCCTAAACCGTTTCAAATCCAACTTCCAACCATCGTTGCGAGTTGGATTATCATTTAAACTAAACATGCTTTTAAAATCGACATTGTTGAACCCGCGTAAGAACTTGAAAACCTCGATGAGCTGACCGCGCAGCCTCCGAGTTTCCAGCGAAAACAAATTCAGGGCGCGTAAGCGTCGATTGTAGCCCATATGCCTAACGGAAGGGATTAACTTTGTGGCCCTCGCCTGCACTCGCTCCAGCCTCTCAATATCTTTCCTGAGGGTGGGCGACCAGAACTGCACAGCATACTCCAGGTGAGGCCGAACCAGAGAATTGTACACAGAGAGCACAATCTCCTTATTCCGAAATGGAAATTGCCTCCTCATATAACCCAACAGCTTCTGGGCTCTCTTTTCCACCTCTACGCACTGTTTCGTAAACTTAAAGTCGCTGCTAATTAGCACACCCAAGTCCTTTTCCAAATCAATGGCCTCGATATTACTCCCCAACATCGAGTAGTCCGACTTGAGATTGGCGTAACCAATGTGCATCACCTTGCATTTACCCAAGTTAAACGGCATTTGCCATTTCTCGGACCACTCTCCTATCCTACCAAGGTCCGCACGCAGTTCCTCGATCGCTTCGAGCGTCCCAACATTGGCCCCAAGCTTCGTGTCATCAGCGAATTTGGCGATCCTACTACGATGCCACCGTCGATATCATTTATGTGAATGATAAACAACAGCGGCCCCAAAACGGAACCCTGAGGAACCCCGCTAGTGACCGAGGCCCAACCCGAGCTAGCCCCTTTACTTACAACCCTCTGCCGCCTATTCTTCAGCCAGTTTTCAATCCATCTACCTATTTCTCCACCGATACCCAGCGCACGCACTTTCGCCATTAGCCGGCGGTGAGGTACCTTATCAAAGGCTTTCTGAAAGTCGAGATAAAGTATATCAATCGCCCTACTCTTATCATACTCACTCAACATGACGTGGAAAAACTCGAGCAAGTTGGTGAGACACGACCTATGCCGTCTAAACCTATGTTGGGAATCCCCAAGCAGTTTGTACGAATCCAAATGGTCAACGATCCTATCCGTTATTATACCCTCTAATAATTTACCTACAACCGAAGTGAGACTAATGGGACGACAGTTCCGTGGACTTTCGTGATCCCCTTTCTTAAAGATAGGGGTCACGTTGGCTTCCCTCCAGTCACTAGGCACCTGGCCCGTCTCCAACGATTTGTTGAAGACTGTAGCCAGGTGGGGAGCCACCTGGTCGCACACCTCCCGCAACACTCTGGGGAGGAACTGGTCTGGCCCATTAGCCTTAAACACGCTCAGTTTGTCTATTCTATCGGCAACGACTGTCGCGGTACACTGAACACTATCCAGGCCAGCACCTTCGTGCCTGACACCTGGCTCGGGGATGACGCGGGTGTCCTCCCTGGTGAACACTCCCGCAAAGTACTCATTAAGCACATTAGCGATGTCCGCGTCGGAGGTCCGCAGAGCGCCGCTTCGGTCCTTTAAAGGACCTATCATGCTTCTAATGGGCTTTCTACTATTAACATAACTGAAGAACTCCTTAGGGTTCCCCTTGCAGAGGTTTGCCACCTGGAGTTCTTCGTTACGTTTCGCTAGCCTAACCTTCGCCTTCACTTCCCTGCACAGGCAGACATACGCCTAAGTGTTCTCATGGGAACGATTGGCCTTCGCCCTCCGATACGCAGCTTTCCTATTTTCGATAGCCGAAGCGATGTCACGACTGAACCACTTAGGCTGCGTTGAAGCAGGGATGACCGGTTTTGAGGGTATGGCAGCAGACTGCAGCACCATAAACTCGTCCCGGAATGCTCTCCACACTCCCTCAACATCGCCGCCGACCCCTAACCCCATCTCACCTAAGCTATCCTGGAGGCCAACAAAGTCCGCCCGCCGTAGATCGAGCTTACTGCCTCTCGAGTTACTACGCTTCACCCGAGGGACGCAGACACAAAACCTAATCAGACCTTGATCACTCCCGCCCAACGATTCGTCAACGGTGAGGCCAGTGACGAGGTTGTCTTCGGTCGTGAATACTAAGTCTAGAACGCTTTCGCCTCGTGTAGGCCCATTGACCCACTGAGTCAGAAAGTTCTCATCAGCAAAGTCAATTAGCCTCTTCCCTTCAGCATCAGCAGTCCTGTCTTCCCATTTTATCCCGCGACAGTTGAAGTCTCCTAAAACTACACACACCCTGTCCCCTTGCAGGCTACGGAGTTCGGTGTACAGGGCTGTATCCTCCTCGAGGAGGAGATGCGGAGGACTGTACACCACGATTAGCCTATAGTTCGTCCCTCCCACGTTCAGATCGACGCCATGCAGCTCCCGTGCCGATCAGAACTGGCAGTCAACCGGAGTCAACGTGTCCCTGATGTATATTAGTACCCCTCCCCCCTCCCCACGGGTGCGGTCTTTGTGAAACATTCTATACCAGGGAATCTCGAACTCGAGAGAGAGCGAATCTCATTGACCCTTTGTGGTTGAACAATATAAACCTATGATCAATCTGTTACAAATACTGTATCTCAATCTGTCAACATGGTTAAAAAAGTCTTCGACTCCACGTCGATAGAAGATAGAAGATAGAAGAACACCTAACTAGCAATAATGAGGACAAAGAAACGCAAGCTGGATTTTCACCAGGGAGAAAAATAGAGGATAATATCTATATCTTGAAATATTGCATAGAAAATAGCTACAGAAATAGAAAACCCTTGATAGTAGCAGCAATTGATTTCGCAAAAGCTTTTGATTGATAAAAAGAGAAAAACTAATGGAAGCTCTCATGAGATATAAGATTCACCCAAACATAATAGAAGTCATAGCAAAAATCTATATGGGGGACAGTACCACAGTGAGGCTAAATGATGAGCTATATAAAGAAATAGAAGTAAGCAGTGGAATAAGACAAGGATGTACCCTATCAGCAACTCTATTCAAATTGGTGACATACCAGATCCTGATCCTGGAGAAGTTGAATAAAGAAGATATAGGATATAAAGATGAGAAATTTAAAATACATACATTCATTATTTTTTACGGATAATGGATTACAGCTATCAATGTTAATAGATGAGGCAAGTGACAATATCAAGAAAGTAATACAAATAGGGACATATGGGCTGAAGATTAACAAAAATAAGAGTAATTTTATGATATTCAACAAAAAAGAAGTACCAGAGCAGATAGAGGGAATTAAAGTGGTAGATTCAATAAAATATCTGGGCATAACAATTAATAATACAAGGAATTGTTTCCAAAAGCAGAAAGAACTGATGTTCCAAAAGGCACAGAAAGTGGCAAATATGACCTACTCAGTAATAGAAAAGAGTTGTAACAAACTGATTGTAGGTAAGACGTTCTGGGAAAGGCTTGGCGCTGCCATCAATACTATATGGAACAAATATTATAGAACTAAACAAAACAGAAATTCAACAGCTACAGAAATATGAGAATGGAGTATACAGAACAATACTATCAGCAGGAAGAAGCGTGGCTGTGAGTGGTTTGAGGGGAGAAATAGTGGCATCAATGATGAGAACGAGAATAATGAAAGGAAAGCTCAACTATGTAAAAAGTATCTTGAAAAATGGCACAGGAAGGTTGGTAGGTGAAATATTTAGTAAAGTAAAAGAAGAAACAAGAGGGAAGTGGATGAAGGAGGTTGAGGGATATATGATTAGGCTGACCATACGTACCGTTTTGAACGGGACAGTACCGTTTGTTTTATATTTCCTGGCCGTCCCGTCGTTTTAATAAAAATGTCAATTTTGTCCCGGTTTATGTACTTACTTTTTCATGAATACAGAATATTACATAACCCCGTCCCTTTTTTGCCATCCCAATGTCCCGTTTTTGTCTCAAGGAAATATGGTTAGCCTATATATGATTGACTTGAGAATAAATATAAAATACCTAAAAGATTGCAAAAAAAAGGAACTGGCAAACAAGATACGTACCTGGGATGAAGACCAATGGAGGAAAGATATGGATGGAAAAGAAAGTTTAAAATTATATAGGAAATGGAAAAGAAGCATTGGAGGCACGGAGTATATATATGATAACACCCCAGCCTCAACCATATTGTACAGATGTAGGGCAAATAATTTGGAACTTAATGACAGAAATAGATATATGGGAGGGGACACCAAATGCCCCATGTGTGCATACGAAAAAGAAGACCTGGAGCATTTCTTGTTGGACTGTAGTGCATACAGGGAGGAGAGAGTAAAAGCCATCGAATTACAACAGCCGTTTAAGGCAGACAAAGAGGAGATTATTGGGGGGTTTATCTATGGGAAGGAAAATATAGGCCACAAAAAACAGATAATATATAATTCTGGAAAATACGATATCAAATGGTTAGAGCACACCACAGAGGATGAAGAAATCAGGGGGCGCCGTTGGCGGGGGCTTAGGCCTCCGACATTTCATCATCATCATCAGTGGTGCATACAGGGAAGAGAGTAAAAGCCATCGAATTACAACAGCCGTTTAAGGCAGACAAAGAGGAGATTATTGCGGGGTTTATCTATGGGAAGGAAAATATAGACCACAAAAAACAGATAATATATAAATTCTGGAAAATACGATATCAAATGGTTAGAGCACAGCACAGAGGATGAAGACATGAGGAGGCGCCGTTGAAAAGGCTTAGGCCTCCGACATTTCATCACATCACATTACGTACTAACTTTCAATAAGAAAAAGTGTTTTCCTGGATCTTGGGATTTGGCTATAATGACTGTCAATTGTTAACAAATGTTTAGGCGTATTATCGCTTTGGCTAAATTAAATATAGGCCGAAAATTTTCTGTTTTTTTTATTAATAATCATGGATGAAAACGTTTCTCAGCCTGAAGAAGAGGTTACCATTGTAAATAATGACCACGAAAGTAAGATAGGCCTACTTATGAAGTGGAATATTGGTATCCTGGCTACCATAAGCCAGTCAGGATAAATTTAAATTTAGCTTAATTTTAAGATTTGGATGGATACAACTCTGCTAAATTTGCAAAGCCCTTCTTGTGGCTACTAACATATGTAACTTAGGCTAATGACGCCAATCCCCAAGCTAGACAGATGGAAATAAGCTAACTAGGGCCTAGTTCCTGCTCGGCTACAGTGGGACAATTTTAGGGAAACTGAAACGGACACAAGTGCGGACAATTGGTAACAAACACTGTTAACGAATCGTTTCCAATACTGTCCGCGAGGGTAAATATTTGGCTGGACACAGGGGCTACATTTTTCTAGTGTAGTTTTCTCTGCTTTGTTCGAATCTGATACCCATTTCTTGCGTAAATGAATAGAAACTATTTTCTTTTCCATTCCAAAATACGGAGTGTTTCTACTCATTTGCACAAGAAATGTGTGTCAAATTCCAACAAAGCAAACTACACCAGGAAAATGTAATTCTGATAAAAAACTAGCTAACCTGGTAATTATGTGTATTGAGTAACTCAGTCATTTTACACACCAAAATACATTTTTCTAGTAGTATTTGATGGGATTTGTTCAAATCTGACCTCCATTTCCGTCGGAAATGAGCTCCAACAACGTTATAGTACTTTGAAGTTTGCCTCATTTTCAAGGGAAATGGAGGTCAAAATCTAAGCAAAACATCAAATATTACTAGAAAAATGTATTTTGGTATTAACCTAACTTTACCTAACCTAACCCTAAAACTAACATAAGTGGAAATAGTAACCTAAAACACCTAAAACTAACGAAAATATCATTACTTAACCTAACCAATCATCAAGGGCATTCAGTTGGCCTAACCTGTTAACATCCAACTAATTAAGTTGCAGAGTAGCAAAAAAATAGCCCAAGCCTAGCTCATATATCATATTTTCATGATGTCACCAGGCAAATATTGGGAGGGTGGAAAAAAATATCGCAAAAATATCATAATATTCAAATCTACATAATTTGGTAAGGACGCATCTGCGAGCATAGTGACTTATATCAAAATGATGAGAAAATTATGCTTTAATATTTTATAATTATATTTGCTTTTGATATTCTGAGTACAATAAAACTCATATTAACCGCTAACCTAACTAAAAACTAACCTAACCTAATCAACCTAACCTAATCAACCTAACCTAATCAACCTAACCTAATCAACCTAACCTAATCAACCTAACCTAATCAACCTAACCTAACTTGCTAATAGGTTAGGTTAGGCAATACTAAGCCATATGAAGATTAATAAAACAACTGGAATGGGTTTCACTGTTGGTTCACGCGATAAGAATAGGAATTGTTACATTTTGGGTACTGCACACAAGCAGGCAGAACTTTGTGGCATTTAAAACAATCCATTGTTGCTTCGTTATTTTCAAAACATTTAGAAATGGCGTGGTAATACTCAATTTCACAACTGTCACATTCAAAACCTTTACTACCTTCAGCCATTATCCTCAAACTGCGTGAAGCAAAGGAAATTCCTATGGCGCACATCGCAAAAAGTGTCTAATTGGCCCAATCTAGCCATATGACAATCTGAAAACAAGTGATACGTCCATGAAACGCATTACCGTACAAGCGTACATACAAACACACGGAGCACTAACGTACATACATACATACCAGGGCTGTGGAGTCGGAGTCATGGAGTCAGTCATAGTTGGATGGAGTCAGAGTCGGTGCAAATCCTTCAACTATAACCATAGCAGCCTAGTCCTAGGCCTAGCTCAATTTTATAAATAAAATAGATTTAACCTAATGTTTTAATATATAATATAATATATAAATAATATATAAATAATATATAAATATAGTTTCTTATAATTAATAAGGATTATAATTAATTAATTAACATAATTAATAATAAGGAAATTTAAAAATTTTGTACTAGCAACCTTAAATCTTTTTCAGATTTTTAGATTTCAATTTGATAATTAATGATAACAGCGTAATGTCACATCAAAAGTATAAATCTGCTGTTTTTTAATATTTTTCACTCACTGCTGATGGAAAATATTACGTATGTCAGTGCCAAAAGGGCACTGATGATCAGGAAAAAATATGAGATGCCAAAATTAGTGCCTTCTCAGGTGAAGGATCCAATGCTCCAACAAGAGCAAGAAATCTAAAACGCCACCTTCAATGGCATCATCCAAAGGATTACAAAATTGTGAATGAAAAGGACGATGAAAGAAAGAAGGCTGATGACAATTCAAGCACAAGTTCTTGTCAAACTACTGTCACAAAATATTTTATGAGTGAAAAAGTCACAGTGACCATGACAGCAGACAAATTTAAAGCATGCATAATTGAAATGGTTGTAAAGAATTCTCTCCCTCTAACATTTTTTTCAACCCCAGCTTTTGCTAATCTGAATGGGGAAATGGCAAATATTGGAGTCAGAGTTGTAATTATACAAGTCAGATTTCTGGAGCTGGAGTCGGCAAATTTTATCACTGACTCCACAGCCCTCACACACATACACACACACACACACACACACACACACACACATGCGCGCGCGCGCCGCGCGGAGTCTCCATGTAAAAATTATATATTAAATGAATTTTATAACTGTGCACTAGCACAAAAAAATTACTAGTACCATCGTAAAGAGCATGAAAAATAGTGTTAATGAAACACAACCTCTCATTTCTCGTTAGCCCCTGTGTCTAGCCAAATATTAACCCTATGTTTTTCTGATAGTTTTTGATGCTGTTTGAATGAAGGTTAATTTCATTCAAACAACATCAAAAACAATCGGAAAAACAGTTTTAATACCTATATAGGTAACTTAACATAATCTAAAATTCCAAAATTCCTCAAAAGACTGTAATGTATTCTTGTAAAAAAGTACCACATTAACTGTCTTGGGAACTTTAAAAAACTATTTACCTTGAAGCATTTCTGTCTCAAGGGTGCGCTACTAGGGCGGGTCGTACTCAGGTGACAACATGAATCTGAAGGAAATCCTACCATCAGGGGTGTCTAAATTATGTGTTTTTACATGGGGAATTCAAATATGAGCTTCTTTTTTGGATAGGATAACTCTAACCTACATCATTTTGTATTTCTAAATTGCCAATTTTACCCTTTTGAACCCCTTTATAATATATTAAAAGATATAAGGTAAATCATTTATATTGACAAGGCCAAATCAACTTTACATATATTTATTAATAGGTGAACTGCATGTATATCACTGGATATAATTACAAAGATCATTCTCCTGACATCTTGAACTTTGCCAGGTTGCACAAATCCTGCTTTGACTCAGACTTGGACATCAGCTTCCTGCTGGTCTCCTGAGCCCTGATCCCTCCATCCCTCTTTTCCTGTGAGAAGTACTTAGCAGAAGCCTCAGTCACCATTTTAACAACCCTCTCAATGCTTTGTGTGTGGCAAGGCCAGTTGCGCACCTCCATGGGGGTTAGGGTGCATCAAACGCCCTTAGGTTCTTGGATTTTAATGTCTATTCTCTCAAATGTTACACTTGTTGCTAGAAGTGTGTATGCCAAAAATTAATTAAATCGGAGGTGGTCCTGGGTGGCCACCGGTCACTTTTATATTTTCGCGGCAATTTTCGGGGGCCGCGCTATGTAAAAATATCTATTTTTTTTATTTACCAACCAGTTGACTACTTACATTGTTTCTTTTAATATAGAGTTGCTAAGGGGTGATTTACATAACATTTGAGAGAATAGACATTAAAATCCAAGAACCTAAGGGCGTTTGATGCACCCTAAAGGGGTGATTTACATAAAACATGTACCATAAACGAAACTTCACTTATAGTCTAATAATATCCTTTATTGTCTTTCAGAAACAATGGAAGCTGTAACAATGGAAGCTAAGAAGACCAGATTAGCAAGTGCCATTTTTGGTCTTGGCAATGCTCTTACAGAAGGAGATGGTACATTGACAGGAGTCCGCCTCCCAACTTGCCGGCAGGTTCTTCGATGCGTGATGTGGCACATCCAGAAAGAAATATGTGAAGGCAAACAAACACAGCCACTCAAATGGAAATCTGCCAGCATAGTCCTTATCCAGCTGAAAACATTCTACACTAAAGCAAATATTCCTATGCTTTCAGACCATCAATGCTGCAAACTAATACTTGACCTTCTTAATGACAATAACAAATTGCGTCAAATACCTGTTTCTCGCAGAGAATCTCCAAACACTTTGGCTAAGTTGCAATCCATGAATGAACGTCTTGATAAGACCTTTGGTGTATGGACAAAAGATGCAATGACAAACATTAAGAATGAGGAAGATAGAGCATTTTTAGAGTCAATGAAATCTGACAGAGTAGCCTCATTTGGTAGTGTTGACAAGAAGAAAGCTGATAAAGATCGTAGAAAAGAAAAACGCATCTTAGCGGAAGCTTCAAGACGAGAACGTCATGAATCATCCAGTGTACAAGAGATGAAAAGTTCTGTATGCTCTGATGATAGTGCCTCTGCAGATAGCTTGGAAGAAACTGAAGAAGAGGCGATTCCAGAGCTTCAAAGGAAGCGTAGTCACCACAGATCAACATATGCAGGTACGTCTGCCTTTATTCCTCATGATATTCTGAAAAGGCCTTCAGTCGTGTCTGTTGCTACTCGACTAAACATAACTCCTGTTCAACAGGCTGTGCTCACCGAAGCTGTAATTCAAGAGGCAGGAGGTGATCCACGTCGTGTGGCCAAGTCGTATTCAACTGCTGATAAGGCTCGACGATCAATAACAAGTGCTATCGCCAAAGATATTCGAGAAAATTGGATCGCCCCAACAGCTGCAACACTTCACTGGGATGGCAAGCAGATGCATACGCTCACAAACAAGAATGGCAAGGAAGAAAGATTGCCAGTGTTGGTTGGGAGTGGCTAGATATCCTCGTGGAAGTGATATGTCATCAGGTGACATCATTGCCGAGCACACTTACACGTTTCTACATTCATGGAAGTGCAAACAGTCAGTTGTCAACTTATGTTTTGACACAACAGCATCAAACACTGGACACGTTACAGCTGCCTGTGTTACCATTCAATCAAAACTGGACCGTGCTCTTCTGTGGTGTATGTCGCCATCATGTTGGAGAGGTAATCCTGGATCATGTGTTTGACGCTCTCAAAATTGAGACATCAAAGTCTCCAGAAGCATCTTTGTTCCAAAGATTCCAGAAGAATTGGGAATGCATATCGCATGCAAAGGATGAAAGTTTAACCAAAATTGACATTTCAATGTACAATGACGATGCACAACAACTGCTTTTATCCTGCAAAAACAAGGTTTTAAGCACAATCCGCACAAGCGCTTCATACTGTAGGGAAGACTACAAGGAAATGGCACAACTCTGCCAGGTAGTCCTCGATGATGATGTCACAAAACAAGGAACACTCCACAGACCTGGGGCCATGCATAAAGCAAGGTGGATGTCAAAGATTCTTTATTCCATCAAAATATGCCTACTTGAAGAGCAAATTTCTGTACTACCTCGAGGAACTGTAACAACACAACATCAACAGGAAAAACTGAAGGAGTTTGTTGTTTTTGTTGTTTATATTTATTGTGATTGGTGGCTCATATGTCAGTCTGCTTCAAATGCCCCATGGTTTGATTTGTGCTTATACAAGACTCTGCTCAACTATAAAGCTGTCAACTCAATCATTTCAGTCAGCGCTGTGAAAGCCTTTGATAGACATTTGTGGTATTTAACCCCAGAACTGGTTGTTTTGGCACTGTTCAGCAATGCAGTACCTCAAAAGGAGCGTCGTGCCCTTGCAGATGTGTTACTGGCCATACAACCAGATGAAATGCCAAGCACTCCAAAACACCGCTACGGTTCTGGATATGGCAAACCGTCATTTCCAAAAATTACAGAAGCGACAACCCTGGCTGATCTTGTGAACGAGGACTCGTGGTTTACAGTGAACCTTCTTCACCTGGATATGACCTTCCTAACAGAGGATGTTGACAATTGGCAGAACAATGACCACTTCAAGGCAGCCAAGTCCATTGTGGATGGGTTAAATGTTGTGAATGACCCTGCGGAGAGAGCAGTAAAGCTCACAACTGATTTTGTCTCAGCTGCAAGAGGAGAAGACCACTTCCAAAATCTTCTTCAAGTGGTTGAATGTGACCGCAAAGCGAGGCCAAATTTGCGGAAATGAGCAAAGTTGGAGTAGTGACATTGGCGTTGTGTTTTATACATTTTCAACTTTCAATCAATGTAAGTATAGTAATACCGAATATTTGTATATTAGTATTATAAGTAATACCGAATATTTGCCGAATATTCGGTGCATCACTACTAAATATATAAAAGTGGCCGGTGGCCACCCAGACCACCTCCGATTTGATTTTTTTTTGCATACATACTTCTACCAACAAGTGTAACATTTGAGGGAATAGACATTAAAATCCAACAACTTTTTGAAAATCATGGGGCGTTTAATGCACCCTAATGGGGGTGTTGATGAAGTTTTTCACCTCTGAGGTGCTTAGAGAGCAGGTGAGAGGTGGCTCTGACACACCTTCTGACCAGCTGATCAAGTCACCGATGCTGGAAGCATCACAATTGATGTCAGGTGTCCTTCTGCTCCTAACAGAGGAGTCCCCCAGCTGAGTGTCCGGGTCCCCCTCTCCCCTGATGGCCAGGATTCTCTCCACCCCTTCAATCCTCTCCTTCTGATCCTCAGAGCAGAGTAGTGTTTGGAGGATGACTTCACTGTGGGCATACCAAGCAGATCTTCTCACAGTTGGCATCACAATATCCAGCACCTCCTTTCTCTGGGACTTGAGGCAGTCCAGCTGAAAGAGGATGTGCCTAGGCCCTTCGATCCAGGAGTGCTTGACCTTCACGTTGAACCAACATGGGTAATACACTCCAATGATGAATTCCACAATGAATTGCAGAATCTTCAGGTTCTTTCCTTTAAGTCCGTGCTTTGACACCCAGAGCCTGAGAAGTCTGTTCGCTGTGGTGAGCCAGCGGCTGTGGTTTACTGGTCCTATCTCTAACAGAGCCAGCCCTGCAGGAAGTACTCCATCCCTGACTGCACAGACAATTTTATAGCCATAGTATTGATCAGTTGAGAGATCTTGAATGACCTTGTCAGGAAGCTTGATCAGTGGAGGGCCAACAGAGATTCGGGTGAAGTTTGGATTGATATCAAAGTCTGTAGCAGAATCAAGGAGCTTTCCTATTGGCCCGGATAATTTTTTGTCTGACAGAGTAGGGCCATCAAGGTCAACAATGAGATGGCGCAGGGAAGTTCAACAGTGTGCAGGTTGCACACCAACCAGACCAGCTTTCTCCCCAGGTGCAGCTCCACAGTTAAGTATCCACTACAGACAGGTATTAACTCTTTTCAGCGCAAAATTCTTGGTTAAAAAAAAGAGCTGAAATGGGCAAGAACAAATTTATCTGCAAATGCTAAACACATTATGCTTTTTTGGTTTCAAAATGTTATAAAATGCTAATTTATCTGTTGTCTGTAATGCAAATAATTTGTTCATGTACTCTAAAAAACTAAAGAAACACATCCTAAAAATATTCTTTAGAACATTGAAATAGGCCTCATACTGCTCAGTTCTACTAAAAATGAGCCACCTAATTTTAGCTCAAATCAAAGTTGTTAATTAAATTTTGCTCAATGTATCACTATCATATGCGTAGAAATAGCTTTTTCTAAAATATAACAGAATAAGACTCACATGTGAACAGTAACAAAAAAAATATCAGTAATCACTAAATCTATCCCCTCACTGCAAGCCGAGGTGGTAAAATAGCTTCATAAATCATGAGTCACTTCAAATATTTCACAAAACGTTTTAGAATATTCTGAAATGTTACATTCTAGCCTCTGAGAAAGGTGGCTCAGAAAATGGCCTTATGCGCGCCAGAAAACCGTCAAAATATTTCATATACCAAACTGTATGATAATTACAATTAAGTGGAATGGCACATCTTTTTATTTGAGTATTTAAATATTATTATTATTATATGAATTACATTATGTGTGTTTATATGAATTAGTTAGAACAATGCTCTATGAGAGATAATGTGAGCAGCCATGATAGAAAACGTGAGAAGACATATTCTGGGGTAACTACAATAGTAAAATAATCAACAATTTAATAATAATCAACTGCAAAATGATGTAGGTTAGGGTTATCAGAATTAAATATTTTCTTCAGAATTGTGTTCTATACACCAAAATATGTCATTTGAACACCCCTCTCCATTGATTTAAAAAAAATGCGTAGTATGACCCGCCCTAGTGTGCTACTCCCATGAAGTCCGCTTAGTGCCTCCTGAGGTGGGGCCATGATGTAGGGTATTTGCCACCCTTCTTTTCTCTTGCTCCTGCCATATGATTTGGTCCACTATTGAATTTGTGAGGGCTGATCTAGCAGAGGAATACCCTGGCATTGTGGGTTGGGGTTGTTGTTAAATGTTTCACCAACAGTTTCATAACTTTGTTTTGGTTCATTTGCATAAGATATGAAGGTCATATTTGAACAGAACACAAAATACATTAGGAAAGTGTATTTTGGATATTAATTTGTATTGGTGAAACATTCAATAATTACCCCCCCCCCCCCCCCCCTCCCCCCCCTGGTTAGCACACGCAATTGGAGAAAAGACAGATTAAGGTTAGGTTAAGTTAGGTTAGCAATCAGAGAACACATGGGTTAAGGTTAGGTTGTTATATATATATAATTTGCACAAGATATGAAGGTCATATTTGAATAGAACATACCAAAATACATTAGAAAAATGTATTTTGGATATTAATTTGTGTTGGTGAAACATTCAATAATTTCCAGGGGTTGGTGGTGGTTGTTGTTTAACCAATCCGCCCACCCTGATTGAGCAAGCTGGTGGAATGCAGATAACTGATTGCCCTCTCTGGAGTGGACTAGAGGTTCAGCGCACTAGTGGTGATGTGTTGTGTTCTATGTTAAGAACATAAGAAATTTTTATAGTGGGCACACTAGGGGCCACTTTGGCCCATCGAGGTGGCTCCACTATGTAAAAACTGCCTGTACTAATTTTTACAAAACTAATTAATTATCAATTTAAAATTAAAGATAGAATCTCTGGATCCAGAGGATCAAAGTCATAATAGTTACTATCCACAAATATGTTACACTCTATATCAGGCATCGGCAACCTTTTTGGTGTTGCGTGCCAATTCCATTTTTAAAAAATAATTTTATGGTCTTGAGTAGTATTTTTCCTCTCTTTTTTTTAATCTTAAAATTATAAAAAAAATTTAAATCTTTTCACGTGCCAAGGATAGATGCCTTGCATGCCAAGTTTGGCACGCGTGCCAGGGGTTGCCGACCCCTGCTCTATATCTATTTATAACTGACATGCAAATATATCAGATCAAAAGAATCCAGTCAATTTCATTATGGTACCCATCAATACCAGTACCTTGCCAACCAAAAATAGGTCACAGTCCATATCAATTGCGGACCAAGTCACAATTTACAACCATATACATTACAATATATATACTTAGGAGGAAAAGTGTAGGTGTGGCTGTAAAGACTGTACAGTAATGTAGAAATGTGTGTGCACCCATTTTGGGTCTCCCATTTAAAGGTGTTTGTGGGGCAAGTGAAGATCATGAATTTTTCAGTACCTCACAGTACTATGGGGGCCACTGCTCGGCAGAGGAATCTCTTTAAATGAGGTGTGTAAGGACAGAGAGTATCCCCTAACCCAGGGGTTCTTAACCTTTTTTCTTAAGTGAGCAAATTTTTGGCACTTAATTACAGTGACAACATATATTAAAAAAAGCCTTTAACTTAAACTTAAAGTTTAAATTAGATAAATATTTAACTATTTAAATAGTTCTTTAAACGCATGCAAACTTCATAATGCTTAATTAAAATTTTTAGGTATATTGAAAAACATCAATAAGTTCTAATTCTGCAGCTGCTATTTCCTTTTGTTTGAAAATTTGTTAGATCATCAATCTCAAAATTTATGTAGTTTGTCAATAATTGAAAGTTTGGTAGATGCTCTTTTAAGTGTTTGAACCTCTCTTCGAACTCATCACTAATGTTTTTGAGTGCTTTTACTATGAGTGATGGACAGTTGCTAGCAGTTTCAGCCAAACATTTTTTAAGTTCAGGAAAATGATTAGGATTCTCCTTAGAAACTTGGCTCTGAAAAAGTTGTTTCTTTATTAAATCCCGTAATTTCCTCATATAAGGCAGCAACAAAATTATTTTTTCCTTGCAACCTCAGATTTAAGTCGTTTAAATGGCTAAAAATGTCGACCATGAATGAAAATGTTATCTTGAAGTCAGCAGTAAAATTTTCAGGAAAAATATTATCCTTTTTGCTTTGCATTAGAAAAGCAGGTTTTGTTCGTGAGCAACATTTGCCCATTTGAAGAGCAACATGTTGAGATGGTATGGTTAATGCCCCAAGTTGGTGGGAACTCCACTATTGGGAAGGATTCCTGAGAGCTCCCAAACCCCTCAGTCGGGCCTGGGAGGTTTCAGTAATCCCCATTGGGCTGGAGCTTTCTTAGAAAGCCAGGCCTTCAGAGTTACTAAAAATGTTTTTCTTCTCTTTTTAATTGATTATAACAGACAGATTTGAAATTCTCTCAACATAGAGAATATTAAGCAAATTGAGGCAATCATATGCCCATTTCAAGAGATGGGAAAGCATCTCACTTCTCCTTGATGGTGTGGTAGGTGATCCTATAGTCTTGTTTTTATTATTGGTGTTTTGTATTGCTTAGCCATTAGCTATAAGAACCATGTCTTACATATTTGGATCACTTAAAATTATCATGTAAATATCGTAATCATTTTTGAATGCCTGATTTCCTTTATAAAGACCTTGTTGAAAAACCTAACTTCAGTTATCAACATGCATCACAATGAATGTTGAGCTTTCTCAGGCTGTGAACTAAATTATACCTTTAACTGCCTTATGAGCAACATATTAATGCAAATACATATCCCAAAATTTTAGAACCTTAATTAGCATCATTGTAAATTTTGCTCCCTTTTCTGGCATCATTGCACTCATGGATTCCTATGGGTCCACTGATGACAGTGCTGGGGGGGGTAATCTCTAAATGTTGTTGTTTTTTTTTTTCTTTAACAGGGACAGAGCTGGGCAGTATTTAAATACATATTTAAATACATTTGTGTATTTAGAAGTGTGTTTATAAATACATTGTTTTTCATGTATTTCAATATAGTATTTAAATACTCAAAATATAAAAATGTAAATACTTTTACTGGTTTAATACACATTCTGTACTAGCACAGTACGATGCGTCGACAGTGTAGTACAGCATGGTTCATGTTTCAACGTGTCAGTTCAATCAGTCGTGTGCCCACTCTTAGTCGAAAGCGGTTGATTTCTTTATCGTGTGCATGTCATGGCTTCAACAAGCAAATTTGTATGTATTTAAAATGTATTTACAAATATATTTAAATACAATTGATGTATTTTGTATTTAGTATCTAAATACATTCATAAAATGTATTTAGTATTTAAATACATTCAATGTATTTATTGCCCAGCTCTGATCAGGGATTTGTTTTTGGCTGGGACATTTGCTTATTGAAGTGAATTTGGACAAAGCTTTTTCTTCCCCAATACCTGCACAAATGCTGAAGCCAGTATTCACATATTTTTTTTGTTATAAACATTGCTTTTGTTTGTACTGATTGAGCCAAGAATACCTTTAATGATTGTGAGATGAAGTGGAGTTTAAAATGACACATCTGGGACTTATCAGGTTTATACAATTTGGGTAACACTCATTGACCTTGCCCTAGTGACTAATATTCTTTGTTTTTTTTGCATTAGTTACATAAGTTCCTTTTTTTTCTGTAAGTCTTGTCTCCTTTGTGTGGTAATGGGCTGGTGATGGCCAATAATTTAATGGTTTTATTTTATGTTGACATTTTTGTGTGTGGTATGGGACTAATGATTTTTGTTTTGTAGTAATAATTTTTTTCAAGTGCTTAGTTGGTTCTGAATACACATTGGTGTATGATCAATAAAATTGTTCATATTTTCTTTAGTTACCTGTAAAAACTTGCCTGCTGATGCAGTTAACCTTGTAAGTGTTATTGTTGTTTCGTTGATTAAATTAGGCAAAGGACGTTTTACTTTTCTTAAATCCTCCCACCATAAGCCGAAGAGTAAGTCTTTAAAAGAGGCAGGCTGGCTATGCCCCAGAGATCTTAAAGGTGAGAACCCAGTTTCAAATTGGTAGGAGCCGCCTATCTGACATAATCTCAACCACACTAAAATTGGTAACTTGCTCACCTCATTTCTCTCTCTTAGCAGTGCGGGTGGTGCTGAAGTCAAAGGATTTTTATTCAATTGAAGGCCCTCTGGGTGGTCCTCACTGGCAGCTAAATCTCCCATCTCAGCAACCAGCAGCAGCTGCCATGACCCCACTAACAGAGTATCTGGTGGGTGAGTAACGCAAACGCATCTTTACACAGATACACTTACCGGCATCACACCCCCATTTCAATGTTGCTCGCGAGTGACAGGTTAAGAACCCCTGCCCTAACCCAAGATGCTGCCTCCCTATATCCCACAACACTTGTGTTGAGCTGTGGGATCTATCACCTAAATGCACACAATATATATGAAATAAACTAGTACCATTCATGCAATAAAAATGGGCTTAAACACTATCACCAGATGTCCCTTGCAGACATCAAACTATCCAACCTTCTTTTGAAAGAATCAAGTGTATCTGAAGTCACCACTTCTTCTGTCAGACTGTTCCAAAACTTAATTACTCTATTTGTAAAACTATGTTTTCTTAAATTTGTTCTACATCTTGGCTTCAATAATTTCATACTATGACCTCTAGTCTGGTTATTGTGACCTTTAATGAAAAGAGAATCAAAATTTATCTTATCCAACCCTTTTACCATTTTATACACCTCTATCATATCACCCCTTAACCACCTCCTTTTTAATGAGAACATGTTTAGATACGCCAGTCTCCTTATATGTCAATTGTCTTAGAGATGGGATCATGCTTGTTGCTCGTTTCTGTACTCTTTCCAGTTTTTCAGTATCTTGTATCAAATAGGGACTATTAAATTGAATACAGTATTCAAGGAGGGGTCTCACATATGAAATGTATAGTTGCTTTATAATATTGGGTGATTTGTATTCAATGTGTGTCTGCATGAGATTGAGTCTAGCATTTGCTTTATTTCTGATTTCCATACAGTGATTTGAGGGTTTAAGTTCATTTGTCACAGTGACACCCAAGTCTTTCTCTTTATCATAATTTTTAATCCAAATTCCATTCATATTGTACTCAAATTCTGGATTTTTTGGCCCAATATGTATAACCTTGCACTTATCAACATTAAATCTCATCTCCCACTTATCTGCCCAGGCTGTCACTCTGTCTAAGTCTTTTTGTATTGTCATTGCTCCTGCTACTGACTTAACATTATGGCCTAATTTTGTATCATCAGCAAATTTTGAGGTTTTACATGATAGGCCCTTCTCTAGATCATTTATATAGACAACAAAAAGCAGAGGTCCCAGCACAGACCCCTGTGGGACTCCGCTCAGTATGGGTCCCCAAGTAGACTTATTTCCATTTAGATCAGTGCTCTTCAACCTGGGTGGTACCGCCCACTAGTGGGCGAAGGATCTCATTAATCTAAAGGTAATTGCAATTAATTTTATTGTTTTATGCAGGGTATATAACTTTTAGTTTGAGTTTTTGCATTTTTTATTTTGGTGGACGATACGGAGATTCAAAAGTTACAAAAGTGGGCGGTAAGCATAAAAAGGTTGAAGAGCACTGATTTAGATGAACAACCTTGGATAAAGTGCAATGTAAAAAGAGCAATCAGAGAAAAAACAAAAGCATTTCATAAATTCAAAAGAACTAAAAATGGCACAGACTCCGAAATATATAAAAGTAAAAGAAGTATTTGCAAGAAAGCAATCAGAGATAGCAAACGAGACCCGGAAAAAAGCCTAGCCAAGAATTAAAAAAAAATCCTAAGAAGTTTTTCAGTCACTTCAATTTGAAAAGTAGAGTGAAAAAGAAGATTGGCCCCCTCCATGTAGATCTACAGAAGCTAAGGCTAACAAAGACCCTAAGATCCACTCTGAGGGTAGCCCGAGAGAAAGGAAAGAGTAGGGGGTTAAGAGAAGAGAAGAGAATAAGGGGTTAAGTAAGGAGCAACACCTATCACTCGTGGGTTAACATTCATTCAGAAAAAGAGGAAAAAAGTCTCACCATCCGCCGGCCACTGCCGACAAGTCAGAAAAATAGTTGGAGAAAATAGGAGAGGGGTGAAAGATGAAAAGTAGTAAAATAAGAACGCTTACAAACCATGCAAACAGTCTTAACTCACTGTCATACCATGCAAACTACAAACATGCAAGTAAAGAGAGTTACAGACATGCAAAGTAAGGAGATAAGAAAAAAAAAAAAAAGGTACAGTTAAACAAAAAGTGGGTTAGTTTACGCTACGAGCTACATCTACATTCGTGTTAGTCTAATATTTTTTATTTTTTTTAAATTGCTGGCATCACACGCTGGCATGTCACAAGCTGGCATTCATCGTCAACAGACTCATCCTCGAGCACCACCACCAGAGCTCCTGTTGCTAACTTTGTTTTTTTTATATTAAACAACGTTAATACCTTTAAAATGTCTGTCAAGACGGTTCTTAAACATATTAACGCTGGTAGAATGAACGACTGACGCGGGAAGATTATTCCATTTATCAATTACTTTAAACGTAAAGAAGTTTTTAGCGATATTAGTAATGAAACGTCTGCCACGCAACTTAAATCCGTTATTGCGAGTATTACTATTATCAAAAGTGAACAATTTGTTAAAATTTACGTTATTGATGTTATTAACGATTTTGAAAACTTCAATAAGCTCCCCCCTTAATCTTCTAGTTTCGAGTGAATACAGGTCTAATTCTTTAATCCTATCTTCATAAGGCTTATTGCGCAATGACGGAATACGTTTCGTGGCATGACGCTGAACCCTTTCTAACCTATCAATATCCTCACGCAAGTACGCGCACCAAAACTGAATGGCATATTCTAAATGAGGCCTGACTAGGGACTTGTAAAGGGGCAATATAATATCCTTCGATTTAAATTCGAAATTACGCGCTATGAAGCCTAACATCCTATTAGCTTTTGCGCAAGACTCCAGGCACTGGTTCCTAACCTTTAAATCCTTAGATACGTGTACGCCTAAATCTACTTCCTCGTCAACGCTCGCTAACTCCCTATCATCCATCGTGTATGTGTAATTATTGTTGCGAGAACCTATATGCAAAACTTTATATTTGTCTACGTTAAATTGCATCTGCCACTTATCTGTCTACTCCATAATCCTATTTACATTGTCTTGGATCCTATTTCTATCATCCTCGTTAACAACCTTACCGCCTATTTTAGTATCATCCGCGAATTTTGACACGTTACTAGTCAATCCTACATATATGTCGTTAATTTATCTATGATAAAACTATAGATGATGATCTTGAAATAACTGAAGAACTAAAATACTTCTCATCAGTATTCACAAATGAAAATTTAAATATTCGTGATCTTATACTACCAGGACAAGATAGAGAAATAAATGAATTAAGGGTAACAAAACTAGATATCCTAAAAACAATAGATAAATTAAAAATGGAAAAATCTCCAGGGCCAGATGAAATACATCCAATAGTCATAAAAGCTGCCAAAAAGAATATAGCACAGGCACTAGAAATTATTTTTAATAAATCATTGATATGTACTGAAATTCCAGAGGATTGGAAGAAAGCAAATGTGGCTCCAATCTTTTAAAAAGGAAATAGAAACTTGGCAAAAAACTACAGACCCATCAGCCTCACCTCCATTATTTGCAAATTACTTGAAAGTATCATTAGAGGTAAAGCTACTGAGTTCCTTGAAGAGTGTATCCTTATAAATGATAGCCAGCATGGCTTTCGAAATGGAAGGTCCTGTCTAACCAACTTGATTGAATTTTATGATGGAGTCCTATTGCATTTGGACAATAAAGCAGGGATGGGGAGTCGGCCAAAAACAACCAACTCCCGACTCCTGAGTCGGTATTTTTAAAAACCGACTCCCGACTCTCTCCTTATCATGTTGATCTACAACCTTATAAATATTGGGATGTTTGTTTCGTAGATGGCATTTCAAGTTTGAGGCTCTAGTTGGAGCATTAGCATGTTTCCCAGTGTAAGCACTAATTTTTGCATTACACTCTTTACCATCCTTTTCTACTTGACAAATAAAAATACTTTCCTCCTCATTTAGCTTAAAATATTGAAAGACTGCTGATTTTCTACTAGGCCCACGACTCATTACTAATAGGGGCTAATTAAATTAATAATTAATATATTGCTAATTTTTATATGGTACTTTTATCCTAAAATAGAAATATGAAATTCATTTGCTAAGATTTACCAGAACAATAAATCAAATGTGGAAATGCGAATCTAGAATTAGTTCAGGAAGATATTTATTTAGGGCAGAGTAGTATTCTGGTAAATTGTTGGCATATAGAAATTGAATCAAAGAGTCGGGAGTCAGTCATTTTTACTGACTCCTGACTCCGACTTCAAAAAAGCCCTGACTCCCGACTCTGACTCCCCACCTCTGCAATAAAGAGCTAGTAGATATAGTATACTGAGATTTTGCAAAGGCATTTGATACTGTTCCTCATGCAAGATTGTTGGTAAAAGTTAGAGCCCATGGTATAAGAAGTCATATAGCTGACTGGATAGAAGAATGGCTGAGAAACAGAAAACAGAGTTCATCTAAATGGAAATAAGTCTACTTGGAGACCCATATTGAGTGGAGTCCCACAGGGGTCTGTGCTGGGACCTCTGCTTTTTGTTGTCTATATAAATGATCTAGAGAAAGGCCTATCATGTAAAACCTCAAAATTTGCTGATGATACAAAATTAGGCCATAATGTTAAGTCAGGAGCAGAAGCAATGACAATACAAAAAGACAGACAGAGTAACAGCCTGGGCAGATAAGTGGCAGATGAAATTTAATGTTGATAAGTGCAAGGTTATGCATATTGGGCCAAAAAATCCAGAATTTGGATTAAAAATGATGATAAAGAGAAAGACTTGGGTGTCACTGTGACTAATGAACTTAAACCCTCAAATCACAGTATGGTAATCAGAAATAAAGCAAATGCTAGACTCAATCTCATGCAGACACACATTGAATACAAATCACCCAATATTATAAAGCAACTATACATTTCATATCTGAGACCCCTCCTTGAATACTGTATTCAATTTAATAGTCCCTATTTGATACAAGATATTGAAAAACTGGAAAAAGTATAGAAACAAGCAACAAGAACGATCCCCTCTCTAAGATAATTGACATATAAGGAAAGACTGGCATATCTAAACATGTTCTCATTAAAAAGGAGGTGGTTAAGGGGTGATATGATAGAGGTGTATAAAATGATAAAAGGGTTGGATAAGATAGATTTTGATTCTCTCTTCATTAAAGATCACAATAACCAGACTAGAGGTCATAGTATGAAATTATTGAAGCCAAGATGTAGAACAAATTTAAGAAAACAGTTTTACAAATAGAGTAATTAAGTTTTGGAACAGTCTGACAGAAGAAGTGGTGACTTCAGATGCACTTGATTCTTTCAAAAGAAGGTTGGATAGTTTGATGTCTGCAAGGGACATCTGGTGATAGTGTTTAAGCCCATTTTTATTGCATGAATGGTACTAGTTTATTTCATATATATTATGTGCATTTAGTTGATAGATCCCACAGCTCAACACAAGTGTTGTGGGATATTGGGAGGCAGCATCTTGGCTTAGGAGATACTCTCTGTCCTTACACACCCCATTTAAAGAGATTCCTCTGCCGAGCGGTGCTCCCCATAGTACTGTGAGGTATTGAAAAACTCATGATCTTCACTTGCCCCACAAACACCTTTAAATGGGAGACCCAAAATGGGTGCACACACATTTCTACATTACTGTAGTCTTTACAGCCACACCTACACTTTTCCTCCTAAGTATATATATTGTAATGTATATGGTTGTAAATTGTGACTTGGTCCGCAATTGATATGGACCATGACTTATTTTTGGTTGGCAAGGTACTGGTATTGATGGGTACCATAATGAAATTGACTGGATTCTTTGGATCTGATATATTTGCATGTCAGTTATAAATAGATATAGAGTGTAACATATTTGTGGATAGTAGCCTATTATGACTTTGATCCTCTGGATCCAGAGATTCTATCTTTAGTTTTAAATTGACAATTAATTAGTTTTATAAAATTTGGTTGTTGCCAATGTACAGGCAGTTTTTACATAGTGGAGCCACCTCGATGGGCTGAAGTGGCCCCTGGTGTGCCCACTATAAAAATTTCTTATGTTCTTAAAACTAATTAAGGAGCTACTATTTATCACATTGTATGGTAAGTCATTGCAAAAATCTACAACTCTATGGCTAAAAAAGTATTTTTGTAGATCCACTCTACAAGTTTGTTTTCTAAGTTTCTTATGCCCACAACTTCTTCCATCAGACTCTGATAAGAAAAAGTTACATCTAAATTGTCCAAACCTGAAAACATTTTGAATATCTGTAGTCTGTATCATATATCCTCGTGAACAATGTCTCTGAAAACTAAATATGCCCAATTTCTTTAATCTAGCCCTGTATTCCAGTCTTCTTAGGCTTGGTTGCTTTATGTTGCACACTTTGACCAGACTACAGAATCTACTCAAACTTCCTGATATGTTGCGTGAAAATTATTTTTATAAAACTCTCACACCCAGTATGTTGGGTGCAGCGAAGTTAACCAACACTGGGTCTGGGTAGTAGTTGGATGGGAGACCATCCTCCATGCCCAGATTATATAGCAACCTGTGCTTCAGATCCCACATAAAGCTGTAGGTCTCCTCCAGATGCAATTTAACGTAGATAAATATAAAGTTTTGCATATAGGTTCTCGCAACAATAATTACACATACATGATGGGTGATAGGGAGTTAGCAAGCATTGATGAGGAAGTAGATTTAGGCGTACCCGTATCTAAGGATTTAAAGGTTAGGAACCAGTGCCTGGAGTCTTGCGCAAAAGCTAATAGGATGTTAGGCTTCATAGCGCGTAATTTCGAATTTAAATCTAGGGATGTTATATTGCCCCTTTACAAGTCCGTAGTCAGGCCTCATTTAGAATATGCCATTCAGTTTTGGTGCCCGTATTTACGCGAGGATGTTGATAGGTTAGAAAGGGTTTAACGTCGTGCCATGAAACTAATTCCGTCAATGCGCAACAAGCCTTATGAAGATAGGATTAAAGAGTTAGACCTGTATTCACTCGAAACTAGGAGATTAAGGGGGGAGCTTATTGAAATTTTCAAAATCATTAATAACATTGATAACGTAAATTTTGACATTGTTCACTTTTGATAATAGTAGTGATGGGACGATACCAAAATTTTTAACGATTCCGATTCCAATTCCACTAAAAAGTCTCGATTCCGATTCGATTCCGATTCTCAATATTTTTAAATATAATTCTATACTTGTTTTTCTGGAAATTGTCATATTTTACTCTGGTAAGATTAACTATTTACATTATGAGTATGGTAATATAAATTATAAATTATAATAGATTGGTTTAAAAATAAAAATCAACTGTAAGTTGTAACAATTCATTTTAATCTTCTTGATTACACATCATGGATATACATGTTTTAATGTATAGCTACAATACAATAAAAATAAAATTTGTTATCCTCTTTCATTTAAATTTTAAAGTTTACATTGCAAAACTGGTTCAATTAAAAGTTAAAGAATCGTTTTAAGAATCGGAAATCATGGTACAATTCTCTCGATTCCGATTCCTGAAAAATGCTCGATTCTTCCGATTCTCGATTCTGATTCTGATTAATCGTCCCATCACTAGATAATAGTAATACTTGCAGTAACAGATTTAAGTTGCGTGGCAGACGTTTCATTACTAATATCACTAAAAACTTCTTTACGTTTAAAGTAATTGATAAATGGAATAATCTTCCCACGTCAGTCGTTCATTCTACCAGCGTTAATGTGTTTAAGAACCGTCTTGACAGACATTTTAAAAATATTAACGTTGTTTAAAATAAAAAAACAAAGTTGGCAACAGGAGCTCTGGTGGTGGTGGTGCTCGAGGATGAGTCTGTTGATAAATGCCAGTGTGTGATGCCAGCAATAAAATTATTATTAAAAAAAAAAAAAAATTAGACTAACATGAACGTAGATGTAGCTCGTAGCATAAACTAACCCAATTTTTGTTTAACTTTACCTACTTTTTTTTTTTTTCTTATCTCCTTACTTTGCATGTCTTTAACTCTTTTCTTCCATGTTTGTAGTTTGCATGGTATGATAGTGAGTTAAGACTGTGTTTGCATGGTTTGTAAGCATTCTTATTTTACTTCTTTTCATCTTTCACCCCTCTCCTATTTTCTCCAACTATTTTTCTGACTTGTCGGCAGTGGCTGGCGGATGATGATGGTGAGCCTTTTTTCTCTTTTTCTCTTTTTCTGAATGAATGTTAACCCATGAGTGATAGGTGTTGCTCCTTACTTAACCCCTTATTCTCTTCTCTTCTCTTAACCCCCTACTCTTTCCTTTCTCTCGGGCTAACCTTAGAGTGGATCTTAGGGTCTTTGTTAGCCTTAGCTTCTGTAGATCTGTAGATCATATGACCTTAGATGTTGCGAAGGAGGTTAAACAACCCCAATTAAAAAAAAAAATATATGTTGGTGAGAGTGTTATCTGATATTACTTGTGTTCAATGCATAAGGTAAAAATTTTGACTCCATTGGGCAAGAGTTTTAACCAAAATTATTTGAACTTAATGCATAGGGTGAGAATTTCCACTCAACTTAAAATCTTCCATGCCACTCCTTGCACAACAGATTTAGTACATTACATTTGAATAAATGAAACCACTTGGGCCTGTTATCCTAGCTATAGTGGTGTAGCCTTTGCAAAAAAAAGTGCCAGAATGGCCCCTACAGAATTGCTTAAGCCAGTGAGGAGGTGTGTACACACACACACACACACACACACACACACACACACTAGTGTAGTCCAAGTTTAAAAAAAAAGTGTCAAAGTATTCTGTATTTCAGAAATACAAATATCAAAATCTATATTCCTTCATTGACATATAGTTAAGACCGTTAAACTGTAACTGATATTCAAAGCTATCTGTCTGTAAGATAAATTTTCAGAAATACTAGCACTAAATTTACCTATCATCTCATTAGTTACATTAAAATTTGTAAACATAGCTTAAAATTAGATGCATGAGATGCATTTTTTTAAAATCATGTATCATGATTTTTAAAAAATGTTCATTGGTGTTAGATTATTCAGAAATATGGTCTTGTTAGAGTAAAAAAGTAACGGAATGCCATTGTCTAAAAAAAAAAATGCAGAAATGCTGTACCACCCTGTTGCATCTCCAATACACCACTGCCTAGCTAATAGTACTATTAACCTTAAAATTGACTCTAAATTTGAAACAAATATTTTAGCTTGGAAAATGATGTACTAGATTTGGTAAACTTCTCAATGTGGTGTCATGTGCCAGGTTAGTCTGTATGTAAGTGCAGACCTAGATCAGGCATGGGCAACCTTTTTAAATGGTGGGCCAAGCTGGGGGTTGAGAAAGTTTGGGTCATAGGTATGTCCAGGCCCGGATCTAGAAGAATGGGGGCCTGTGGGTAATTTTTTTTTGGGGGCCCCCTTGGCTACAATTTTTATTATATAAGGATTATAAGCTTTGTTTACAAGGAAAATTAAAGGTTTTCAGAACGAACATATTACTTTACTTTATTTATTTAGTTTTCAGAACAAACATATTACTTTACAAATATTTTACTTTATTTTACATATTATATTTTCCTGAATTAATAATTTTATACACACCTACCTACTGATTATGAGCTGGCAACCGATTGAACCGACGAGCCTTTTTTTGTGCAAATTCATTAATAATAATTCGAAAATCGACTTCTTTGGCCAGAGCATGTTCAACACAGAGAATTGCCAGTGACTGTAATTGCTTTTGCTTCATTGTTGAACGTGTGCAACATTTCAGTCGCTTTAACTTAGAAAAACTCTGTCCGCCGGTACAATTGGTCACCATCAATGACAAGTACATTCTGTATGCATTTAAGACATTGGGGAAAACTTCTCCAAATTTGGAGGCCCCCCCTCAAATGCGGGGCCCGTGGCTGCAGCCCACATAGCCCACCCCTAGATCCGGGTCTGGGTATGTCCTTCAAGAAGTATTATTAAAAATCTTAACTTAGTTTGCCATCTGTTTCCACTATTACCAGTACCTATATTAGAATTTTAAAAAAAATTTATTCACTAATGAATAAATGCAAAAAACTTACTTTTTTTCTACGTGAAGGTCAAAATATGAAAATAAAAACCCACTCTAATAGACAGAGTTTATTTCCACGACAGTTTCGACGCCCACTGGCATCCTCCTCGGGTGGATACAGAAACACGAATGAACCAAAACAAGAGGGAAAAACAGTCCAGGGACTGACTGTTAAAAAATTCGCACCTAGGTTAGATCCCATTCTTCCGACACCGGAAGGGCATTTTCAAATGCCCTTCCGGTGTCGGGAGAATGGGATCTAACCTAGGTGCGAATTTCTTAACGGTCGGTCCCTGGACTGTTTTTCCCTCTTGTTTTGGTTCATTCGTGTTTCTGTATCCACCCGAGGAGGATGCCAGTGGGCATTGAAACTGTCATGGAAATAAACTCTGTCTATTAGAGTGGGTTTTTATTTTCACTAATGAATGCTTGAATATAAAAAAGTATCATTGAAAATGGGAATGTATTTGCTCAAGTGCTGCTTTTAGTAATTGTAATTTAATTCTCCAATTTTTGTATTAGAAAAATCAAGAGAGCCATGTCTTAATAATTTAGATTGGAGGCAGGCAGGCTGGATTAAAAGCAATTACGGGCCAGATTTGGCCTGTGGTTGGGAGGTTGCCCACGCCTACCCTAGATCCAAATGAGGTTTTATAAGACAGTTATGAAAATACATGAATTCTATTTATACATTTTATAATAAAAGATGTATAAATATAAAAAAAAATTGTAATTGGGGCTACATTTATATTGGAATGTAGGAAATATTAACCCATTTACAGAAATGGCAGATAATATACCAAGATAGGAAAGTAGCTCTCAGTACCTAAGATGTATTCTATATCAATAACCTTATACCCATTTGTAAAATTTTATAAGTACTGAGATCTTTTACATATATACATTATCAAAACTCTCATTTCCCAGGGATTTGGGTGGGAAGGCAGAAATCTGGATGTAAAGTGCAGAAAGTAATGAAAAGGAGAATTACAGAAAGTAAGGCATACACATCTTATTCACACATGCATCCTAGTGGAACCCCCCCAATCTCCACATGGTAAAATTCCACAGAACTTCTAGAACTTCATATGCCATGCATGGAGGTGCTTTCAGGGCTTGTCAAAAATAAGAGAGAGAGTCCTGAACTTACTCCTAACAAACCTGTTTCATTCCAGCTGACTTGCAGCCACCTTTTGCATATCCATCCATCTTCTTGGCCTTCCTCTCCTCTCCTCCTCCTACCCTCACAAACGCTTCTACACTTTTCACAACTCTTGTCATAACTCTTGTCATTTTTCATCCCTTCAACATATCCAGACTACTTTAACACACTTTCCTCAGTTTTCACTTCCACTGACTTTTGAACACCACATCTTTCCAGAATCACTTGATTTCTTACTTTAAATATCAATCCAATATATGCCACACATACTTCTCAGGTTATCTATCTCAACTGTTCTTACTCTTGACTTCTCCCTTTCATGCCATGTTGGTGTTCTACACCCATACAAGTGTTGGTACTAACACACCTTAAAATATAAAATTTGGCACTAGGATTTTTTCTTTCCACTTCACCTAAAAAAAATTTAATTTGCCCCTGAAAGTAAATAAAAAATGTTTTTGCTAAGTTTGCAAAGTTGGGTGTGAAAAACCTCTGAAAGCTTTAAAAAATGTAGTATTAATCTTAGATTCTTTTACCCAAATTAATTTGTAAGTTGCAGATAGGTTGCCAAGTAACAAATTTTATATTAAATGATGCAGAGTTTAGTTGAACATTTTATGAAAGTCTAAATTCTGTAAATTGATGAAACTTTATACACACACACACACACACACACACACATTGTCACAAGATGATGATGCAAGCAAGAATCAGGTTCTTGCAACAAAGGTCAAGGTCACAAATATAAGAAAGGACATTGATATCATTCTGACATAGTTCTCATTAGATCTTGACCAGCAAATATTTTTTTGTCTGTTTGTATAATTTGAAAATTGATAGTTAAAGCACCATATTTTTAAAGATTTTCTTATATGGCTTAAAGCAGATCAATAATCAGTATAGTTTTCCATAATAATAGGGAAAAAGCTACGTAGTACAATTGGGGTCACTACATCTTTTTATAAATAGTAGAGCCCCAGTCAAGTATGAAAGCCCCTAAAAGGTGAAAAGTATGTTAAGTATATCTATTTCAGGTCAAAGAGTGTGGAATAGGTCTGTACATTGTTTGAGCTTTGAAAATTAGATTTTTAATTTTATTTTGAAATTTTGGTCCTATATTTTTTAAAAATTTTAAAGTGTAGCTCATAGATTAAAAAAAGCTTCCAGTTCAACAGACTGGGATTAGGCCTATTACATAGCTACATGAATTTTAAATTAGGGCAAAATACAATCTACAGAATTTTATATTTTTCTTCACCTTCAATTTTTAATTATACCATACTGTCTGCACAATTTATTTAAATTGTTAATATAGCAGTTTTAAGGGCTCAAAGTTCTATTCATTTTATGATGTTTTAGCCATATTATACTATATAATTTAATATTTTTTAGGCCTAATATAAAATTGTGGAGGTTTACCTCCTATCCTTTGAAGTATCATCTCCCTTTAAAATACAAATACTGTATATGGCCTCCCAGAACACCTAGAATGATGATATTTTTACCCATTCACAATGAAGTGTGAGAATGAGTTGTTAAAGAAAAGAAATATAGAATCTCTCATCTTCATAGTTCTGTGTCTCAAAAGATATTTTTGGCAAATATTAAGTTTTGGGAACATGAAAGAACTGGCATTTATTTTATCAAAATAATAAGGGCAGAAAAGTGGCACTTTAATTAGGAACATTTTATTTCAAATAAAAAGAATAAAATTTTATTTCAAAAGAAAGCTATCTGAGACACGATGAACAAGTACTTTATACTATAAGCATGACCCATTAACTTTAATATTTGTGTAATTAAAAGTAATTGATTGTAATTGTATCAGTTACCTTGGTTTCCTAATGTAATTAATTACAATTACAATGTAGGTAGTCAATTACAGTAATCCCTTGTTTTATGCGGGGGTTCTGTGCATGCGTGACCCAAGTATAACAAAACACTGCATATATGAGACATGATATATTTACATTCAATTTACCCCAGTACATCTGTTTACAAGTTAGATGAGGCTATATATAGCCTGATTTAACCTTATTAACAAGTATAAGGTTGTAACATATATTCTGCTCGATTTTTTAGTTCATTCAGAACAAACATTAAATGACATAATGACAAATTAATCATCAATATAATTCCCTTCTTTTTCTATAACCTCCTCCCACCTGTAGAAAAGTTTTTTTATGCCACGTTCGAAGAAATCCCTTGGTTTCGAGTTAAAAAAAGCAATCACTTCATTCTTGATAGCTTCCCTGGATTGCAACTTTTGTCCATCTAGGTGGTGGTGCAAACTTCTGAATAAATGGTAGTCTGAAGGTGCGATGTCTGGAGAATAAGGTGGATGAGGCATTTTTTCCCAACCAAATGCCTCTAATTGGGCAGTAGTGATTCGGGCAGTGTGAGGGCGCGCGTTATCCTGGTGGAATAGAACATCTCTGTGATTAATTAATGCGGGATGTTTTTCTTGTAATGCCATCTTCAATCGTTGGAGTTGTTGGCAGTAGACTTCAGCTGTGATTGTTTGGTTATCTGGCAGAAGCTCAAAATGAATAATTCCTTGCATATCCCACCAAATGCATAGCAAAATTTTCTTTGGATGGGGTCCATTCCTTGGCTGAGGTTCAGGCTTGTTTCACGGCTAAGCCACTGATGTCGACGCGTAATATTGTTATAGAGGACCCATTTTTCATCCCCAGTGACGATCCGATTAAAAAATGGTGCCTGCAATTTGCCAAGAATGCAGTGATGTGCAACTATTGATTCAATGTTGAAGATTCGCTTGTGACAAATCATGCAGAACCCATTTTCCCCTTCACTACTTTTCCTAACAGCTTCAAATGATGATGACTGGTCATATGGCTAACACTGAGTTGCAGGCCAAGTTCTCTTACAGTTACCATTGGCTTTTCCTCCACTGTTGCTTTCAGCAACTCTTCATCTAACTCATTTGGTTGTCTTGTTCATTGATAATCTTTCAGACTGAAGTCTCCATTTCTGAACTTCTCAAACCATCTCCTACACATCCATTCACTCACAACATCATTTCCATAAACTCTCTGAATGTTTTTTGCAGATTCACTAGCGTTAGGTCCTTTATGGAACTCATACAGCATCACATGTCGAATATGCTCTTTCGTGGACTCCATGTTTTTTCAATTACTGTAATATCTTAGGGGTGGCATTGTAACTGTATGAAAAACACCAGAGAAAATACTCATTAGCCTAAGTCATTCTGTATCATGATAAAACCTGTGCGAACCTGTCACTGTGTGTATTTTGCAACATTTCTAAAACTATTTCACATTATCTTGAGGTTATTCTATTATCTATCATCCGCTTTCTAATTGAGCAGAATTTATGTTACAACCTGATATTAAGCTATAAATACAGTTAGTAAATAATATATAATATAATAATAATATAATATGATGTAAATAATACGTATATATAAAAGAAATAAAATTTTACTAACCAAAAATGACGATGATGGTGATGGTGAGGATTGCTGCGCAGTATGGTACTCTTTATGAGTGATATTGTGGAGAGAAAATCTTTTCTTGAAATTTTCAAACCAGCCTAAAGTTGCTTCTACTAAACTCAGCACCAGCACTAGCACTTGCAGCATCACATGGGACAAAATGGCTATAGATTTGCTTGGCCTTCTCACAGATAATTGCACTGCTTAATAGCGCATGTTTTCAATCCATATCCTCGATGCAAATGTTCAAAGCCTTTTCCATTTTCACTGGCACAGGATCTCTAACAATTTGTGCAATTTTAGCAATTATGGGGGCAGATTATTTAACTGAATTTTTTATTTTCTGTTCATTTTTCCTGATTGTTCACACTGTTGATTCATTCACCCCAAACAACCTACTGATTGCTGCTGCTGACATGTCTGACTTTAATTTATCTAACAACTCCGCTTTTTGCACTAAAGTCATTACTTTTCTTGATCTTTTAGCCTCACCCTCTGCAGGAGAACTGGCTGGACATTTTGGAGCCATATTAATCAAAAAATTAAAGTGTTTTTAACAAAAAACAAAGTTATAATCCTGGAGATATAACAAAGTGGGTGACCAGTCATGGTGCATCACTAGCAACTGCATGGTGGCTGACTCACTAGGTGTGCTGCACAGTATGTAATTGTACTACACATGGAGCTGGTGCACAATATTTATCTGTTAAAATTTAGTATTTTAGGTATGGCGTGGCAAACCCGTATACAGGAATACCCCGCTTTACGATGCTTCGTTTTACGAAACCCCGGGTTTACGAAATTGTATTTGGCTAAATAAAAAATTAAATGAAGAAATATAAAAGACAAAAATAAAATGTGTACGTCGCGCATACCACAATCTAATATTCTGCATTACAGCAGTGCTTAGTTAGCTCAATTTTAAGCCAAAAATAATATGCTTACGTCGCGCATACCATACTGTACTGTACTCTATTACGTATTCTGCATTACAGCGGTGCCAAGTTAGCTCACTTTTAGCTCACTTTGCACTGTGGCAACGCAGCTGTTGTCAGTTTATATGTGCGCTTTGACAAGAGAGTTTGTGCTTTATTCACTCTCGCGCACGCTAAGTGTTTCACTGATATTCTTTTCGTACATTGCAATTACAGTACCCATCATCAATTATGCCAAAACGAAAGAGTGATAGTAAAGACTGTGACGTTAATCAGAAGAAACGAATCCAAAAGCATGTCTACTGACGCATCTATTAATGAAAACTAAATTTGCATATGTAATGTTTTGTACTATTTCTTTGTTCATTGCTTACATTTTTATTGTATTTCTTTGTTCATTACTTTCGTTTGTATTATTTCTTTGTTCATTGCTTTCATTTCTATGTTAATAAACATTTTTTTCTGCAAAATTTGCTGTTTTATAACCTTTTTTTTTTTGATTTTTTAAGAAAAAAACGTAACCCAAAATATAACATTATATGTATGGGAAATAATGCTCTGCTTTACGAACACCTGCTTTACGAACGGGCGCTAGGAACGGAATAATTCGTAAAGTGGGGTATTCCTGTATATGCAAAACCATGTTTAACAAAACTGCGTAAAACAAGGGATTACTGTACAATTACTTGCCAGGTACCTGAAAAAATTTAATTAATTACAATTACAAATTACAATTACCCCATGCCTGATTTTGAGTAATAAACAAAGAATTTAGAATTTTTGAAAATTGAGGTGGTGTATTTTTTGCAATTTAAGTTTTTAACTTAGATTTGGTGATATAAGGGGACCTAGGAGTGAAATGTGTCTTAATATAAACTAGTTACCCTTTAGTTATTTTACTTTACTATAACTTATAACTTTACTTTTAAGCTAGCACTGATTTTGTATTTGAACAACTTAAAATTTAATTATTAGAATTCAGATTCAAAGAAAATAAAAATTTACAATAGCTCCTGAATGTGAAGATAAAAAATTTGAAGTCAAAACCAAAGTAGAAAGTCACCTTTGAAGCCAACCATAGTTGATTTCTGCTGACAAATTTTAAAAGATTAGTCAGCTCACCAGTTTGTTTATAAGTAATGCTGTATAATGCTGTATTATATATAAAAAAAAAAAAAAAGCATAGTTTGTATCATGTACAGAGAGGTTTAAGATTTTCAAACATAGGAAATTTTGCTAAATGTACAAAGTGCAACCTCTGGACTGGGTGGTGGTGGGTGATATATATATTATATATAGTAGAACTTCAGTTATTTGTGAGGCCTGGAACTGAGCCTATATTGTGAATGTGTTTTGTGAATACTAGTGTCACCTACCTATTCTCATATAATAAATTCCAAACATGAAATACAATTCAATTTACTGCAAAATAAAGATGATGATGAAGGGATGAAAGTTGTACACACTATCAGTTATAACAACACAAGCAATGATGGACTGATGTGAAACTGACACTCCCTGGTGGTGACTGCCAGAACCACTGCCAAACATTTTTGAATGTTCATTCTTTGATCATGAGTAAAAGAATTGTGAATAAATGAAGTTCTACTATATATATATATATATATATATATATATATATATAACTGCTCAACTTCCTGTATGTACTGGTCCCTATTCATAACTGTTTTTTAATCCTAAAACTTTCTTATTGTTTGCCTTAATTCTTTTGCACAGCTTTGGAATTGCACCTATCAGAACTTAAGGAAAAACAGTTGACTCTCGCACAAGCAAAAGCTAAGATGGAGGAGGATTTTTGCATGCAGCGAGCAAAATTGAAAGAATTATATTTACAAAAAGAAGGTCTGCTCTCATATCTACTTTAATTGTATGCTTAAGGTTAGCTTAGTTTTAATAGTTAGCTAGTGGACTAGTTCTCTATTAACTAAGGATTGTGAACTTAAATTTGGTGTGCTACTATCTCACTGTAGGGATCATAAGTACCTTATACCATAAATGTTATAGTCCTTTACAATATAGTACAGTATATAGGTTATTCTTATATGGTTCCTACTACTAGGTCTAGACCAGTGGAAATAAGTTTAGAAAACTTGGCTATGCAAAAAGTGATACTCCAATAGACTTAGTAATTGCTGTAATTGGCTACTTTTTTCCCCCAAAGTGAGCTACAAAAGTTAGGTGCAATTTTTTTTTAAGTTACTTTGGAACTAAATATTTTTCAGTTAAATTTTGTCAAATATGAGGTACATTAAGAACTTTTGAGAGACTGAGATTACTAAAATTTTAACAGGCTGTTTCTCTGTAAATGCTGTACTGTGTATGTAAGTAAGTTTGGTTGGAGCCTTAGCATAAGATAAAGTAGGATGTGGAATGATGATCTCAGAAGCAATTTGGCTATACCCACCCAGGGCTGCCGAGAGCTGCCCTAGGCCCGGGGAAGGATTGGTATATGAGTTCCCCTGTTTACTCAGTATTTTATTATGAATGTATTTTGTGTACATAACAATAACAAGCAAACTGATTATATGTCTAAGTCATTATTCAAAACATAGAGTATGAATAAACAACTCAGAGGAAAATGACCATTTTATTTTTTGAATCAATTACACGGTAACAAAATTTTTCCAAAATTTGAAAATTTTTCTGTTTGTTGTGATTTTTCTATCATTTCTTAATGATTTCGGGGCACTGATTCCAAAAATTATGTTGGTTTTGCTCTATCATCAACCGTTTCAAAAATATAGGTTATCACACTTTTCATATGGCAAAGTACCGTATATACGTAAAGAAGGCTAACAAATATTTTCTGAAAACAAAAACACAATTGGAAATTAATGTTTATTGAGCCAAAATTGTTTGACAAACCCAAAATGGTGCAAAGGATATAATATATATGAGGAGAACTGATAAGAGAATAACAAGCCTCATTATACACATACAGTGTGCGTTCCTTAAAAATGCACTGAAGAACGCGACTTCCGCGTATGAACATTCTTATCCTTTCTGATCAGTGACCATATGTAGTTTCCCATCATGGAAGCATCCCAATGGCCCTGGTACTTTTTCTCCATCGTTTGAATATTTTGATGGAATCTTTCGCCATGTTCTTCACTCACATCGCCCAGGTTATCATGAAAAAAGTATAGATGTGAATGCAGATAGTGTAATTTTAAAGACATATGGCACCCCATTTTGCCATAGCACTTAATCAAGTTTGACACTAACTCCTTATAGTGTGGTGCTTTATGGTTCCTTAAAAACCCACGAACCACATCACGGAAAGCACACCAAGCCTCTTTTTTGATCGGAGTCATCTTGGCTTCAAGGTTCTTTGAATTCAACAGCGCCTTGACTTGTGGTCCTACAAAGATGCCAGTGCCTTGACTTTGGCCTCAGAGAGTTTAGGGAACATGACCCGAATCTGTTGGAAAACTTCCCCTCCAAAATCTAATGCAGTTACAAACTGCTTAATTAGACCCAACTTAATATGGAGAGGTGGTAGCAGAACTATGTCAGGCTTCACAAGAGGTTCCCTGAGTACATTGTACTTTCCTAGTTGCAGTCCTTCACGTGGAGGCCACTGAATGGCTTTACAGTGCTCAGTTGAAGCCCTGCTATCTCACAGGCAAAGAAAACATGAATATTTAGTAAACCCTCCTTGTAAACCTAACAGGAAACCAATCATTTTGAAATCACCACACACGTCCCAGTTATATTGTTCATACCTGATTTGAGTGAGCAGTTGTTTGACATTTTCATAGTCCTCTCTCATTTGAACAGAATGTGCAACTGGTATAGATGGATATTTGTTCCCATTGTGGAGTAGAATAGCTTTTAAACTCTGAGTTGAACTGTCAATAAACAGGTGCCACTCAGGGTATATGTGTTAACCTAATAGCTGTGAATAGACCATTAACCTCACTGCAATAACAGAGAGAGCCATTGACATCATAGAACCTTGCAAACTCTTCATGCCGCTTTTGGTATACAGTGCTCTTGCAGTCTTCTCCAAGCAAATTCCACTCTCTGAGTCTGGAGGTCAGAAGCTCAGACCCTGATTTTGTCAGACCCAAATCTCTAATTAAGTCATCCAATTCCCTCTGATTTGGAAAGTGAGGGTTTGTACTGAAAGTTACTGTATATTCATCATGACTGTCCTCACCAGCCGACATCTCAGATGAGCTAGTTGCATCCTCATTTTCAACCTGCAAAGCAAAGAAACAAAATATAGGCATAGCTATATATGTAGAAGAGCATCAGCACTAAGAAAAATCGACACATAATGACCCACAGTCTGTAAATACAGAAGGTAAAGTAATGGATAGATACCTGTTCTGGTGGACGTGGTATTGGAAGACCTTCACCATGTGGTACAGGAGCTATGGACGATGCTATGCTTGGATACTGAAGAGTCTGCCTTCCTTTAACTTTCCTGTACTTAGAAACATCTACCATGCAGTAGTAGCAATTGTCGTGGTGGCTCTTTGGTTCTCTCCATATTCTGGGTACTGCAAAGGGCATTGCTTTGTGTACTCCCCACAGCCACCTTTCAAATGTGGAGCGGCAGCTTCCATAGATCACATGGGGTGCCCAGGGTTTATCTTGGTCACCCATAGGCATACCAAAATAGAGCCGATACGCGATCCAGAACTTGGTGCCTTTCACAATCTTGTGCGATACTTGCTTGGGGCCTATGTAATACCCACAAATGTAGCAGAATATATCTGGCGAGTGTTTACAAGCTCTAGTTGCCATTCTCTTTACCAAACTGTACTACATTAATCATAACCTGCGGATATAGAGAGAAGAGTTATTAAATCTGCAACAGATTACAGATTCCAGAAAAAAGATGTATTCACAACACTGAAATAATGTTCGCAATAAAAAAGGATTGATAACACTCAAATCATCAGCACAGAGAAGCACAGAAACACAGTACCTCAGTGCTGGTAACCATCAGACAAACAACCTGCTTTCTTTGTATGCTCACACTTACTGACTTCTCAGACTCTGCGCTCTTCTTTATATAGCACAGTGGAAGTTTTGGGCAATTTCTAGAGCAAGAAACTGTCAACAAACATCCGGATTGTTCTCAACAATTCCTGATTATTCTGATATTGCTGCGCCCATAACAACATTATACTGGTAAAACATGAAAAATGGATTATCTCTGAAACCATTGATGATACACACAAACCAAGGCCAGATTTGGACTCAGCACCCACAAATGCATATAAAAACATAAAAAATTCTATATAAACAGAATCAGTGTTACACAGTGTTATATTAATTCTATCACCATACAGTTTACAAATGCAGTACCAGTCCATGCAGGCAAGACAATTGTTTACTGCAAGATTTTCATAATTAGAAGTGTGCTTTCTTTGCCTTCTCTCTAGCAAAGTCGTAAATGATTCTGATGAAATTTAAAGTATGGGCTAACCTGCTTTCAATTACAATGGTTCCCAGATCTGTCAGTCGGTCTTGGGCATTGGTGGATCACAGATAATATTTTATCTGTTTCAGTTTGACTATGATAATCTCTATAAAATGTATGTTCATTTCCTCTGTTATTTAATCAATTGCTTTATTAATATTTTTAGACTTTATCCCCCCTCTTTCTGGTCCCAGGGGATTTATCCCAGCTTCCCCACCCTCTTGGCAGTCCTGGCTGTACCACTCTGCACGTATGCAAGAGAGGAGGAGGAGGAGGAATAGAAGAAGGTGGGCTCCAGTCCCAGTCCAAGATGCATGATGGGAACTTGGGAAAGGAGCATTGTGTGCACACTGAATTTAGACCTAACTAATCTTTGGAAATGGCAGTTAACGAAGAGCCTAATCTTAACATGTTTTGAAGATGTTTGTGGTTTGTCACTTTGATGTGAATCAGTTGAAGATGATTGATCCATAATCCAGATGCTCTTCATCCTCTCAAACAAGAGATTCCATCAGATGTGTAGAGAGACTTGTACACATTGATAGAATTACCACTGTTCAAGAGCTTATCACATCACTCAGTACTTGCTAAATTTGGGTCATTCCACGTCAAGTGGACCTGTGGTCCCCACCTCACCATGTCAGATTTTGTTCTAACTTTGCTCACACATTCCTTTAAGCCTTAAAGGAAGTTCTGCAATGTTTTAGTTCCATATCTCTTGTGGTTCTGTCACTAGGGCTACTTTGTCCATCACATTGAGCGCTGAATTATTTGTGCCATTTTTAGCTAGTCAGCATTCCACAGTAACAAATCCTTCTGCTCTGAAAATTTGCTCCTAGGGTCAAAATTTACTGTAGATTTCAAAACTCTCATTACTAGAGCTCTAGGAAGTATAGATTTTCCATAAAATATCCCCAAAGTAGGTTTTAAATTACATTTTGATTCCTGGGAAGCCACTTTTAGAAAATTATAGCTCTGGATCTACTTGACTCTGTGAGCTTTTGTTAGAAACCAAGAAAGTACTGCCCATATGCTACAAAATGTTTCAATCCGGATCTTCCTACCTGTTCTAGTTGCTGAGTTATAAGGCATCAAAAATGGCTGAAATTAATTTGTGACAAAAATGTCCCATCTTTAAAGTTCAAAATGATCATGTGGGACAGCTCGTGCCATAGTGCCATACTCTAACAAAAACCAATGAGAAGAGCATATCCTGAAATACTAGGACTTAGTCTTTTATTTTGGTGTCTTGCTTTTTTGTAGGTCTAGTAGAGCTTTGAAATTTTGTTCCATGTGATGTTTCTAGCAGGGTTGTGGAGTCGGTCCAAAATTTTCCGACTCCGACTCCACACATTGTAAAAATTCGACTCTGACTCTGACTCCACACATTGTAAAAAATCTAAAAATCTGACTCCGACTCCTCACATTTTAAATATACGACTCCGACTCCTCTAGTGTTTCACTCTATAATTATCATAATAATAAGACATTTCATCACCACCACATGAATCGTCAGGTTACTTTCTAGGATAAGGGAACATTCAAATATTAAGAAGGATATTGACTTGTAGATATTATCATATTAAGGGATTTTTATTTTTTCCAATATATATATTATATATATATATATATATATATATATATATATATATATATATATATAAAAGTGAAAAAGATTCTCTTAAACATAATTAAGGTCTAACCAGTAGTAGTCCTACTTAAAATTGAATAACCCTTAACCTAGTGGCTATAACCAGGGTTGTGGAGTCGGTCCAAAATTTTCCGACTCCGACTCCACACATTGTAAAAATTTGACTCCGACTCCGCCCTGAAACGTGCGACTCCACAACTCCAACTCCGACTCCACAACCCTGGTTTCTAGCATTATATTTGTTAATTTATTTGCACTCCTGCATTGGTCCATGGTGGCTAAGCCACTGCCAATTTCTCTAATTGATAACTATTAAAGATAAAAATAATTTATTAATACAAAAGGAGTCTGTTTCAGTTTTTTGAGAAATTGGCAACCCCATCACCAAGGGGCCACACCTGATAGCTGTGCAGGTCCAGCCACAGGTCCCACCCACCCACCAACTCATCTTTCCTTGACTTTCTAACTGGATCCAGAACTGTGCAACTCCTTTTCAAAGCTTTCAAACAAATTTTCTACAGTAGACAAGGTATTCCCTGGCAGCATGTACCCTCTTCCCATGGCACTCGGTGCAGGAGCAGGAATAGTTGTCAAGATATGCTGCTCTGGAATCCAACAAGTGTCTTTTCTAGATGGCCACTGAAACTGTCGTGCTGGCCCATGAGGGTGCATAAATGTAATTAATGCTTCTTTTTCTTCCTCACAGACTTCACAAATGTTTCGAAGCCACCACAAATCATCATAAATGCATGCCACATATTGGCCTGGTTGCAGTTTCAACTGTCATTGATCAATGTCACTGTATATTCCAACATTGGCCACAAAATAACATGTAGATCTTGAAACTCGGCTAACTTGAATCTGTTTATCATTTACTGGAACAAAATGATGATTTTCTTGAGTTCCAGCTACTGTATGCCCATGATTAAATCTTATTTCTTGTGCTTCTCTTTCTGCTTCTATTTCATCAGTTGAAACAAAAAAGAATGTAATTCCATGCACATCTTTTTGGCAAAATTCAGAGAGATCGGTAGGTGTGAGAATCTGATCAGTTACTGGTCTTTGCAAACTGGCATGAGCTGCCAATCTTTTCACAGTGCCCCCTACATAATCACATGCTGATTTTCCATGGCTGGTAGCAAAAAAGTTCCATTCTGCTGTTATCCCACCAAAATCTTTGCTGTGCCAACAAAGGTTCATGAAATTTTTGTAGTTTTTGTACTGACCTGCAGCAGCATCACTAAAGTAATGAATGTGCTTAATTACTTCAAAATTTTCTTTCAGAAAGACATGTACTGCAACAGTATCATGCTTCAGACAGTCACTGATGACACAAAAACATTCACTTTTAATTTCATCTAAAACTTTGTGATACATTACAAAAGGATGCAGTGTTGCCTGGCTGTTGTCCCAGTGAAAACCTTGCACTGCATCTTGTATCACAAAAGAATAGTTCTCTGCAAAATCCATTAAGATTATTGCTTCTTCAGGTTTTATTTCCTCCTTTAGGGACTTCAGACTTCAGGTGAGCACTTTGGTGATTTGAAACGTAATGATGACCACAAAGGAAGATAATTTTTGAAGTCAGTTCTGTGATAAAATCCTCTACTAACAACTGTTTCATAATCAAGGTGTCCCTGTCAGTGTGAACCCATTGTTTATATTCATTCATTTCTTGTGGATCCATTTCTGCTTGTTCTGTAAAAATAGTTGAAAGGTGATCTAGTGCTGGTGCTCCAGGGCACAGTTCACGCCATTGTAGCATACAGTCTTTTGACTCCAAATTGCAAACACATTTTTGCATCAGCGTTTTGTCATCCTCATGAATATCAGCTCCAGCCAACATCAGTTTCACATTTTGGTGAATTGTACATACACAAACACTGTGTACCCCTGCTACACCAACTGTCACAGAACTCAGAGAAGCCAATTTCAGGGCCATTTCGATGTTTGTAAGCAATGTACCAGGTCATCCCATAAGTAATGTCGTTTTTTAGATCAGAATTTGAAGGACAAAAAAAATTCAGCTGAAACTTTTTAATCTAGTATATATTTTCCATTGGAATCAATGACACTCTGCCAACGTCCTACAAGCTTTTCAATGCTATGTTTATAAAATTCAGGTGGTTTTGAGGCAAAAAATGTACAAAGACTGGTGTGCAGGTCATTTAAAGAAGTATACTGTTTCTCATCAAGATAGTTTTGCAGACTCCTGAAGAGATGATAATATGAAGGTGCAAGGTCAGGAGAATATGGAGCATGTGGAAGTTTTTTCCACCCAAGCTCCTCAATTTTTGCAGAAGTGATCCGAGTGGTATGAGGATGTGCGTTGTCGTGGTGAAACACAATTCCTTTCCGATTAACCAAAGAAGGTCTCTTTTAATGCAGTGTTCAATTGATCCAGTTGTTGACAGTAGACTTGAGCGGTGATTGTTTGGTTGTGTGGTAAGGTTTCAAAGTGTATTACACCACCTTTATCCCACCAAACACTAAGCAACACCTTCCGAAGGTGAAGATTTGGTTTTGGCTGTGGTGGTGCCAGTTCTCTGGCACAAACCCACTGTTGATGGCGCTTAACATTCTGGTACAGTATCCACTTTTCATCAACAGTCACTAAATGGTGCAAAAACGGATCTTGGAGTTCACGGGAATGAAGAGCTGTGCTAGTGTTTACCTGCACCCTCAGATTGTCAACTGACAATTCATGTGGCACCCATTTCCTAACTTAGGCACTTTCCTGAGTTGTAGCAAATATCAATGGATGATGGATGGGGATGAATTGAGTTTCTGGGCCAATTCTTCGACAGTTGTTGAACAGTCTTCTTCAAGTGCGGCTAACAGCGGGTCATCATCAAACTCAGCAGGGTTTCGCGTTGCTTCAGTAGCACTATTCCCTTTTCTGAACTCGTAAAGCATTATATGCCTAATATGCTCTTCTGATACCGCCATGTTTATGAGGGGTTCACATAAAGCAAAACACACGTCTTCACTGGTCAAGGTCTGTAAAGTATGTAGCAAAACATGATAGATCTCCTTTTAGATATAACCTTTGGAAAATTTATGCTTAAACCGAGTAGGACTAGTTTAAACTTAATCTATCGTAAAAAACGACATTACTTATGGGATGACCTGATATCTATGAGCATTCCCCACTATGCAATTTCTTCTATAATAATGGTCATTGTAAATTTGGAGACAGATGTAAATTCTACCACCCAGACATCTGCAGGACTTACGCAAAATATGGAACCTGCAAATTTGGGAAAAAATGCTACTATCAACAACATCTGACGGACTCAAAGAACAAAGGAAAAAGTTTAAATGACAATAAAAATAACAACAATAGGAACACAATAAGCGAACAAGAAAAATTTTTTCAACATTGTGGACACGTTATGGATGGTAAATGTCATCCACATGCAGTTGACACAGCTAGAAACCCCCGAGCCTAACCAGACAGCACAGTAACATCCTTTGTGGATGACACAAAGATCAGTAGAAAAATAAGAAACCCAGAAGACATAGGATCTCTACAAACTGACATAAACAAAATCTACAAGTGGATGGAAGACAACAATATGAAGTTTAACACCGAGAAATTTCAGCTATTATGGTATGGAAAAAGAGAAGACCTAAAATCCATGGAATATTATACCCCAAATGGACAGGAAATTAAGAGAAATTCCAGAACAAAAGATTTAGGGGTTGTAATGACAGATGATGCAAAATTTGAAACACAAAATAAGATCGCAGTAAACAGAGCAAAGAGAATAACGGGTCAGATATTGAGAACCTTTAAAGGAACGGATAGGAATGTAATGATTCCTCTACTGAAAACCCTGGTAATACCCAAATTGGAATACTGCTTGGTCCTAACATCCCCATATAAAAAAAGACATTAGACAGCTGGAGGGGATCCAAAGAAGCTTCACAGCCAAGATCAGTGGGTGCAAAGAACTAAATTACTGGGAAAGGTTACGAGAACTAGACCTATATTCACTGGAAAGGAGAAGAGAGAGATACACCATTATTTACACTTGGAAAATAATGGAGAAACTAGTCCCTAATCTTACTCTGAATCCCATAACTCCCCAAACAACAGTGGAAAGTAGAAGCGGTAGACTGTGTCGTATTCCTAAATTGAAGGCGAGACAGGGAACATCCTTAACCCTGAAAGAAAATAGTTTTGTAGTGAGAGAACCAAAACTGTTTAATCAGTTGCCCAAAGACCTAAGAAACTCAAAGGGAGTTGCAGTGGACATCTTCAAAAGAAGACTAGATGCCTGGCTCAGAACAATCCCCGATGAGCTGGGATACCTGGCTATGTGAGGTGGAGAGTGCAAGAATCCAACTCACTACTTCACCAGGCCAACTTGAGAGGAGGGGCAACAAGCTTGACCTTCGCGAAATGAGAAATCATTGCGCGAAACCTTTGTAAGGTTGTAAGCAGTGGCGACTCGTGGTATAAATGTATGGGGGTGCGATTTCATAAAATTGTACGACAACACAGACTCACAATAGGCTAGCGCGAATCCAACTGCCGCTCACAAGAGTACTTGTATTAACATATGCGGCTATGCCAGACGTACAATTCTAGTTAATTACAAATAAGTAATAATTTCAATAAAATACATATAAATGGCTTATATCATTATTACTGAAGTAACTATTAGTAAAAATAAAGTTATTATAAAAAAAATTCGCGATTGTACTTATATTTTCATTACAACAGTAAAATATAATTTATATTTACTTGAGCGAAAAATCTATCGCTCCATTCGGCTGCAATATTATTTTGTATTCAAACAGCGGAATGCTGTTTGAAGCTATGCTATAAGTTTAGAATATTATGTACTGTATGAAGGCTTACTCAAAATGCCTCATGAATCATGATATGCCACATGAATTTTTAAAATATATTTGAAGAATATTTATTTTAATATCTTAAAATTAATATATTTTTTTATCTGTTAAATTAATATTTATCGTTTCAAGCAAGGGGGAGCGACCGCTCCATCACTCCTATATGCCAGTCGCCACTGGTTGTAAGGTAAGGTGTATATATATATAAATGACATGTGGTACACATGCAGGTTGGCCACCCCAGATGTAGAATGTCCATAATAAATTGTATAGCCTGTTAGTGTCAAACATTTTCAACTTCCATCAGCTATCACAAAAAAGAATAGCTGTGTTTGATGTTTGGGCCAAATTCTTGTAGGACCTATTTGTTGTAGATTAAAAGGTAAATGATTAATTTTATTTGAAACTGTATCCGACAAGTGAACTTGAATAAACTTTAGAATTGAAGTTTTAATCCATTGCAGAAACTTTATACAGTACTGTAGTAGTAAATCCTGATACACATGCAAAGCAGAAAAATCATTCTCCCCAAGCCTGTATAATTAAACTTGCTTTACTCATAATATAGCTATAATGCTGTTAAGGTAGGTCCCAGTGCTTTAGACCTATTTATAAGATTTTATTTTTAAATTTAATTTTAGTTTAGTCTTTTTATTTAATATTTAGTCTTCCAGCTATGTTTTAAGATTTAAGGATTCTAAACCTTGCCAATCTCTCTCTTTTCTCTGATTTAACTAGTCCTAATACAGAGTGCTTCATTTGAAGCCAGCTTCAAGCTTTATGAGTATCTACAGGTATACTCTCAAGCAAGCCACCCTGTATAAACGCTTGAACAGTGAGTAGGACTCATAAGCGGTAGATATCCTATTTTGAGAAAATACATACCACTGTCCTGTATTGAGCAGTGGTCTGTATTTAGCCCATTTGACATTATAATGTTGTATGGTGTATGTCATATTTTTAGCAGACTACATAGAATAGAATAGAATAGAATAACCTTTATTAATAATAATAAAATAAATTTTTTCAATTTACAATGACATGAATAATTGTGAAGCTCGACTATTTATTTTATTTAATTTGGCCCTTAAGCTTAAGGCTTAACTTGGCTTAACATTCAGGTATGCTACATCCAAATGGTTAATATTTGCTGGTAATAAAATTCATTTTTAACCCCACAGTTCCAAAATTGGAATAATTTAATATAATTTCATTGAAAGCCTATGCATATTTAATTTTATAGCTTGGCTGTCACAGTAATTGTTAATTGGACAGCATGATTGATTGAATTTTAGTAGCTAATCAGTTCTAATGTCTGTCATCATCATATTATTATTGTTGTCATATCTCTAAAGTATGCTAGCCTAGTAATTTAATTCACTTCTGTAAGGGGTGTTTACTGACTTCAATTAATCTGCTGACAATACTGTACTTTCAAAATTTATCATGTGCAACAGGACATTGACTAGAGTGGAGGAACCATAGCCTGCTTTATTTCTTAAAAGTATAAAAGAAAAAATATGTAGCAGATTCTTTGCTCTAATAGATTTATTGTTTTGGTGTGAGGCTGGTCCAAATAAATGCTGTTTTTTTTTAATTAGCTTATTGTTTTATCATCATATGGCAACTTGTGCTAATTTTACTCAGCTTATAATCTACTACTTTAATTTCCAAGCATTGATCTAATCCTGAATCCTGATGCACATCACCTCTGATCATTGGTTCACAAATCTTGATTTCTAATCTGTTGTAAATAAAAATATTGTGACTCATAGCTTATGTCACTTCTATTTAAGAGGTTGAAGCTTTGCCATTTGAAATTCAAATAGTCTTACCTTGTTTGGTAGGCCAACCTAGAATGTATACCGTAGTTTTAATACCAAAGTTCAAAATGGTAAAAGTTTCATTCACCTAAAAATATGGAATGTAGTAGTTTGTGGTGTTAAACGGTTGGTTACAAGAGTGGTAGCTAAATAGATCATACTACATTCTTTGTTCATTAGCACATACTTTATTTCTGTTACCCCTGATTGAGCCCTTTTGTGAGTAATGCTTGAATTGGTGGATTCACCTTACTGTAGAAGAATGAATATAGTGAATATCTTTGTTACTTGCAAATAAGAACCCTCATCATAATGCCCTCATCCTGGTTTGACTAAATATAAAAATTTACAGCATGAAAATGAAGCATGAGCCTAGTGTTCCATTTAAAAGTAGTTAGGGTCCCATATTTGCCTTTTGCTGCCTGTATTTTATTTCCACAATTGGATTTATTTCATACACATGAACTCTGCATAAACACTAGCTTCCTTTCATGCTTCCTTTGAGGAAATAGAGTACTGAAGACCAAATTCAGTCCAGGCTGGTACCACAGGGACAACGCTAAGTAAACTTTAGCAGTACATTGAACTCTTGATGGGATGGCAAACCCCACAAGTGAAGCTTATATTTATTAGTCCAATATGAATATTTAGAAAAGCAATGTAATGTTTGCAATTTCATTTTCCACATTTTTAATATGAAATTATTATGCTAACCCACCTGGGTAACCTACCTAGTGGTTAAGATAATGTGGCTGCTGATCAGGTTGTCAGTTGGGGCAAAGACTTTGTGATTTCAGATTTCTTTGGTGGGGTGTTGTTTGGATTCCACATTAAGCTGTAGGTCTAAGGTGGAGTGAAAAGCTTGAATTATAAAAATATTCCAATACCCATTTGAAAGTTGCATAGTTGATTTGCAGTGGTGGCAATTTTATATTTAATAACTTAACCGTGTCCAATGATTAACTATTCATCTTTATTATACAGTAATTATAAAGTAGCTACAAGGCTTATTATATTCTATTATCATTGCTGAAAGTAGTAGACCCTCATTATTTTGTGAGATTGGGACTGAGAATTACTGTGAAATATTTTCATGATATATCATTCTGTATAGTACACTGGGAAAAAATGGGGTACAAAAGTGCAAAATAGCATTTAGACCATACTATATAAAAAATGGGAGTAATTTAGGATACCATGAAATATAAATAGTGAATATCGGACTGTGAAATAGAGGGGGTCTACTGTATAGGCATAATGTTAATTTGATGAAACTTTTGTAATTCAGAAGTTGAAATAGATAGAACTTTAAATTAGGTTTAGGCATGTGATATTGTCAATTATGTTACAACTTAATTTTGTTCTTTGACCATTAGTGGAGCTTCGTATGAAATCTGAAGAAAGTTCAGGATATGTAGTTGAGTTGGAAGAATTAAAGGACCAGTTACACAAACTTCAGAGAGAGCTTGAAGAAGCCAGAAGTCAAGTAAGCAAATTATTGTCATTACTTACCTTTCTCACTTTTTTAAACCAAGGTTTAGCATAGTATTATTTTCCTGCATTTTATAGCTTAAGATTCTGAGTTCAGTCGCGTTTGGAACTTTCGCCGCAGGACTTTTCGCCGCAAGGAATTTTCACCGGCACAAAAGAATTTTTAAAAAATAAAAAATAAGTTGACGATTGGTTAGGTTGTCGTAATATTTTCGTTAGTTTTAATGTTTTATTTGATGGATTTATTTAAAAAATATCTCCTAAAGATTCTAGCGTAGTTTACGTTCTATTATGTACTTTTGCAACATATCCATATTCTTTTGCCTCCATTTTCTAATATTTCTTGATGAAGTTGCAATTGATGGCATTAGATAACAACCTGCAATTTTTAAAAAATAAAAAATAAGTTGATGATTGGTTAGGTTGTCGTAATATTTTCGTTAGTTTTAACGTTTTATTTGATGGATTCATTTAAAAAATGTCTCCTAAAGATCCTAGCGTAGTTTACGTTCTATTATGTACTTTTGCAACATATCCATATTCTTTTGCCTCCATTTTCTAATATTTCTTGATGAAGTTGCAATTGATGGCGTTAGATAACAACCTGCATCATCTAGGCTTGCAGAAGCATCGGCAATTAGTGATCTTGCAGATAATTGGGAGTTAGTAGCAGTCGTTTTCATACTTGCTATTGTGGCGTACACTTTAGGCTTTGATGGGTTTGCAGAATGACTATGCTCACCAAATGTTTTGCAAATTACTATTTTAGCGTCACTTTCTAAAATTGTATGCACTCTTGCCTTGCAGTTTTTTATTTCATACTTCCAATACGATTTTATAAAACTTTGACAGTATCTGTTATTGCATGTGTAGTATCACTTTAAACCATCAAAAATGGTTTTTACAAACCTAAGGGTTCAAAACCTTTGAAGTACATGAAATCACTTATTTAAGAGAATGAATAAATGAAAATTTCCAAGTCATCCAAACCCGATGTATTAGAGAGTTCAGAAAATTTGGTAGGCTTATATTTATATATCTATACAAATTATATATTTTGCGGCGAAAATTCCTACGGCGAAAAGTCCTGCGCCGAAAATACCTAGATTGCAGTTCAGTGTATGGCCTACTTTGCATAGGCCTAGTGTAGTCTGTTTTTAGTTGATCTTGCAAACTTTTAATGACCCTTTTAAAATTCAGATTCATTTACAACCTATTTGTAGGAGTGAGTCCGATTTTGTGGTGCCTTTTGCAACAAAAGCCTAATGAATCTTTCTGCAAGTTGTATTAAGCATTAACTAAAGTTTTCATCAAAACATTGTAATAGAATTCTTTTTTCATCTGCTTCAAAACTGATAGTGCAATTCACTTTTCTCTCTCTCATTTCCTTTGCCTTGCCTATACTTTAGGACTGCACTGAACATCTTCCAAGGTTAAAGAAGCTGATGGGATTCAGCAAAATGAGAAAATTTCTTCCTGTAGATAAAATGCCTTTCAGTATTTCTAGCAAAACCTTAATAATAGTAGGACAGGTGGAGATTCATTTAGAAGTATCACAATTTTTTTCAATTCTTTCCAGGGTTCTGAATTCAGTTAGCTTAATTTTGTACCATGTAATGAAAATGCTGAAAAGAGCCATTCCTTTTCAACAGATTATGCAGATATTTTTGTTGGATTGAAGTCCTGTCCTTAATGTATTTTGAAGTAAATCTGGCTTAGTGTGATAAAAAAATTTCAGAACTTCATTCTGTCAAGGATCTATTGGTCTGTGGACTGTTTCCTCTGTAATGGGAAAAGGCACCTTCGAAGCTCCTTCAGATCTTGTTTTAACTGCTCCTCTTTTAATAATCACAGGATTACTGTACTAGTTCATTTATTTCTTTGACAAACTCATCACATTGCTGTTAATTTTAACTTCATAGTGACAAGAGAGGAATTTAAACATTCCCAGAAGCATGGTCCACCTAGATCTAATACTGTACTGAGTTCTGAAAGCTTATATGAAGCTCACTTCTTAAAAAGCTAATTTAGGGTCATAACCTTCAAACATTAACATTGATCTAAGTTGGTAGTTTTTTAACCAGTTTTGCCTAACTTTGTGAGCTACCTTGCTTATGTATAACAAATCTTAGGTGAGACTCACATGATTGACTTGCCTGTTATATTGTATAGTCCTCTTCCCAGTATTTTTCATGTTAGAATTAGTGCAACTTGATTGATTTATCGTAACTTTTATCTAATGTTCCAAATTTTCCATGAGGTGACTATAGCACAGTGCACAGCAGAGAATGAAGTAGCTGTAGAGAAGAGGAAGTATGAGGAGGAAATAGCATCGGTTCAGCAAATTATGAGAGGTAATTCTTAAAATTTTATCTTAAAATATAATTAATTTTGTAGGTCTCATTAGTTTGTAGCCAAGGCAACTATGCTTATTAATTTATGTCCATTTACACTCCAAATTAATGTAAAATAATCCGTAGAGGTTTTCTTAAAAAATTCTACAATAAGCATTTTGAAATTTATCGTAAATAAAGTTAAAAGAAAGTGGTAGCTCGCACACTAATGATGTAAGCTCATACCTAATGTTCCCAGTTTGATTTAATCCTGTTTACACTGATACTTAGTAAAGATTGGGAAAGATCCTGTAAAAACTTTGAAAACCTTTCCTTCAGGCTATTCAAACAGGTCTGTGTATTGAACAGGCTACGTCGTGGCTACTGTCGTAGCACCGCTTCCCGTAGATCAAGAAAGTTAAATGACACGGTCTGGATAGTAGTTGAATGGGTCTTCTCTATCCAATCCAGATAATGTAGCCACCCATGGTTTGGATCCCGCGTAAAACTGTAGTTCCCTTCTCTCATATGACCTTATTAGATGTTGCGAAGGAGGTTAAACAACCCCCATCAAACAAACAAACTTTGTATTGAACTGTTACTAAGTTAACATTTTGCCGCTCATTATTTAATAGAGGAAATAGGAGGTGCAGAAGATGAAATCAAACAGCTAAGAAATCTCGCAAAGAGGTTGGAACAAGAGAAGCTCCATTATAGAGGACTCTATGAAAAATATATTGAGGTTAGTTCAATAAAAGCGTCGTAAGTTGGGGAAGGATACGAATATAAGGTTACTCTCTGTGTAAAATGTCTCAAACTTTTTTCTTTTCTTTTTTTAAATGAATTAATTGTATCGGATCCTCAGTTAAATATATATAGGGTGGCATTTGGGTTGGTTGAGCCAACCACTTACCCTGTCACTGTTCAGGCTTAGGTGTCCCTTGGAGCGCGCACACCCTTACAAGGTGGGAAAATGAGTTCTGGATGTTGCTTTGCTTGTTGGTACGTGTGTTGTAGGCTATCTACCCCTGGTGTAGACAAAACAGAAAGTGAGTTACTCGCCTAGCTTACAGGTATCATGAAGGGTTAGGACGTGTCTTCGCGTAGATATTGCCAGTGGTTAGGTGATGCGTCCTTTAGATTCTCCACAGTTGTGGTAGAGGTCTTAATTTTCGGAATTCACGTCAGGGCTTCTACTATAGTTCTAGATTTCCAAGGAAAAATGAACTTTTGTTTCTTCCACGGAGTGGCGGTTTTGTCACAATCCTCTTAGCATGTGTGCATTTAATTGCAGAACATCCAACTGGAACCATAGGAAGAGAGAATTCTCTTGAAGAATTAGGAACTTAGCATAATTAAATTAAAATGGCCCTCAGTATTTAAGGCTCTCCTAGGAAGAAGTGGCCAAGCGACATAAGTAAACAATGCCAGAAAACGCAGTTAAAAGTTGCAACAATTTGAAAGTGGAATAACTTTTGAACTTCTGTAGATATTTCAACAAAATATCTTTAAAAGTTCAAAAGTTATTCCACTTTCAAATTTGTTCAACTTTTAATTGCGTTTTCTAGATGTTTTTTACTTTTGTTGTTTAGCCACTTCTGAGGAGAGCCTCATATACCATTTCAGTTTTTTTCAGCATCCCAAATATTAAAATTATTGTGACTCAGCTTATATCACTTCTGTTTATGAGCTTAAAGCTTTGCCATTTGAGATTCAAATAGTCTGCCCAGTTTGGTAGGCCAGCCCAGGATGTTTAGTTCCAATGCCAAAGTTCAAAATGGTAAAAGCTGCATTCATCTAGAAATTTGGTATGTAGTAGTCAGTGGTGTTAAATAGTTAGTTACGAGAGTAGTAAATAGATTACATTACATCCTTTGTTCATTAGCACACGTTTTACCTTCTCTTGTCCCTCATTGAGCCCTTTTGTGAGTAATGTTTGAATTGGTGGATTCATCTTGTTGAAATGCTTGATAGTGCATTCTATACCATGTGTATCCATTCGGCTTGAGTTCACCAGATTGAGACTCGTCCAATAACAACAGATTCGCAAAATGTCATAAATGTAAAATCATGACCTTGGCTCCATGTTAGTTTTTGCTGTAAGGTGTTTTTGCCGAACTACACGTCATTGTAGTCCAGGTTTTGCAAATAACATGGTGTTCATTTTAATAAATTGACAGTCCTTGCTATTGGAGTTCACCTGGCGAACCCAGCTCTCTTTGTACCCATTTTAAGTAACCACTGGTTGTTATCCTGATCGATAATTAGCCCTTTGTTTATTTTTCTGGCTGCCATTTTATGTTGTCTCATTCGCAAGCCAAAGATTTTGAGCTGTTTGCCTCTAATTTTCTCCACAGTCTGTCCACTCGCATGAAGACGGGTAAAATGATAGAACTTTTACTATCTGCAAATTCTCTCAACCTGCAACACACTTCCTTTGTAAAGAACACAAAGGTCTTGCATTTAAAATCTTTTCCAATTTCTCTGGTGGTTCTTTTTATTCTGGCAGGGATACTAATTTTCAGTTATTTACATATTATGTATGACCCCATTTCTCTAAATTTACTTCGAAGAAAGAGAAGTTAAAACCCTTTCATGCATGAAGTATACTTAAAAGTTTGAAAAATTTGGTGCAAAAATAATCTCAAAATTACTATTTCATAGGAGCGACCATACCATGCAATTTAACGTTCACATGTTGCCATACGGTGAAAGGGTTAAGCAAATTTTTTAAATCGAGTTATTTTTTGTGATATGGTTTGATTATGAGAAATAAAACGCTAAATTGTTTTCACAAGGTGCAAAATTAATCAGTCAGTATTGCTTTTGACCTAGCAGAGTAAGATCTGTCTGTAGTTTTTACTCAACCCTCTTTACCGTACACTTGAAAAGGCGTTTCAGGTGTGAATTTGAAACGTTGTATTTTAACATTTCCTTTCAGTGGTTTTTAATTTTACACATCTTTGGGTTTACAGGACAGCGACCTAAAGAGAGAGAGTTTGTTGAGTCCTGGTGTTCTTTCAGCTGTAACAAAATCTATAGCTAAAAGAGTACCTAGTTTAAGTCCTGCTCATTCGCCTCAGCCAGAGAAAACTGGCTCTCAGATCCCTTCCACCAGTACAACTACGACAAGTAGTTCTAGTACGACCCCTGTTGGTGGGGCAACCACTCCCGTTGCTGGAGACCAACTCGAAAACTTAGAAGATAGTATGAAAAAAGTGCGTATATTTTAATGGCTTCAAATTTAAGAATGGGTTGGGGGCTTACAATTTTGTTAAAATAAAGTGTAAGTCCTTTAACCATTACTTCAGTAGCATGACAATTTTGGAGTTTGTGTGGAAGTATATATATATATATATATATAATATATATATATATATATATATATATATATATATATATACGTATATACCTTCTCATTTTCATTTCATTTTCATATGCTTAACCCTTTCGCTGCAGCGAATTTCGTAACGCTAAGAATTTTGGAACCGTATATATACAGGCCACCCGCAGCGAAAGGGTTAAAAGAAGTAAACTGAACCTTATAACTGACGGTCATTCATTCTCGAAGGCTCAGGAAGATGCGGCTGTTTTACGTTCACTTGTAGTTCCTCTGGAAGAAGAAATAGGAGCTCTTAAAGAGAAAATAAGAGAACAGGACGCTCAGCTTAGGATGCACGAGTCACAAGAACAGATGGCTATCAAAACGGCGGATGTTCTTGCTCCATTGTTCCAGGGGAAATCAGCGGAGGAGCTGGTTCAAGAGTTAGATGACAAGGTTTGATATTTATAACTATATGTTAATGTTCCCTTTTTCTATCTATGACTGGTACAGTATAGGTTAATACTAGGGGCACTCAATATATTTTGCCCCACCCTTTTTTCTTAGCTAAATAATAGGCCATGGGGCTGAAATGTCTTTTGGGCCGTAAGTTTGAACTTTCTGTGCTTCACATAACTGGATTTTTCCAGTTTGAACCTCCCCTCCCTGTATAAAACCGCTTTTAAACGCCCTTGTATAAAACCGATGGTTAACGCATTCGAAAATGGCGTCTGACAGTGATGTGCGTCGTAAACAGCGCTGTTATCGAGTTCTTAACTGCGGAGAAGGAAACAGTTGGAAATATTCACAAACGTCTACAAAACGTTTACGGGGATACTGTTGTTGATCGAAGCACAGTTGGGCGCTGGTCTAAACGTGTGAGATCATCGGAGAGAGGGAGAGCCAGCCTCGATGATGAGCCACGCAGCGGTCGCCTGGCATCGGCTGTGATATCTCGCACTGTGCAACGTGCTAACAGCATCATTCGATCAAATCGGCGCGTCACATACAAGGAGCTATCAATGGAGCTAGGAATTAGTGAAGGAAGTGTGAATACTATAATTCAGCAACTGAGATACTCAAAAATGTGTTCACGGTTTGTTCCTCGCCAACTGACTGAAGATCACAAAGCCCAAAGAAAAGAAATTGCTTCTGAGTCGTTGGTTCGATACGAAACAGAAGGGGATGACTTCCTTTCACGAATTGTGACTGGGGATGAGACTTGGGTACACCACTTTGATTGGAGAGAAAACTGGAAGACGTCCTTCTTTTGCACCGATAACGCAAGAACACACAACAGTTTGCAAACAAGAGAGGCCATCACAAAAATACGCTTGACTGTGTTACCCCACCCTCCATACATCCCGGATCTGGCACCTTCAGACTTCCATTTGTTTGGGCCAATGAAGGATGCTATTCGTGAAAGTAAGTTTCAGAGTGACGATGAGGTTGTTGAGGAGGTTAAGAGGTGGCTCCAGCAGAACCCAGCGGACTTTTACCAGCAAGGAATAAAGGCCCTTGTTTCGAGGTGGAGGAAAACCTTAGAAAAGGATGGAGACTATGTGGAAAAATAAAAACTTAAAAAAGGTATGTAACTACTTGTGTACAAAATTTCTGGAACTTACAAGGACACTTGGAAAGAAAAAAAAGAGGTGGGCCAAATATATTAAGTGGCCCTCGTATATCCCCAACCAAATAAGTATGGAGGGGCTGTATTAGATTGAACTAGTCCGTTCGTTTGTGTGTAGCACTTTCTTGTCCCCGTCTTAACTTTTGAACAGCTCAACATAAATTGATAAAACTTCATACATATATGTATCATTACAATACGTGTCGCGAGCAAGAATCAGGTCCTCACGTCAAAGGTCCAAGTCACAAATATGTCGTTACGACATACTTCTTCTTTACTTTAAATTAGTCCTCAGACCTAAATTCACATTATGCCTCCCCAATGTCTTATACTTGCTTCATCTTAAACAAGCTCTTCAGTCAGCGAACATAAGATGGACTACTGATTGAAGCTCGTTTCCAGGCTCGTTAGAATAGTGAAAGGAAAGTCCTATTTTCAAACCTACAAACATTCATAATGACTCCTTCAAATGGGGCGTGCTACCGAAGTCTATAAATGTTCCAATTTATAGTCCTGCCATATTATTGACTCAGGCGTTAATTAAACTTCAACAAGCCCCCAGAATTCTTTCCAGTTGATAGAATTTTCAAAAACGTCTTAAACCAATTCCAACAAAGCAATTTAGAGTGGGAAATGTATTATCATCATTATTGTTATTATTATTATTATTATTATTAGTAGTAGTAGTAGTAGTAGTGTTTCATGGTCTTCATTTCTTGCCTTTTAATCCAACGCTTCTACCTTCAATCGCTCTCTCCTTACCCTCTTTGTTCTCGCCTTTTCCAGCCTTTCTATTGATAGACATTTCCTGACCGTTTTTTATCGCGTCTGACAATGGTCATAGCTTCAGCCGAAAGCTTATACATAAATTATGTATATTCTTGTATGAAAGTTTGGTTTTTTAATACCAGCAAGACTTTACTCCAGATTCTCGATGTATTTAAATTTCGTCTCTTCAGTTACGAGGCGTAAAAAACACATTAGAAGTGGAAAAAGCTTCGAGAGCTGATCTCGAGCTGTATACAGCCATTCTGAACACACAGAAAACGGCGTTGGCCGATAATGTTGATAGACTTCGAGAACAGCTAACGGAAGTGAGGCAGGTAAGTGATAGTTGAATCAAAATCTATAAACGTTATCCGTAAGTGATTATGTCCCTTAATGGATAACGTATTCATTCATAAATATTCATACTACGAGCGATTTTACTACAGCGACGCTGTTTCAAAATGCACTTCTGTTCTTTATAGAGCTGTTAATTACATTCCATTTAGAAAACATGAAGCCACTCGGGCCTATCGAAGAAGTTTTCCAAGCCAGATAAACTATTTTAATATCCTTTTTTCACAGCTGATAATCAGGTGACAGTAAGCTCCACCCATTATCGCTATGACGGGTTATTAAAGACGTTAGGGGACTACGTGTTCTGTAGAGCTTGGTTGAATTCTAAGTCTCGCGGTCTTAGCCAGTCCCCAATCGATATTAGTTAATGATAGTTGATGAAACATTTGTATTTTTCAATATGGGGAAACGAGGAGTAGGAATTAACGGTTACTCTTGTGTTAATTAGCTGTATGACGATGAAAGAAAGGAGCATATGGAGTTGAAGAACACTTGGCAGAGGGCCAATGATCAGTTTTTAGAGGCTCAGAGGCTGCATTTGACTGACATGAGGCGTATTCGATCACTCCTCACTGCGGATCAGCTCAGAAAATTCCATGGTGAGTTTCGATCTTTGTTTAAAAAGACTGTTGTTGCTTGATAGGCCTCGTCTGCTCTGATGCAAGAATATCATTAGATAAATTTAGAACCTAGTTACGGTTTTAACTCCTAAGTTAAATTTGGTATTGCTAATCAAAGTTAAAAATTATGTAGGAGCACATTCCTTATGCTGAAATTTGTAACGAATTCGACACAACTATCTCCGAACTTGTAATTTTCCGAGTCATAGCATAAAAGCAGTTGTTTGGAATGTTACGAAATCGTCACAATGGTCTTTATATACACTGAGCGGCAGAAAAATCGGCCCACTTGGAATATCGCGAAAAGCAAAAAAAGTGGCAAGCTTCTGTTTATAAAAGTTTTAAAATTCGAAAATATAGTCTATGAGGCAACCAAGTAACGAGACAAAACAACGTCAGCTGCGAACACACTACCTGTAACGAATTTTCGATTTCTTTTAAGAATTTGACAGTCTGACATTCAGTTGCTCTTAGACTGCTAGTAGGCATTTGCGTTTAGTAACAGATAGACTTCTAATTCTTTTGGGTTTCAGAATTGGACATTTACAATGGATTTAAGTGCCGTGAACGTCGCAAGAGTCGTCACCCTGATTGAAGATGGTCGGAGCCAGCGTTACGTCGCCGATGCGCTAGGAATTCCAAGAACAACGGTTCGACGTGTCTACCAACGTTATGTGGAGACAGGAGAGTACACCCGAATATCAGGATCTGGAAGATCTCGCTGCACATCTGCCCGTGACGATCGTTTCATCGTCTTGAGTGTTTTGCGAGATCGTCGCTTGACTGCCACAAACGTCCGCAATGAGCTGGAAAGGTCTCGAGACGTCAGTGTATCGGAGCGAGCCGTTAGGAGAAGACTTATGGAAAGTGGCTTACATGCTAGACGTCCAGCAATGAGCCCGGAATTGCTCCCACACCAGCGCAATGCTCGTGTTGCTTTCGCTCGTGAGCATGTCAATTGGACTATGTCCAATGGGGACGAGTATTGTTCACGGACGAATCAAGATTTAATCTTCGAACATCTGATGGACGGGAAAGTGTGTGGAGAAGAACAGGAGAAAAATTCGCCCCGTGCACTTTTACGGTGAGGGTTGCTTTTGGAGGAGTCCAATTGATATTCTCACGAGCGAAAGCAACACGAGCATTGCGCTGGTGTGGGAGCAATTCCGGTCCCATTGCTGGACGTCTAGCATGTAAGCCACTTTCCATAAGTCTCCTTCCACGGTTCACTCCGATACAATGACGTCTCGAGACCTTTCCAGCTCATTGCGGACGTTTGTGGTAGTCAAGCGACTATCTCGCAAGACACTCAAGACGATGAAACGCTCGTCACGGGCAGATGTGCAGCGCGATCTTCCAGATCCTGGTATTCGGGTGTACTCTTCTGTCTCCACATAACGTTGGTAGACACGTCGAACCGTTGTTCTTGGAATTCCTAGCCATCGGCGACGTAACGCTGGCTCCGACCATCTTCAATTAGAGCGACGACTCTTGCGACGTTCACGGCACTCAAATCTATTGTAAATGTCCAATTCTGAAACCCAAAAGAATTAGAAGTCTATCTGTTACTAAACGCAAATTCCTACTCCCACTAGTGGAAGAAAAAAGTGGCACTAGCAGTCTAAGAGCAACTGAATGTCAGACTGTCGAATTCTTAAAAGAAGTTGTAAATTCGTTACAGGTAGTGTGTTCGCAGTTGACGTTGTTTTGTCTCGTTATTTGGTTGCCTCAGACTATATTTTCGAATTTTAAAACTTTTATAAACAGATGCTTGCCCACTTTTTTGCTTTTCGCGATATTCCAAGTGGGCTGATTTTTCTGCCGCTCAGTGTAGTTAAAATATATATCCTAATTTGTTTATGAAATACAGGGTGAGAGAAAAGTCTTTAAGGATTTTATACATACAAATAATTTGTTAATAATAAATTCAAATGATATCACCACCATGTATGCGATACTTTTCAAAGCAACCATACAATGCCAGGAATGACCCTAGGCTGGAACGGAAGATGGCTTGGGCGGCGAGGAGGTCCCATCGAGTGGCCAGCCAGATCACTTTAACCCCATGTGATTTCTGGCTTTGGGTTTACTTGCGTGACAAAATTTACACTCCTGTTTTCATCTATCCAAATGTGAATGCCCTTGGTGGCCGCAGAATAGATGAAGAACTGAAAAGGATCCCACTTCATACGTTCAGAAGAACAATGAAGAGTTTCACAGAGAGAATCCACAAATGTATCATAGCGGGTGGAGAATTCTTTGAAGATTAAATTACAATTTAACAAAATATTTGTATGACTAAAATTCTTATAGACTTTTTGTTTGATTTGTTTCATCATTTGAAAACTTATCTGTATAGTGTTGTTAACTAAATAGTTGTATGTATAAAAATATCCTTAGACTTTTCTCCCACCCTATATATGTATGGACAACTGTAATTGGTAGTATATAAATGGCATTACAAAAGTATTAAATTGAGTGAAAGAAAAAGGTGTTTTTGACATCCTGAGCTATTACGAGAAATTTCAGAAATTAATTTTCAACTTGGGAATAGTGAACACACTTCTAGTATCTGGAGGAAATTATTATTATTATTATGTGACTATAGAAGCGTAAGAAAGTTATTAACCCTTTGTCGGACAGTGTAACTTTACTGATTAAGCAAACGTCTCTTAATAGAAGCGTAAGAAAGTTATTAACCCTTTGTCGGACAGTGTAACTTTACTGATTAAGCAAACGTCTCTTAATAGAAGCGTAAGAAAGTTATTAACCCTTTGTCGGACAGTGTAACTTTACTGATTAAGCAAACGTCTCTTAACCCTGTACTGCACAGAGGTCTTTCCGAGACTGAATAAAATCGTCTGGCGTTAGCTAGAACAAAATCAGTAAAGTCGCACTGCGCGATAAAGGGTTAAGAACAGGTTCATGTAAAGACCAGTTTCTTGCACTGGTTTCGTGATTGTAGATTAAAGTTTATGCGAAGTACGTAGATTAAAGGTAACATTTAGAGAATAGAAAGAATGGTTAAAGAATATATGAAGTAAAATATTATACACTACAAAATATGAAACCGTAAACGAGTATTGCTCGTAAAGAAATTGCTCTGCGCACTCTCTTTGGGGTAAATAGTTTTAAATTAACATAAAATAAACCTTGACCAAATGTTTGCTCAGAAACAATTGGTAATTTGTGTGTTAAGGAGTGAAGGAAGAATATATGTATGACTGAAATTATGACGTACTTGACATTGGAGGAATAAGGCCTTTTAAATGCGTGGTAGCAAGTAATAAAACGGAATATGAAATGCATTTTTGGTGTACTTATAATATTACGTTGGAGAGGAATTTAGCGTGTATAGGACCTATTAAGTGAGTAATAACGCCGTTTCTGACTGAAACGGTAGCTCTTTACACGAGAACTTTTGTAATTTGTAACTTTACATCAAATTGTCGATTGCTTGTGACTCGATGTTAATCTTCAGTTTACCTTTTCAAAGAATTTCAGCGATTGGAGAACAAAGAGGAAGAAAGCATACACAAGTCAAAACTAAATCGGGAGAACATTGTTGGGGAGGCAAGTTCAGACATGTCTTCTCAGTCCCCCGTTTTTGAGAAGATTCACCACGGTGACTTGTCTCATTCTCAGGAGGAATTAGAGGTACTCTTCATATCACATGATATAGTCTCAGTACTGGCTCTCACTTTTAAGTCAGTCATTACAGACTGGTCACTTCTTATTGTTTTCATTGTATAACAGATGAAGCTGTTTTCTTATTTTTCTGTTCTAACTTCTAGGAAAAGTGAGGCATTGTGCCTAATCCAGTATATGCTTAAATGTATTCGGTCAAAACTCGTACTATTATGTACAGTTGCGGAAATAAATAAGTTCGACCAGAAATATAAAATTTTTTAAACCAAATTACTGATCAATAATGATTCAGTTTTTGAAATTTTTTTTAGTCACCAAACTAAAGAAAATATCCACAGAAAAACAGGATACTGTTAATTAGTAATTTTTTATGCTTTGCAGAAATTTTTAGATAAACTTTTTTCCGTAACTGTACATGGAGCCATTAGGATTATTATAAGTTGCCCTTTTTTAAATAAGCTTTACAATTCTAGATTCGTCATAGAGAGGAGAGATTTTGAAAAAAAAATTGTCATCTTAGATTGTACGACATTTCGCGATCTGTGGATTAGATTAAGAGAATAACGAGGCTAGGTTAGGTGAAATTGGGGTAATAAAATGACACCCACCCACCCTTTTTCTCCCGCCCCCCTTTCAGAAACTAAGTAGTGACGATACGGTATCGACGTTACTTGATTCGTACGAAGGAACCGACAGTCTGGATGAAGAAGTGAACAAAAGCACTACGAACATTCTCATTTCTAAATACAGCCCTGAGAAAATGCCGCAGTTAACGGATGATCAGAAAAAAGCCTTATCTGGTTGGTTGACTTTTCAAAAAAATTTTTGGTTATTAGTTTAAAGTTGTGTATCATGAAGATGTTGACTGAATAGGGAAGTAAAAATGTACATAGTTTATGTAATTATCAGTGAGATCATTTTTATATTCGATTCGTATCGGAACTCTGAAGGATGCTGCATCAATAGATGAGGTCTTCCTAGGAAGCAGTGGCTAAGCGACAAATGTAAAAGGCGCCAAAAAAAATACATACGAATTAAGGTTGTACCAATTTGAAAGTGCCACTTTCAAAATGGTACAACTTTAACTCGTACGTATTTTTGGCGTCTTTTACTTTTGTCGCTTAGCCACCACTTCTTCCTAGGAGGGTTTCGTATGAAGCAGAGAGAATTTTTACATTATTGGCCAACCATACAGAAATCGGGGGAGATGAAAGCCGCAAAACCGGTACCTTTGTGACTGATTCAGACACTGACAGTTTGGGCCATTTGAATGTTTCTTCCAACCAACGAGTTGTTAGCGAGTTTGAATGGAGGAAACTTCAGGAAGAAATTAAGAAAAGTCGGTCCAGAATGGCCGACACCTGTCCGCTTTGTCTGGGCTTCGAGTCCCAGTTAAAGAAGGTACGTGATATCGTATTAAAAGATAACAATTAAAACGTGCGTTATTAATATTTTACAAAATGAGTGACCCGTGTGCTTATGTGGAGGGTCTTTGCCGCTCGATCTTTCCCTTCAAAAGCGTAAATTTGGTTACCAGATTCAAATTGATTTGAAAGAAAGCGAGAAAGAAAGGTCGACGTTAGAGAAGGCAAATGCGAGGCAGAGGGAAGACCTTGAAAGAGAATCTCTCTACAGAAAGCAGACGGAAGCCCAATGGAAACAGAAGGCGGAGGAATTTGACAAGAAGGTAACCTTTTCTCTTAATTATTATTGTAATAATAATTTGAAGTAGGATTTTAATCTCCAAAACGTTTGTTATCGTAACTTTATTTTTCGTAGGAGAAAGATGTTCAGACACTGGTAGACAAGTTGACGAGTAGACACTCTCAAGTAGTTTCCTGGTCCAAGAAAACGGTGCATATTATGGAAGAAAAGCTGAAAAGCTCGACTGAAAATAGAGAAACCGTACACGCAGAACTCACGAGGTACAGTTGCGTTGGAGCTATCATTACGAAGGGATACGTTGTAGCCACGTCACAACACCGCTTCCCGTTAAATCAGCGTAAAGTTGTTGGTTCTCTCCGTTACGAGTATGATGATGACATTAGATAAATGTAATCACGGGTCTTTATCAGGCAAATATTCTCTTTTCTATACTAATTTCACTACTAAAGCGGCTGCGGGCTGTTTACGGGATGGCCGCAAGTTTTGCCGCTGTATTCTTATTCACGCTTAAATTTAATGTAAATAATTAGAAAATTAGAAGTCTGTTTGAAAATAATTGCAATTTGAGTGGGTAAATGGCAAAACAAGATTCTTATCTGGCATTGTATTAGTGTAATGATGGGGTTGTTTAACCTCCTTCGCAACATCTAAGGTCATTTGACGGAGGGGACCTACGGCTTTACGTGGGATCCGAACCACGGATGGCTACATAGTCTGGACGCGGAGGACAGTCTCCCATCCAACTACTATCCGACCCAATGTTGCTTAACTTCGCTGATCAATGGGAAGCGGTGTTATGATGATGTAGCCCTGGCATTGTATCATTTTACATAAAAAAAAAACGTCCGGTTAATTCTTCTACTCGTAAACAAGTAAAATAATATAGCTCAAACATACACCAAGAACTACACGCGTCTTATTTAATTTGAACTTTTTCATTTAGGCTTCAGAAAGAGAATGACAACTTAATTGGGAAACACAGTCAACATTCTCAGGAACTGCAAAATGAAATTATTAATCTGCCGGATACCATGGAGGTAAGCTCACCTTAAAGATGGAGGACGTAGTTCAGACATTGAATTCAGCGGGTGTAGTTAGTGTACTCAGTTATGTGAATTAAGGTGATTACTGAGTACGCACTTGATAAAATTACATTTTTCAATTGAAAGGGTATGCAGCTGCTGCTATTGCGGTATAGAGAGGATGTGATTGCTGCCAAAGTTGCCAAAGAACAAATGGAGGAGACTTCAAACTCCCAAATTCTCTTCCTCAAGGACCAGGTCAGTTTAAGAGCTTGTGAGAAATTATTTCCTTTCAAAACTGCTGAAGAGAATTCATAAAGAATTATTATTATTTATATTAAAAGTTCTTTAGTTGAGAAGCGGGAATGATATTAGTAGAGCCACTAACCTAATATTCACTCGCTTTCACTTTAATCATAATTTTGTTTTTATTTATACGCGATGGGACGCAGGGCGGACATTTTTCTTAACTTGGTCGAATACGCAATATATATCTTCATGACGTTATTGACCTTGATATTGCGACACCAGAGAGATTAATACCAATAACTCGCTTACTTCCGCATCTTCATTCTGGTATCAGTTCCATTCTTGACAGACATTTCTTTTTGGAATGTTCTTTCAAAACCGATAGTGGTTAAAAAGCCCGCTAAATATCATCGTTTCTCACTTCAGATAAAGAAAGAATATACGTAGTAGAGAGGTAGTGAAAAAAAATTACTGGATACATTTAGCAAAAGGAGGAAAATGAGTTAAACTGTTAAGTTGTAATGAATACGTCGAAAAACGAGAAGGTTGAAAGATGTGATGGACGAATGTGTGAAGCGCAATGATCGTAGCGAAAGGATTCGAAATCTTTTCTAAATTCTTTAAATGAAGCATTGAATGTAAGCCTTTGCTCGAGTACCCAAACTTTCCTAGCAGTGTACGAATAGAATCTTTATCATGTATTCACCCTTAAATTACTGTTTTACTGTTGTCACGTGAACATTATTATTCATTGCTTGCATGAAACGGAGAAGGGTTTTGCGCTTCATATTCTTAATGCCAGTGTTTAATGTCTGGGCAAAATGGGGTATTTGGTGCAACACTTCAGTTGTTAGTGGAAAAAGATCGATGGTCTTAGCCTAAATCGGTAAATTAATTCATTTTTTTGGGTGAAATAAGAATTTAGACAGCTTGAAAAAGGAAACTATTAATGGAATAGTCAAAGAAGGGGTAGTAATGAAGATGTCGGTAGTGTGTCATGGCCAGGGGCGTGTTTAGCTATCGCGGGGCCCATTGGTTCCGTGAACACGCATGGAAACCATAACAATATATGAATATAAATGCATACTACAATTTACAGGGTTAATCATGACATACAGTGTGGTAGACTCATCTGTTTTAAATATCTTCTCCCTACAAAAAATAAGGTCGACAATATGAAATTTTTTTTAAAATTATACTAATAGTATATATATATTTTAGTTAAAATAACATGGCAGAATATAAGAAATAGTTGGTAATATGAATAAATGCAGGGTTTCTTGTACCAAACAATTGAAATAATTAGCGATTTATTTTAAAATAATTTTACATTTGACAGTTTGACGACAATAATGTCCTGAAAATTGTAACACTTACAGTTAAGCAAAAAAATCAACATTTTTTTTAACAAACATATCGGCAAAACAAAGACGAAAGGCGATCGTGCCATCTTAAAAGCACCCAGCGGTACGTAGATGTACCATATGTATCAAGCTTTTTATGTTGTCATTCAATAGAAAAACACACACACATACAAAAACACTATACGTACGACGTATCTTCCCCTCACAGCGACAAATCAAAAACTGAACGCTGGAAACATTCGGCATCTTTAGGCCTACCTCTCTTGCCGCTACGGGCGAGACTCGGAGTTGCCAAATGGCAGTTAACTTGTTAGGAAAATTCTGTGCCAATGTAAATATAGAAAAGGCAATAATAATACTGTACGTTATACGTAAGAAATAGTGTTGAAACTTGAAAGGATAATCAAGTAAGGAAAATAAAAAAAAAACTTGGAGGAAATCAGTGTAAAAACAGCAATTCATCAGCAGGATCAGTTATTACCTATATGTAAAAATAAATGTGCAATAATAATGTTATTTTCCAACCATTTTCAGTTTTTCTTGATATCACTGTTTCCACTTTCCAAAAACCTATATCTAATGACACAAAATCTGATCTAATTTTATATAATGAGAATGAAAATGAAAAGGTTTATTGGCAGACTATTGTCCATATGACAAATATTATTAGTACAATGACAGTTCATATACCAAGGATATATATATATATATATATATTTTTTTTTTCCCTTTAATTTACCGCCGATTCGTACCTAGTGAAAGTGGTACATACCTCGGTGAGGCAGTGGGTGGGTGGTGTTACTGAGTTGACGATGGTAGACTAGGGGGGTGAGTAAGGTTCAGTTGCAAGTTGCTGGATAGTGGGTAGGAGGGGTATGGTCTTAAACCCGATGAAGCAGATGGGAATAAGTGAAGAAAAGGAAAATCGCTTCCGCTGAAAAATGGGGGCCTTCGTCGAGTATGAATTGTAGACGCTCGGGTATGGGAGTTTTGGTCAAGAGAGGGAAACACCTGCGACGAAGAGCGGGCAGGTTTGGGCATTCGATCAGGAGATCTACAGATCTACAGAAGCTAAGGCTAACAAAGACCCTAAGATCCACTCTAAGGTTAGCCCGAGAGGAAGGAAAGAGTAGGGGGTTAAGAGAAGAAAATAAGGGGTTAAGTAAGTAGCAACACCTATCACTCATGGGTTAACATTCATTCAGAAAAAGATAAAAAAGACTCGCCATCATCATCATCCGCCGGCCACTACCGACAAGTCAGAAAAATAGTCGGAGAGAATAGGAGAGGTGTGAAAGATGAAAAGAAGTAAAATAAGAACGCTCACAAACCATGCAAACACAGTCTTAACTCAGTCATACCATGCAAACTACAGACATGCAAGTAAAGAGAGTTACAGACATGCAAGTAAGGAGAGGATAAGAAAAAAAAAAAGTAGGTAAAGTTAAACAAAAAGTGGGTTAGTTTACTCTACGAGCTACATCTACGTTCATGGTAGTCTAATTTTTTTTTTAATTTTATTGCTGGCATTAATCGTCAACAGACTCATCCATCGACCACCATCCCAGAGCTCCTGTTACTAATTGTTTTTTATTTTAAACAACTTTAATATTTTTAAAATGCCTACCTAAACGGTTCTTAAACATATTAACGCTGGTAGAGTGAACGACTGACGCGGGAAGATTATTCCATTTATCAATTACTTTAAACGTAAAGAAGTTTTTAGCGATATTAGTAATGAAACGTCTGCCACGCAACTTAAATCCGTTATTACGAGTATTGCTATTATCGAAAGTGAAGAGTTTGTCAAAAATTTACGTTATCGATGTTATTAACGATTTTGAAAACTTCAATAAGCTCCCCCCTTAATCTCCTAGTTTCGAGTGAATGTAAGTCTAACTCTTTTATCCTATCTTCATAAGGCTTGTTGCGCAATGACGGAATTAGTTTCGTGGCACGACGCTCAACCCTTTCTAACCTATCAATATCCTCGCGCAAATACGGGCACCAAAACTGAACGGCATATTTTAAGTGAGGCCTGACTAGGGACTTGTAAAGGGGCAATATAATATCCTTCGATTTAAATTCGAAATTACGCGCTATGAAGCCTAACGTCCTATTAGCTTTTGCGCAAGACTCCAGGCACTGGTTCCTAACTTTTAAATCCTTAGATACGCGTACGCCTAAATCTACTTCCTCGTCAACGCTCGCTAACTCTCTATCAACCATCGTGTACGTGTATTTATTGTTACGAGAACCTACATGCAAAACTTTACATTTGTCTACGTTAAATTGCATCTGCCACTTATCCGTCCACTCCATAATCCTATTTACATCGTCTTGGAGCCTATTTCTATCGTCCTCGTTAACCTTACCTCCTATTTTAGTATTGTCCGCGAATTTTGACACGTTACTAGTCAATCCTACATCTATGTCGTTAATGTAAATTACGAATAGCAATGGGCCTAACACTGAACCCTGTGCGACACCGCTACCTACATCCAACCACCCCGATTCAATACCATTAACAACGACCCTCTGTCTCCTAGCACGAAGCCATTCCTCTAACCAGTTAGCTACCTGACCGCGTATACCGTGCGCTTTAACCTTCGCAATTAATCTTCAATGCGGAACCGTATCGAACGCCTTTTTAAAATCTAAATAAATAACGTCAGCCGCTCTATGCCTATCGTATTCGCGCACTATTTCGTTATAAAATTCTACAAATTAGTTAAACAAGATCTATGTCGTCGAAACCCATGCTGACTACTATTAATCAAATCTCTACTTTCTAAGTGATCGATGATACGATCCCTAACTACGGACTCCAAAAGTTTACCTACAATTGACGTTAAGCTAATGGGCCTATAATTACTAGGTACCGTGCGGTCGCCTTTTTTAAAAATGGGCGTGACGTTAGCTAATTTGAAGTCTTCAGGAATAATCCCCGTTTCGAGTGACTGATTAAAAATCTTCGTTAAGGGGCCTACGATAACGTCTTTCAAATCTTTCAAATGTCTGGGATAAAAAGCGTTAGGGCCTGGAGCCTTGCTAACTTTTAGCCTATCGATATAATGCGCAATTTCACCCTCGTAAACAGTTATTTCATCCAAAATAGTCTCGCTACTAAATGGAACGATATCGTCCACGTCGGGGACATTATTTACGTGTTCTATGGTGAAAACTGTCGCAAAAAAGTTATTGAAAATACCCGCCATCGCCTGAGCGTCAGAAGCCAAAGCGCCGTTAACATCCACTAGAGGACCTATGTTATCTTTTATCAGCTTACGATTATTGACGTATTCAAAAAACTTTTTTGGATTACACTGGGGAACAAAAAAAATTTTTTTCTTGGTGCCTGAGATTTTAGACCTTATTCTGGATATTTTCATGCCACTGATTCAGAAAATATCATCCATTTTGTTCTAGCAGCTCTAGTTTTTGAGATATTGCATACGTCTTTACCTACTTTATTACCCTTCTGGAACGGTATTATGAGTTGCTCGTAAATCTAAATGCATCTGTATAATTAAATTGTAGCTATGATTTTGCTGTTTTGCATGTGTATTGTACATGTACTAACGTGAATTCTTTCCTGTTACAGGTGTTGACATGGCTTCATCACGAAGAAAGTGTTTAAATCATCCAGATGTGTTTTGTTTTATCTGCGGAGAGTACACGTTCATTGAACAGAGAAAAACTATTACTGATTTTGTGAAAAAAGCTTATTTTGCCTATTTCAAAGTACAACTAGGGGACCAAGATAAGCCATGGGCTCCTCATGTTGTGTGTAAAACGTGTACGGAGCATCTGCGGCAATGGACCAACGGAAAGAGGAGGTGCCTGAAATTTGGTATACCAATGGTATGGAGAGAACAGAGAAACCACAGTGATGACTGTTACTTTTGTTTGGTGAATATAAAGGGCATCAATGGACGTAACCGGAGTAAATGGACGTATCCTGACATAGACTCAGCTAGACGGCCTGTTTCACATTCAGATGAGATACCTGTCCCATCATTCAGCCATCTTCCAGAGCTCCCTCAAGAAGATGATGAATCTGCTACTGACAAAGAAAGCATATGTGGGCAAAATGACAGTGATTTCGAAGGACCGTCATCAGTTGCAGAAGGTTTTAGTCAACACGAATGAAACGACCTCATAAGGGACTTAAGTCTTTCGAAGAAATCGTCTGAATTGTTAGCTTCCAGGCTGGGAAAAAAATTTACTGCTGCCGGGAACCAAAATCACGTTATATCGCGACAGAGAAAAGGATTTACTGCCCTTCTTCTCAAAAGAGAACGATTTAGTTTTCTGCAACAATGTGCGCGGATTGCTGATGAAAATGGGCATATCGGAATACACACCAAGTGAATGGCGGTTATTCATAGATAGCTCCAAACGGAGCCTAAAATGTGTCTTCTACACAACGGCAACAGATACAGATCAATCCCAATTGGTCACTCAGTCGGTATGAGAGAAGAGCACGGGACAGTCGCCCTAGTCCTAGAAAAGATATCATACCGAGACCACCAATCGGTGATCTGTGTGGATCTGAAGATGGTGAATTTTCTCCTGGGCCAGCAGAGCGGGTACACCAAGTACCCGTGCTTTATATGTCTCTGGGACAGTAGAGCTAAAAATGAACACTGGGTGAGAAGACAGTGGCCTCTGAGAGAAAACATGGTGGTTGGAGAAAAAAATATCATCAAAGAAGCTTTGGTTGACAGAGAAAGGATCATATTGCCACCACTGCACATCAAACTAGGTTTGATGAAACAATTTATAAAGGGTTTGAACAGAGATGGGACGTGTTTTGGCTACATATGTAGAAAATTTCCTGCGCTGAGCATGGAAAAGCTGAAGGCAGGTATTTTCGATGGACCGCAAATCCAGGAACTCATGAAAGACCCGCGTTTCCAAGATTCAATGGACAACATTGAGGCACGTGCGTGGTCATCGTTTAGTATGGTTGTGAAGAATTTCCTTGGGAACTATAAGGCCGATAACTACGGTGAACTAGTGGAGAATATGCTCTCTTCTTTTGTAAACTTGGCTGTAAAATGAGCATCAAACTGCATTACCTCCACAGTCATTTGGATCGTTTCCCAGATAACCTCGGTGATCTAAGCGAGGAACAGGGTGAACGATTTCACCAAGAACTAAGGACCATGGAAGAACGGTACCACGGACGATGGGATACTCACATGATGGCAGATTACTGCTGGAGCATCCAACGCGAATGTCCTGGCACATCTCATCGCAAGAAATCTCAGAAACGCGGTTTATGTGAGATGTCTCAATGAAAACTTTTTTTGCCGTTCGTGTCTCAAGCTTGTTTGAATTTAATAAATATTTTTCGTACCTTATGCTTGTTTGATGTTAATACACTATTTTTGCTGACATTCATCATACTTTTGTATTCAATTGACAACAACAGTGATTGCCAGTCAGCAATTATATAATATTATATACATTATATAGAAATATATAAAGATATATATCATATCTTGATAAGCAGAGCTGATGGAGAAAAACTAATGTCATTTTTAGAATCAGCGACCTCAATATACCCAGAAACAGGTCTAACATCTAAGTCACCAAAAGTTGTGTTCCCCAGCTATAAGTATCTCTAAATTACGCTTAGCATTCCTAACTGATCTTTTAACCTGACGTCTAAGCTCGATATATCTATTAAAGTTAGCTGCCGTGCCATTACACTTAAGTCTATACGCTCTGTTACGCTCGTTTATGAACTCGCCTATTTCCCTAGTCCACTACTTGGGCCTACGAGGAATAAACTTCCTTTCAATATTCACAACTTTCTTTAAACGCCTCCCAATGCAAATTTGTCATTACCCATAAATAAGTTATCCCAGTCCACTACTCTCATCCTATCCGCAAAACTATCAAAATTAGCCCTACGAAAATCAGGGACTTCTATTACGTTACTATTCTTAGTGTTTTCTATCAATAACTTAAACCTAAGAATTTGATGATCACTACATCCTAAACTCTCGCCTACTTCTAAACCTTCGACTATATTTTCGCCGTTCGTCATCACCAAATCTAAAATATTGTCACCGCGCGTTGGTTCAGTAACTATCTGTCGTAAAAAATTATCCATGAACTAATCAATCTCAAACCCTTCTCATTACCAGTAAAAGTCTCGTAATTAACATTAGGGTAATTAAAGTCTCCGACGATTATACTATTCCGATTGTCAATAAAGTTACCAAGAAGTGAGTAAAATCTAGTATCGGTGTCGAAGGGTTGAACGGGAGGTCTATAAACAACAACAAAATTAAAACTAATACTACGCGCCCTAACTTCAACGCATATCGCACGGTATTTAACCACGTTTCAGTGATAGCAACTATATCGTAGTTGCCAGAATAAATTATCGCCTTAAATTCGTTTAATTTATTTCTAATACTACGCGCGTTACAATAAAAGACGTTTAAGTTATTTTTTACCACGGGCCGGCGTTTTAAACTATTTTTCACGTCTGGCCCGCGTTCCCCGGACCCACAACGTTTAAAGAAGGCTTCGACCTATACAGCTTTCGCACGTTTTCGTCTATTAACCTACCTAGCCTAGCATTACCTATTTCATTAAAATGCACCCCCATCTTTTACAAAAAGGCTAGGATCACTGAATTCGGACCACAGCTTTACGAAGGGTACATTTTCCTCAGCACAAATCTCTTCTAATTTATTATTCAAAAATATTGTTTTTGACGTAATCCTAAGACCCAACCCGTGCCTAGGGGCAATACCTAGAACTAAAGACCTATCTGACCTCGCCTTCAGGGACCTAATTAACCCCTTATATCTCCAAAAGGTCAGGCACTCTCGTATCGGGCCTATACTAGTCGTTGCCTCCTACCATCGTCACCAACATCGAGTGACGGGAGCAACGTCAATCCTATCCACTTCGTCACGAACTCTGTCAACCCTGGCCCCTGGGAGACAGACCTTCCTCCTCTTGGTTGGATGCCGTTCAACGAACTTTGTCCATGTGGCGCCCTAAAGAGTCCCCAATTAAAATAGTTTCCCCCTCATTCACGTCCCTTTCCAAATGGGCGAAAGGGTTCGAAACTTCGATAGGGGGGGGATTTCTATCACCTAACGTACGCGGCCTAGCTCCACCCTTAACTTCTCTAAATCCCTCCCCATCTACTACTATCGGACCAACCTTAACCCCCTTCCTCAACTCTATCCAACCTTCCCGACAAGCTACCTAAACTAGAAATTAGATTACGCACCTCACCCTTCAAATTACTAACGTCTTCAACGTTATTATTGGTTCGGCTTTCGTCAACCGTAGCCCTACCCCTGCCCTCATCAAGCGTTGCAAGTCTTTCCGTTACCTCACGTACACTGCGTTTTATGTCAACTATTTCCTCCATTAACTCGCAAAAGAAACAAACTGATCTCTCGGTAATCGCCATAGGACCGCCGTTATAATCTTTAAATTCCGAATACCACCGGTTTACCCTACACCTAACACACGACGCTTTCTGCGGCGGCATCGCGCAGTTAAAAATTAGTTTATAACCGTCTCAAGTTTAAGTTAAATTAAGCCGGCACGCTATGAAAACTTCTAAATCGCTAAAAACCACTAATATTCAATTACTTAACTATAACTATGTGAATATAAACGCAAGTATATAAAATTCAAACTTTCCAAAAGTAAAATTATTAGCAATATGCAAAAGTAGATGCAATATCAGAGCACTCAGGAAATGCGTCCGTTCAGTACAGAGTCTGGCTGACGAATGATGAGATGTACGACAGTGATACGGGTATGGCAGAGCGGTGCTGGCGATTTAGCCATAAGGTGACCATGAGTAATGCGTGTGTGTCCTAGGCGGAGACGAGCTAGAATCACTTCTTTATGGCGAGACCGGTGGAATGAGGAGCCAGTATCCTAATTGCGGTTTGATCTGTTTTGTGTGGCCTGGTCCCACTCCCGTTGCCAGATGGAACGGACAGTCGAGAAGAAGTCGGAGAAAGGGAGGGGCCCGGAGGAGGCCGGCAGTAAACAGCCCGTCTTTGCCGTGCGGTCCGCCGCCTCGTTACCCTGGATGCCATGTGCTGGGACCCAACAAAAGGCGATTGTCTTGTGTCGGAAGGCTGTTAAAAAGTGGAAGGTTTGCTGGATGGTACAGGCGAGCGGGTGAGGGGGATTAAATCGCTCTAGGGAGAGAAGTGCGCTTTGGGAATCTGAATAAATGACGAAGGAGCTGGCAGAGTGGGTGCGCACAATGTCGAGGGCCTCCATAATCGCGAAGAGTTCTGCCGAGAAAACGGAGGTCTCGGGGTAGGCTGACGCCTCGAGAAAACAGCTGGGCCAGTATCACCGCTGAGGCGGCCGTACCAGTCTCCGAGCGGGAACCATCTGTATAAATGGGGACTGTGTCCGGATGTTGGGTTGCGTGTTCTCGGAAGAGTGACCTGTATACCGTAGCGCTCGTGGTAGTCTTCGGTAGGGCACACAGGTCCCTGCAAAATTTGATAGGGGTGAGGAGCTAGGGGGGGTAGATGCTGTATGAAATGGGGATAACTGAGGGGGCGGGCATGTTGGAAAGGTCAAGGAAAAAGCGGACCGCTTCAGTGAAGTGCCAGCTCCGTCCCTAGGGTGGGAGTTCTGAAATCGCCGTGCATAGAAGCAAAGAGGGTAGTCTCTGTGCACGGAGGTATGTCCTCATGAGGAGCAGACCCCGTCGGAGGGCGAGAGGGAAGTAATTGCAATCCACTTGAAGGCTGGAGGCTGGGGAAGAGCGGAAAGCACCGGTGGCGAGACGGAGGCCCCTATTAAGGACCGGGTCCAAGATACGGAGGCAGGCGTTGGAGGCTGAACCGTATGCTACACTGCCATAGTCCAGCTTCGACTGGACCATGGAAGTGTAAAGGTGAAGGAGAGCGTCGGTCTGCGCCCCATGTGGTGTAGGAGAGGTGATCTAGTAGAGCGAATGGACGTTGGAGGGATTGCTTCAGGTGTTTGAGATGGGAAACCCAGTTGAGCCGTCGGTCTAGAGTCACGCCCAGAAATCGTGTGGAGGGTACCACCTCAAGAGGATTGCCGTATAACGTGACAGAGGGAACAGGAAGGGTTGCGGGTCTTCTGCTGCTGAAGGGCATACACTTGGACTTAGAGTGGAGAGGCAGAACCCCACCGACGTCGCCCACCTTTCCCTTTCCACCCGTTAGATGGCGAGCTGAATCTGCCGTTGAACGACGGACGGCTCCCGCCCTGCGAAGTAGATCGCACGGTCATCCGCGTAGATGGAAGAACGGATGGTGGGTGGAAGGCATTTTGAGACTGTTCATGACGATGGAAACGCATAGAACACTGAGGATGCTTCCCTGTGGGACCCCGTCCTCCTGCACAAAGGTGTCTGAGAGGACTGAGCCCACCCTAACTTGAAAGGTTCGGGAGGACAGGAAGCCCCTGATGAAGGTCGGCATGGCTCCGACGAGACCTGGATGTTGGAGCTGACTGAGGATTATTGTTCGACGGGTGGTGTCGTAGGCCTTCTGGATGTAAAAAAAAAATTGATAGGACGACTGTCCACTGTCGAAGGCATTCTGTATGTCTCGGCTGAGGAGCAGGAGGGGATCAGTGGTGGAGCGAAATTGTCTGAAGCCGGACTGGGTAGCCGGGAAGGAATTACTATTTTCCAGGAAGAACAATAGTCGCGTAGCGACCATTTTTTCGAAGATTTTGCAGGCACAACACGTCAGGGCGATTGGTCTGTAGTTTGTGGGATCGAGGGAGTCTTTGCCGGGTTTGGGGATAGGGATTACGTAGGCCTCCCTCCACCGGGAGGGGAAGGCGCCCTCTATCCATGTGCGGTTGTATAAGGTCTAGTTGGAAAATTTGTAAGGTAGGGTGGATGTGCTAGCTCATGCTGTAGGGAATACCGTCCGGGCCGGGACAAAGGGATCGTCGAGAGGCCAGTGCCGCCTGTAGTTCACGCATGGTGAACAACCGGTTGTAGGTGCTGTCTGTGGATGGTGAAGAGGAGCTATTGTTAGGGGCAGATACAAGGGAACTAACTGCAGAGGAAGAAACGGTGGCGAAGGTAGAAGCTAGGTGGTTTGCCACTGATTTGGGCTCGTATAGGAGTCCGTCGTTAGTCCGGAGGACCAGGGGTCGGGAGGGGACATGTCGCCTCTCGACACCCCATACCTTTTTCCAGGTGGTGGTGACGCCGGGTATAAAGGCACGCCAAGAAGCTCGGCGCGCTGTTTTCATTGTACGGCGGGCGATGGCCCTGGCCCGCTGCATCTCCGTGCGATGGATGGGGAGTCGCGTACGGTAGAAGCGTCGAGTAGCCTTGGCTGGTACGGCCTCCGTGCGCTCTGGGATCCACCAGGGTACCGGTCGGGTGCGGGGGTAGGTTGAGGATCGTGGGATGCTAGTGCATGCAGCCGCTACAACGATTGATTCGATGTACGCAATGCACTCGTCGGAGGATGGGAAGTGGGCAGTCGTAAGGGTTGTATGTGTATCGTCGTGGAAGCGGGACCAATTAGCTTTAGCAGTAATCCATTTTTCCGGTACCCGAACGGTTTGGTCGGGCCAATTGAGCGTGAGTTGAACAGGGAAATGGTGACTTCCATAGTCCTCTTGGAGGACTTGCCATGTGAAATCTAGGAGGGCATAGGTCGACACGAAGGACAGGTCTATACAGGATGGAGTACAGGTGGTGGCATGGTAGAATGTAAGAAAGCCATCATTGAGGCACTTGAAGGAGAGCTCGGTCATGATATTAATCAGGATCGGGGCCATATAGGTGGAGTGTGTGTCTCCCCACAAGGGGTAGCGACTATTGAAATCGCCCAGTAATAGAAAGGGCCTGGGGAGTTGTACCGCCTCCACCAGGTCATCGTGGGAGACTTAAGTGTGGGGAGGGAGGTATATTGAACAGACGGTGTACTGTCTATCCAGGGAAAGCCGGGTGGCAATCACCTGTAACGGGGATCGGATAAGGAGATTGTGGAAGGGGATTGCGTGGTGTATGAAAGTGGCAGTCCCCCTTCGAGTGCAGGTAGGAGACGGGGTGGTGATGTAGGAATGTCCAGTCGGGCAGGGCATGGGCCTGGTCCCCAGGATGAGCTAGAGACAGACACACACCGGACGGGAAGTGGCAATCGAGGAATTAAGGCCTTCGTAATTCGCGAATATTCCTCTGCAGTTCCAGTGTACTATTGTAGTTTTCGGGGGATCCATTATTTGATGATGGGCGATGAGTAAAGGTGTAGGGTCTTGGAGGTTGAAGTGTGAAAGGATATCTGGGGTTCGCGAAGGCGAAGGATGGGTCAGGAGTATGGCTGGCTATCTGCCGTTCACCAAAGAAGGAATCGGTCGGCCAGTCGATCTCCGCGGAGATTGCGGGGTCGAGTCGGCCGAGCGAGACCGGAGGCGTGACCCTGGGTGGTCATAGGGGGTACCATAAGGACCGGGCAGGTGGGAGGGAGGACGTGCTCAGGGTGGCTAACAGGGAGGGGGCCGGGGATTTTGAGGGGGCAGGTACTGTGGGGGTGGAAGGAGATGAACCAGAGTGTTCTCGTGGAGGGATGGAAAAAATGGCACCAGGAAGCAAGGGCAGATCCATAAGGCTCACGGGCGCAACCGAGCTCCCCTCGGCCACACCGTGTAGCTGCGCCAGGGCGCATCCACTGGATCCTCGGGGGAGAGGAGGATGTCCAGATTGGATCTCGTCGTCGGGGGTGGGTCATGTAATTCGGCAATTATTGTCACGAGTCTGGGGGGGTAGATTGGTGGGACTTGTGCGGTGGGGCAGTATGGTTCTCGTAGACGAAGTTGGCGGTGTGAGGGTCCGAGCCGTTTTCTTAGATCTAGGGGAAGAGGGAGAGACATTTTGAAAGGCCGGAGGGTTTGGCGACTCATTCCGGCGTCTCCGCCTCGTCGCCGGCTTGCTCCGGGCGGTAGGTTCGGGTGTGTGCAGAGTGTGCTGGGGGTGCAGGGTTCGAGGTGGGTGGGGCCTGGGTGTCCTGGTCCCAGACTCCTGGGGAATCTGTGGCAGGTGAGGTGTGTGAAGAGAAGGGATGGTGGGGGAACAGGAGGTCGTCGGTTCCTACAAGGACTCCCTTTAGGAGGGATGGGGAGCAGTGGTCGAGGAGGGTTTGAGCGGCAGGCCAGGCCGGCGTGCCGAGAGGACAGAGACGAGGGCAGCGGCGTAAGATACGCCCGGCCTCACCTCCCGACTCCGCACTCTGTCTCGCGCCTCTTGGAGGCTAAGGAAGTCCGCTACCTGCAGGCCTCGGACCTGCTCCTCGAACCTGAAGAACAGGCATTCGCAGAATGAAGAGGGGTGTGCGCCTTCACAATTGGAGCATTTGGGTGTGTTGGGGCACTTGTCTGGGTGAGCGATTTGTCCGCAACGAACACAGTTGGTGCGGCTGCCAGCAAACTGAGCTAACGTGTCCAAACTTGTTGCATTTAAAGCAACGGATCGGGTCTGGAATGTATGGGCGGACAGAAAACTCGCATGACGTGCGGTCTCCCATACCCCATACAATATGGTCGGGAGGGACTAAGGTATTGAAGGTGAGAAGTAGACGCGGGGTGGGGGAGGGGGGATGTGAAGCGATGGATCTTGGTGACACCCTGGGTGCGAGGTCCTCCACGAGCTCGTTCACTATGATCGACAATAGGCGGGTGACGTAAATAGTGCCTTGACTCTGGTTCAGGCGAGGGTGTGGGGAAACGGACACGGAGCATCCAAGGACCTCAGTGAGGGAGAGTAGGACTTTCGTCTCTGCGGCTAAGCGTGATTTTATGAGGAGGAGGCCATCCCTCTGCGGTCGTACATCATAGCGGCTGGAGTTGCTGCGGGCTCGGATCGCCTGAAACGTCCGTTCACAGTTGGTCGGAAGGGATCCAGAGGTAGGCCGGATCGCTAGGAGTTTGTGGATACTTAGAAGGGATAGGGTTGCTGTAGAATCGAAATGGACTGGGATATCCAACGGTCGATAGGATGGTCGTGAATGCCGACTTCCTCGTCCGCCGCGGGGCTTTCTCCGTGGGGAGGTGGGACGACGGCGGGTGAGGGGGGCATACGGGGAGAGTAAGAAGCCGGGTTTTGGAGGCAAGTCTTGGGTGGAACTTGATTTGCCCGAAGGCGGCTGAGGTGGGCTGGGGCGAGACCCCTGCTCCAGAGGGTGTACCGGTACGTCCAAGGGCATATTCAAGGTACAGGCTGGGGTCGGCAACGGTAAAGGAGAGTGCAAGTGTTCCGTTACCAAAGAGGGGTCAACCCCATCAGGATGCGGTCTTCCAGTGGTAGAGGACTCGAGGGCCTGGTTGCCCACCACCCGAGTGTTGAGAGGAGGAGTACTCCGAGTATTAGAAGCCTTAGTTGTAAACCGAGTAGAAGAAGCCATAGCAAACAAAAAGAAGCTTCATCCCCCGCGCACATCCAGCCACCACCGACTCCAACAAGGGAAAGGCGAATCGTGGGCACACACGGTCCCACCACCAATAGATGTCACGCAGGGGAGATACACCCATTCCCAGTCCCCTTGCCTAAATGGCGGCCACTCTCACCCAACGCGCGGTGAAAGATAGCAGAGACAGGGCTTGGGTTTGGTTTAAGAGCGACAAGGGTGAAGGACCACCACCTCCCTCGGATCCTCAACCAAGGTCCAAGGAAAGAGTCAAGTCAAGGAAAAAAAAAGTCAGAAAGAGTTGGGGAAAGGAGGAGAAAGAAATATAAGTAGGAGAGTAGGAGATCAGCCGGGTCCCCAAACGCGTCCAATGTTCCACGAGGGCAGAGAAAGCCCTTACATCGAATGAAGATGCATTCCCCCGTTGGCCACAGAGGGACGCGCCCTACAGCTCCGGACAAAGCAAAGGGATAGAAATATATACAGTTGATTAGAAATAATACAGTAATGTCGAAGTTAAGTGGACCTACAGACAGACGTTTTCGTACCAAGAATTCCATAGTTTGGAGGATAAACGGCAGGACTCATGGATAGCTTGGATAATCGGGTTGGTTGATTTTTTAATTCTTTGCATCAGACTGTATTGAGCAAGTCTTGTTACCTCCGGCAAGCTCGGGACATTGCGGGTAGCAAACATTTGCGAAGCTGAGCATCTCGGGGGGTAATTTATGTAAGAGTCTAAAAGACCCGTTGTACAGCAAATTTAGAGTTCTGCCAGAACCTTTTTTACAATTCACCAAGAGTTGTTGTCCGTAAATATTACTGCAGAAAGTACGAAAGAGAGTCTTTAGCTGCACTTGTACAGAACCGAAAGTTCCTTATGGTCATATTTGCTTTAGCACAAAGGTTTCGAGATTTTCTTATATCCGAGTCATCACTCAAGGAGCTGGTAATAGTTTGACCCAAATACTTAAACTCTCGTACTTCCTCAATGACTTCACCTTTCATTTTAAACCTAGGATCAGCTGGCTGCTTACAGCTTTTAGGATGAAATAAGCAGTTTCTCTTCTCTAGAGTGCGGGGCCCATTAAAGCGCGGGGCCCAGGGCACGTGCCCTAAGTTCCCCGCCCTTAACATGCCCCTGGACTCATGGCCCCACTTTCACCGATATAAAATATGATAAATTATTTATCAGTAGGCGATCCCATTCATGAATTCAGTAATCGTTTCCAGATACTTAAAGAACAGCATGAGAAGAGTTCAATGGAAGATATGCTTAATGCGGATATAGATCAGTTAAGGTAAGGATTTTTCATATTTTGTCCCGCTTTTCTTAAATGATGATTCATTCCCTTTTAGATTTTTCTTCGACACAGTTCCTGAAATTGATAATTACGTCACATTTGTAACTCTTATTTTTACTCTTTGAAATATTTTATATCGCTACTTTATGAAAGTTCATTCGGAGTGATTCGGGCAACGTCGTATCCTTCTTGCAACACCGCTTCCCGTTAGACCAGCCACGTTGCCGTAAGCGACGTTCAGGTTTTTCCGTTGCTTAGATGAATGACCGTTCTGCGCGTTCAGATGATGTAGCGACCTTTGGTTGGTTCAAATCCCACTTAAAATTGAAGGTCCCCTTCGTCACGTGACTTTTGCCATTACGTATTATTATTATTATAGTAGTAGTAGTAAAGGTAAGGTAACAGCCGTATCTCGTATACCCCGAGGAGGTGGGGGATAGGGGCCCGATCCTGGGCTATCTTAGCCAGAGTTAATTAAAGGAGGTGGCCGGCCCACCGCTTCGTCGTGATGTAATATACAGAAAAGACAACCGCCCATCTTTAGGCAGCACTGGGGCTCGAACCTACGACTCAACGGAGTCTCAACACTGCCTGGTAGAGCTCCAACCGATCGAGCCACGAGACGCTTTAGTAGTAGTAGTAGTAGTAGTAGTATCATCGAGTAATATCCATCCGCGACTAATCGTACACTCGGAGATCGACAAATATTTCCTCACTAATTTTAAATCCTAAATATTTCTGTACGAGAATGAATCGCTTTATTCCCTGATATTGCGGGTAAATCTCTCTTCCCGGAGTTTGAAGCTATTTTTGCACGTAAAAATTACTTTAATCCGCTCACAATAATTTAAAAAATTATTTCCTCAGCAGAGCTAATTCTAGAACAAGTAATTATGAATCGTATCAAAGAAAAATTACTACATTTAAGATTTTTTTTTTTTTTAAAGTTTAGAAAGAAGAAAAAAATTAGAAATATCAAATCCTAAGTTTCATTAAATAATTGTAATGTAGTTACATCTAATTATTCTTCTGATAGAATATTTTTTTTACTAATCTGACGAGATTCAGCAGCAACAATTAAAAAAAAATGTTCACCTTTTAACTTCAATATTTCAGAGTTAAAACTATTTAAAATTTCATATGAGCCTCAAATTACGGGTTGTATTAAAATTTCTTATACATCATACATTTATCTACAGGGTGTCCACAATGTCTTGTCACCCCAGTAAAATACTAACTGATTTTCGTTTTTCTCGCAGACCCATTTGAAATGCGTGATAGCAACAACTATACGATTGAATAACGCGTATTGGCTAGTAGTACCTGGGTCCATGAGCGACCACGTAATGGCAAAACCATTGAAAATATTCGTGCAGGCTTACAGGACCGAATCAATCAATCAATCAATCAATCAATCGCGCAGCTCCTCCGAAAAGGTCTTTGTTGAGATAGGAAAAGAAACTGTTCACAACAGGAACTGTAAAAGATAAACCAAGAACTGGCAGGCCATCTAAGTGATAAATGGGTCTGAAAGAAAAATGAAAATCGGATAGTATTTTATTGGGGGTGACAAGACATTGTGGACACCCTGTATACGTACATATATTCTTTCTTTGAGACAGACATAGAATGAATGTTATATCTTTGGTTTTAACTTAATGTAGTAATGAGGCCTTCCCCAACCCCCTCCTTTCATATAAAACAATAATAAATTGGACTTAGGAGAGTCTCTCATCAGTTCTACAAAAGAATTTTCGAATTTTTTTTAAAAGAATAAACTCATTTAAAATGAGTATTGAGAATGGACACCGAGGTAAATATAAAAATTATCGGTATTAATTAAATTCGGGTAACTTTGAGAGGTCTCAAACTAGACCCAAAACAATGTATAATCGTATGTTGTGAATAACCCTGTAAATACCCTTCCGTTGCTCCGTTAGAAACAATATGATACGCGAAGTCTTTCGGTGTCCAATTCTTACGTCCAATATCTATTTGTCCCGCAAACCTGTTTATGTATAGGTATATATATAATTTTCTTTTACCACAATGTCGAAAAAGCCGATTATAGTAAATCTGAATATTTATCGGTCTTGTAAATTTGGTGAAATTTAGTCGATTCGGGAACCTAAATTTTTGGAAACGTGTTAAGTAGGGTGTCCCACTTATGACCTCTTTTTTTTCAGATCCTTTGAACATACCTTTTTTCCCGTTAGAAATGGTTCACTTTTACTAAATATATAAAAAAAAAAATTCAATTTAACAATTTTTGGGTCCCCGACCCACCCCCGAAAATGGGCCCCCCTGAAAATGCTAGAAATACCCATTTTTTGTATTGTAATCAACCTAAATGAACGAGACTTTTGTCAAATATCAACATATTTCATATCAAAAGAAAGGTAATTCGAAGCTTTATTCAGTAAGGTACAAGAAACAGTAGTAGGGGTGTTACCGCCCCCCTTAGAGCATCATCCCAATGCAGCTCCGCGGCGATGGGCCTCGAAAGGATAAGACGAGTAAGAACTTTATTCATCTTATCGAATCGAAGTGGAAACAACTTGGTTAACATTAGGTTAAAATTATATAAATTAAAATACTTTTAAGGTTTTGAGAATGCTAACAAAGCCCCATAATTTTTTTTTATTTATTTTTCAAAAATAATACAAAAAAGATCTTTACCAGTAACATAAGAAAATAAAGGTTAAAACAAAAGGAAGTAATCTTAGGAACCTTTTGCACTTAAAGCAATGACAGACTTTTATTCGCTTGAAACAAAGCTTAAAATATAAAACAAAAACAAATAATCGTAGTTACATTTTAACCTCAGAGCAGTGACCAAATTTTTCTTCGTCATGTTTGGGATTGCGTGTCTATTTTGTTCAACGACCCGCAAAAGTTGTTGAAACTCACTTTTATCCTTACAATGCCCATGAAAATCTTGCATGAGCTTGACGCCACGCTCTGCCGCGTCATTTACTACTTTGGCAGATGAAATAAGGCCCCTCATTCTTTTGATACTAGTGTTGATTGAAGCAAACTACTTGGTCTTGATTTTGATGGGCTTGGCTGGGGTTCTGGAGAATATTCTTCACCCGAAGAATTATCTGTCATTACTCTCAATGATAGTTGGATTGCCTGATCTCTTTTCCAATGCTTTTCGTTCAGCTTCTTTCATTTGTCGCTTTCTTTCTTCATCGAATCTTACTTCTTTCCTTTGCACTTTTAACACATAAGCTTTGTCTAAAGGGCCAAGACACATCTTCCTCTCCCCTCTTTGGTCTTCTAGGAAATTTATGTAAAGGGTTCCATAAAACCTTAGCCTCCCCATTTGCAGCTTACATGTTTAGTTATATCGAAATAGTTTTTAGTGATTATAAAAACATATAAAATTCTTTATTTATTGCAGGTATTAAACTTACTCTAGCTGATAAAGTGATAATATAATGGCTTTCAATTAATTGGTGATTCGGAGAGGCAACGTGTGATAGATCGCATACGAGCAATAACATTTTGGGAAGCTCGTGATGCTGGAGCCACTTTTATAACACGTTCATGGGTTGCCAAAAAGTTGCGAAGAAGTGAGGACTTCGTCAAAAGAAATTGGAATAAAACTTTGGATGAATGTGAAATGGATACAACCAAATCTGGGCGCCCAAATTTGCCACTCTCTCAGGAAACAAAGGACATCATTGAAAGCGGAAAAACAGCTGCGCTAAACTTTCTAGAGAGATCGAAGTGTTGAGAGGAAAGATAGTTAGTGGTGAGATCATTCGACTGTACCGTCATAGGCAAGGTTTAAAGCCTTGGCATGAACTTCCAAAGCCAAGAAAAACTCAACTTAACATCGATGAGAGAATGTGGTTTGCCCATTATCTTGAAGATTGGGATGTGGATGATTTCATGCATTTAGGTGTCTCCGATGAATTTTTTGTTTACGTAACACGTCGGCCTAATTACCAAAATGATCGAGTGTGGGCCACAACACCAGATGAAATCGATGACAATGAACATTATCGCGAATTATTAAAAAGTCCAGACTGCGTTGGTGTGTTTGTTTTGTTCACTGCAAAGAAGCTCATGTGGGTGCTGAAGCCAAATGGTCAGAGTTGGGATGGACAGTATTTTCGTGATATTATCCTATCCCAGCATGTCATTCCTTTTCTAAGAAACCCAAACACTGTTATGGATGTCGATCAGGTCACACTTCTGCACGATAAGGCCCCCTGCTTTAAGGCATTAGCCACTCAACATTTGTTGCGGAAACATGAGATCGATTTCTTTGGAAATGAAGAATGGCCAGGAATTCTCCTTACCTGAACGTCTGTGAACACATTGGATCAGTTATAAAGGACAAGGTTGAATGTCTCTTGTTTCAAGAACCTGCAGCAAATCGATTTTCGAAGAATACAATGACGCAACACATTGAAACTGTTTTAGCAAATTTGCGTAACGATCAAGATCTATTCACGTCACTTTTGGCAAGCTACCCAAAGCGAATTCAGGCTGTCTTGGAAGCCAATGGCGGGAACAAATTTTAATTGTTTCTCATTAATGCAGGATTAAATTCTCTTTTGTAAGGTATGTTTAGTTTTACTGTACCTCTAATGATTTAGGCCATGGGCGGGGGGGGGCTAAGGTTTATTGGAGCCCCGTACTCTTTCATTTGTTCCTGAGTTCTTAGGGAATCCGTTTTTTATCTCATGAAATACGTTTTGTGTAGAAATATCAAACAGATCATTCAACTGACCCAAGTAACTTTGTTTTTTGGTTTCATAACATTCAGCTTTTTTGCTCTTTATTACTGTTTCATGTAATTTTATCAAGTTTAGTAGCGTGGTTCGTGGGGTTTTATGTCTTACGACATCTTTTGATGGAATGCCCGCCTTTTCCCAAATTGTTTGAACTCTTTTCAAAACATTCAAAATGTTTTCCTCTCTGGAAATATTAGGGCCTCGCATTTGTTTTCTTCTGAGGTAGAAAAAAATGCTTCAAAACGTCTTCTTTTGATGGCAGCATGCATTCCTGCATGCATTTTTGCCAATTCCTTCACTGAGGGGTTTTAAAAATATGTTTGGATGTGAAGAATTCAAATCTGCTATTATTTTTGTGATTGCTCAACACTTAGCTTGGTAAATCTACGTTTGATTAAAAAGCACATAAATTGCTCTCGGAAAACAACATTTATTAATTTTAGCTTCTCAAAATGTCAGGTAATGCTATAAAAATTTTAGTTTCTCTGCATAAAACATATCCTAGTAATCATAAAACATATCCTTGTAATCATAAAACAACATTAGAAAGTAATGACATCAGTAAAAAAAAATATTTAAACAACAAGTTTCATCAAGTCTTGCTTTGATTCGTTCTTGGACATCAGCCGCCGACTTGCTTCTTGGCCTCTGATATAGCCCTCACGTTTCTCATGTGTATACACCCTGCCTGCTGCCTCTGTGACTTGTTTCACACACCTCTCTATTGACTGAGCATGACAGGGCCACTGTGGAACTTGCATAGGCTTGTCAAAGAACTTCTTTACTTCCGCTGTAGTCAGTTTACATGTCAAAGGAGGTTCAAATACCCCGTCAGACCAGTCTGTCAGCTCCAACACGGAAGAAGCACTGGGGTTGATGGAAGGTGTCTTCCTGGGACGTACAGAAAGATCTCCAAGTGTGTCATCATCTCCACCCCTTATGTCAACAATCTTTTGGACACCAGCTCTCCTCTCCTCTCACTGTCATCTGAGCACAAGAGTGTCTGGATTATCATTTCGCTGAATGCATACCATGCTGAGCGCTTGATGGTTGGCAAAACAGCATCCACTACAGCCTTCTTTTGCAGCCTAACTAGCCGCAGCTGAAACAAGATGTGGCGTGGGCCTTCCACCCAAGAGTGTTTTACTTTGATGTTGAACCAACAGGGGTAGTACACACCAACAATGTATTCCACTATCAGTCTTAAGTTGTTGAGGGTTTTGCCTTTAAGGCCATGTTTTGAAACCATATGCGACAAAGCCTGTTTGCTGTTGTCAACCACCTTGAATGGCTCACTGGACCAATTTCAAGAAGGGCCAGATCTGTGGGAAGTTCTCCTGTCCTTATGGCCTGTGTGATCCTATACCCGTACGCTTGATCAGTAGAGAGATCCTTTACGACATTGTCACTCAGTGAAGTGAGAGGCTCTCCATTTGAGAGTTTGGTGAATGAAGGATCAATTTCAAGTTCGGTTGCAGTGTCTTGCATCTTGCCAATGTTACCTGTCCAGTGTCCACTTGTTGTTAGACAAGGTCTTCCCATCCAGTGCTGTGATCAAGTGTCGCAGGGGTAACTCGTTAGTGTGGAGGGCACAAACCAACCAGATCAGCTTACGGCAAAGCTTGACCTCTACCCAATGCATGAACCACCCTCCCAGCCAGTGTTAACATTTGTAGAATCACCTCCAATGGCCTGCAGGCTTTTATCAATGCCCTTCTTCTTCATGAAATCTACAAGATTATCAGCAATAACTTCAGCAGGTTTTTTTCTCGTTGAGCCTTTCTCAGGAGTGAAGTGGTAGAGATATCTTCCACCTGGCTCACTGCACACAGAATAATCTTCTTTGATGATGCTGGGGAACTGACGATCTGAATTGTCTGCTTTCAGTATAACTTTAGTTGTATCTTGACGGCCGTCAAAGAAGATGCAGTCAATTTCACCCTTCTTACAAAGATCATCAAATTGCTGATCCAGGGATCTCATAACTTTTTCTTGGCCCTCTTGACTTTATTGTGATCAACTACAAGTCTCTTGTCTTCTTCAGTGATCAAGCCAGCATCCATAAAGGCAGCAGTGGTGATGGCAGCTGTGGCACGCAGGCCAACACCATATCTGATGCTATGCATAGCAACATTAGGTATTTCTAATGTGTTGCACTCTGGCATTTTATTGGAAGTTGAAGACGTGCTTGGTATTTCTAATGTCACTTCATAACTTCCATCTTGAGCATCAGCTATTTGTTCTTCATTTTCATCATCAGAGAAAATTATTTCATTTGATGGCATTGAAACATCCTGCTTACTTGTCTGCTTATATTCAGCAAGCCTTCTTCTTTCGTCTTCTTGCTGCTTCTGCTTTTTGACTTGTCTGTTGTGCTCAGGTTGATCTGGCAAGCCAATCTGATGTGGTCCAATAGAACCAGACTTGTCTCTCTGACCTTTAATGAAAGCAAGTTCCTTCACAGGGATCTTCATCTCCCTAGGGCATGTACAGTTAATGTGAGTTTCGTTTTTGCAACCAGCATCTGCAAGGCGGCCAAATTCAGAGCAGAGGACAATTTTACACTTGCAACTGAGGATGTCAAAAAGCTTGTCAAGTTTTGCAATGAAAGCCTCTTTGACATGTAGCTTTCCTCTCCCAAGAGATATGTTTTTGGCCTGCTCCCAGCTCTCTTGGATCTTGTTTAAGATTGTGACTCGTGAATTTACAACGGGGGCTACAAAAGAACTGTTTGCTCGTTCCCACTTTTCAAGCACTTTAGGGTAAATGTCCTTTGCAAGACTGGCTGCTGGGTAGTTTCTCACATCCTCACCACTTTGTTCTCTTAGCAGTAGCCCATATTTCAGAACGTCTCGCAGAGTTGGGAGTTCAGAGGGCAACAACTCTCTACCAGTTCCAATTAGGTTGCTCATGTGTGTGTGAATGTCCCCAGTCTTGTCCTCCTTTTAGAAGCCATTGTAGGTCAATTCCCACTGGTTAGGATGGTAGCACTGACGGACAAGTAATCTTCAGCACACTGATGAATATGTTTCAACCTGTGAAATAAGCAAAAACAGCAGTGCATTATATATACACAGCATATATAATTATTAATATAATAATTATTATATAATTCCACAAAAAAGTCAAAAAAGTCACTATTTTTATGTAGCTTCTTACCAAGCAAAACTAAATTATATTAAATTAACAAAAATATCTTTAGAATTCCTAAGTCATGCTGCAACTTTTTAGCACCCCTCATATTTGGAATTTGAAAGTTGAAAAATTCGACACACCCTAATGCACCAAGCAAAGAGTCGAAGTTTGTTGGATTGTTTCTTAATACAGCTTTATTTTTATTCATTCTTACAATAGTTCATAATTAAGCATATTTTATTATCAAAATACCTGAAAAAATCACAAAATGGTTAATTCCACAATAAACTCTTGCTATTGCTCCTTTCTTAGCTAAAATATAAAAAGTCCCTTTCTTAGTTGAGAATTTGAGCCCCACTAACCTAATTCAAATGCCTTTTACTGTACCTTAACCCATAACATATTGAAATTGAATCTTTTTCTGATATATCAGGTCATCCCATAAGTAATGTCGTTTTTTACGATAGATTAAGTTTAAACTAGTCCTACTCGATGTAAGCATAAATTTTCCGAAGGTTATATCTAAGAGGAGATCTATCGTGTTTCGCTACATACTTTACAGACCTTGACCAGTGAAGACATGTGTTTAGCTTTATGTGAACCCCTCAAACATGGCGGTATCAGAAGAGCATATTAGGCATATAATGCTTTACGAGTTCAAAAAAGGGAATAGTGCTACTGAAGCAACGCGAAACATTCAGGAAGTTTATGGCAACGATATTCTGCGTGTGAGGAAATGTCAAAGATGGTTTCAAAAGTTTAGGAATGGTGACTGCTGTTTGACAGATGCAGCACGCTCTGGACGCCCTGTTGAGTTTGATGATGACCCGCTGTTAGCTGCACTTGAAGAAGACTGTTCAACAACTGTCGAAGAATTGGCCCAGAAACTCAATTCATCCCCGTCAACCATCCATCGACATTTGCAACAACTCGGGAAAGTGCCTAAGTTAGGAAAATGGGTGCCACATGAATTGTCGGTCGACAATCTGAGGGTGCGGGTAAACATTAGCACAGCTCTTCATTCCCGTGAACTCCAAGATCTGTTTTTGCACCGGTTAGTGACTGGCGATGAAAAGTGGATACTGTACCAGAATGTTAAGCGCCGTCGACAGTGGGTTTGTGCCAGAGAACCAGCGACACCACAGCCAAAACCAAATCTTCACCTTCGGAAGGTGTTGCTTAGTGTTTGGTGGGATAAAGGTGGTGTAATACACTTTGAAACCTTACCACACAACCAAACAACCACCGCTCAAGTCTACTGTCAACAACTGGATCGATTGAACACTGCACTAAAAGAAAAGAGACCTTCTTTGGTTAATCGAAAAGGAATCGTGTTCCACCACGACAGCGCACGTCCTCATACCGCTCGGATCACTGCAAAAATTGAGGAGCTTGGGTGGGGAAAACTTCTACATCCTCCATATTCTCCAGACCTTATCCTTCAAATAGCCCCAAAGGAAATAGTCGGGAGCTGTTAGATCTGGTGATCGTGGTGGCCATTCAAATGCAGAATTTCTGGATATCAAACGTTCACCAAAGAGTTCTCTTAAAAGGCCCATAGTTAGCCTGGCGGTGTGGGCAGTGGCCCCATCTTGTTAGAACCACATATCTGGTTTGTCTGCAACAGCTGGTCGTAAGTAATTTTCAATCATGGCCCGATATCTGTCGCCAGTTATGGTCGCGGCGACTCCGGGCTCACTTTCAAAGAAGTACGGGCCAATGACCTTTTCGGATGTAATTGACGTTGAAGTGTTTCAGGGTTCTCAGTACCCCATATCCTGCAGTTTTGCTTGTTTACAAAGCCATTAAGTTGAAAATGAGCTTCATCACTCATCATCAGATTGTGAGTAAAGTCATTCCGTCTGGCCATTTCTTGGAAGCGGACTGCATAGGCAAGGCGTTTTGGACGATCTGTTGGCTTTAGTTCTTGCACTAGTTGGACTTTGTACACAAACAGGTGTAATTCGTTTTTTAAAATCTTTTGAAGAGACCTGCGAGATATTCCAAGCTGAGCAGAACGCCTTCGGGTTGATGTTTCGGGATTCTCCTCTACACTTCTCTGCACGCATACACGATTAGCACCATGTCGGGCTGAACGTGGTCTCCCGGCTCGTGGAAGATCGCTAACTGAGCCCTGCATCTGAAAACGCGCGACCAAGCGACGGACCATCCTCTCCGAAGGCGGTGTCCGCACTTTGAAATGACGGGAATAGGCTCTTTGGGTTAACTTTATCGATTGATGATGCTCGAAGTAAAGCTCTATGATTTTGGTTGATGATGCTCGAAGTAAAGCTCTATGATTTTGGTTCGCTGCTGAGTTGTGTATTTTTCCATGATTAATTTGCAAGGGGTCCTTTATATATCTGGAGAAAAGAAAAAAGAAATATTAATAAACAAAAAATTATGAATTTTTAAAAACCGGTCGTGACTTTTGCGCCACCCTTATAAGTGGATCATTTCTAGTGAGAAAAAATCTATGTTCAATAAATCTGAAAAAAAAAGCCATAAGTGGGACACAATAGGTTGATTACAATACAAAAAATGGGTATTTCTAGCATTTTCAGGGGGGCCCATTTTCGGGGGTGGGTCGGGGACCCCAAAATTGTTAAATTGAATCTTTTTGATATACTGTAGTAAAAGTGAACCATTTGTAACAGGAAAAAAGGTACGTTCAATGGATCTGAAAAAAAAAGGTCATAAGTGGGACACCCTAGTGTTAAGCCATTTAATTGGTTACCCCTCCATTACAACGAGTCTCATGTTGGAAGTTTTTAGTGTTAAATTTTATTCCAAAAATTTTTACCTATCATGCAAACTTGGTTTGAAAATACTCGAGACCTTATAGTTATTCTACCGTCATGTCGGGAGAGTCACTGTCAGATTATATTGATTCATACTATGGTAATGGTGTTAACATTGGGTTAAAGGATTCATTTCATGCTTTAGTAAGGCTGAGGAATTCTAGATAATTAAGAAGTCTCTGAATTCAATGAGTTAAAAAAGTACAATATGAATCCTCATTAGGCCTAAGTGAAATTAAAAGAAATATGAGTAATTTGTTTTATTACCAGTTTTAATCGTTAACCAAATCATCATAACTTTGTTGCGGAGTCACATTCAAGTCTTTAGTTAAGGGGTTGCGTCGTCGGAATAGTTTGTCGAACTAAAGTCTTAATCACCGTACCAACAAAATTAAAAGAAAACCTATGGCTTGAATTATCTGGTTAAATTTGATGATCTTCTAAAATCGGATTTCATCCTATGATGAGTGTACGTAGTTTTGAAACTTTCCTTATGCTTCAATACGAGTTAAACGTACTTTGAATAGGTAAACCGCCAGAGTAGTTTAATGGTTAAAGTGCCAGACTATTAACCCGAATATCCTGGGTTCGAGACCTGGCTCGGACTCGGCGATTAATGTAGTTCGCTAGGTAGGTCTCCTCCTTCGTATAACCTTTATAGATAGATGTTAGTTACGAAGGGGGTTAAACAGTCTCAAACATTATTTTTGAACAGGAAAAAAGTTTCATCTTTGGAGAAGAAGGAGAATCAATTGGAAAACGAGATGAGAGTTAGAAACGATGCGGAGAGTAGACTTAAAGAAATGGAACAGAAATCGCAAGATTCGAGCCTAAAATCCCAGCAATTGATTAGTGCACTTAAGAATCAAGTGGATGAACAGTCTCAAGCTAGGGTGAGAATCGATCTCATTTATGTTTGTATTCACATCCAATAGTATATCTAATTGAAAGATAATTAGTATCGTAGTATTCAGTTTTACTAATATTGATAAAAGTGTCCCATTTATTTTTTGTTCAGCGTAGTTTGAACGCCTTTATTAGTTTCGTAAATATCATAGATAGATAGATAGATAGATACGTTTTAGTTATGTTTTATTAACGACCAGTAAAGTTAGTCTCGTTCCTGCAAATCTTTCGAATCTGGAAAAAAAAATATAATCGAGTGAGCCATTACGTATTGATAGTTTTTCTTCATCCAGACTCGCTATGAGATGGACATTTCTGAGCTAAAAGGACGGGTCACGTCTCTTCAGCATGATTTAGAGATGTCAGAAGGTGTTCAGAGAGACTTCGTTCGACTCTCGCAGTCCCTTCAGGTTCAACTCGAGAAAATTCGACAGTCGGAAAAGGAGGTAGACGATTCTCTAAGACTTTACTGTTTAACTGCTTACCGCGTAGTGTTCTCTGAACAGTACAACACGAGCATATTTGCGAATTGAGAAGAATTGATTTACCAGTATCTTACGTTAAAATGTTAAGATTTCTTAGGAAACTAAAAACCAAGCTAAATTATTTATAGGCAGCAATAGGACTAATAACCTTTACAGTTTACAGCAAATGAGTAGTCACTGTAACCTTTGCTCGCTTTGCCGTAAATACTTAAACCCTAAGTGACTTCTTCGTTATGACAATCTGAATGCAAAAATAGTTTCACTGCATCTCTGTGTATTGTATTTTTCCTCCGCATGACTGCGTGTAGTTATACATCACATTCTTTGTACTACAACTACTGTTACGATAGGAAATATTCTATGAAAGAGATTCTTATAAAATTTGGTTTCACTTATTGTGGAGTTTCATACTGCAATATTGTTAACACACGAGTAGTGAGGCGTAGTAATGGGAGAAAAGCCAGCGTCCGTAGCTCAGCGGGAAACATCGTTTCCCTACAAGCGAAGTTAAGACACTGAGGTCGGGGGTTCGAATCCCAATGATGATGGTACCAATAGTAATCTGGGAGTTAGCGCAGAGGACCGCATTAGTTGGCCTAATCACTGTGCCAGATTCTGGCCCTGACTGACTTTTTTTATGCAGGAACGAGGGGCCAAGGGCTTATGCCCGTAGAAACGCCTCCCCTATCGAAGAAGAAGAAGCAGAAGAGAACTAAAATCAAGGTCCAGGGTTTTCAGGATGCCTGAACACACTGCGTTTGAAAGATAGAAGGTCATAGACAGGGGGAGAGATGGATTGAGGAAGATTGTTCCAGAGTTGACCGGAGTCAACTATTATTAGTGATGGAAGAGGGTCACTTCTTTTATTATGAGTAATAAAATCGGCCTATGAAACATTTCAATTTTGTCTTCTGTGACAGGTTCGTTGGCAGCATGAGGAGGACATAGAAGAATGCAACAATTGTAAACAGAGGTTTACTGCAGTTGGCCGGAGAAAGGTTCAGCATCTCAATTTTTATTTTTGATAATTATAATCGTATTAATCTCTGCGCTGATCTAAATTCGTTGTTTCATACTCGTTACAAAAGTGTCTCAATCAATTCCAATAGTAGGGATACACTGGGCCACACCTCCTTTATTGGAATAAATGATGCCTACAAACTTAATTTTATCCCTTTTTTGTCTCCAGAATCATTGTAAACATTGCGGGAAGATTTTCTGCTCTGATTGCCTAGCAAAGACGGTCGCTAGTGGGCCCAATGGAAGGCTTTCCCGCGTCTGCGATGTCTGCCACACACTACTCGTACAAGATGCCACCCCCTTTTTCTCCAGAGAACCTCCTCATTCCCCTGATTGAAGAGTCGTGAGCCCCGCTCTCCTTTTTCGTTTCTCAACCACCGATTTTCATGTATTGAGAGTATACTTGAATTTTGTTTTGAGCCGATGTAAATTCCAGGGAGCATAAATTGTATTTATTCTATATATATATATATATATATATATATATATATATATATATAATATAGATATATATATATAATATAGAATATATATATATATATATATATATATATAATATAATATATATATATATATAATATATATAAACTGTTGTATGTTTTTTAATACATTTTTATATTAATAACGTTGTAAAATAGGAATATTATAGTACGCACTTTTTAATTGTAATAACTTGTAGGCTTACTTCATCGGTATCTGCATTAAGAAAAGAATCGATGTTTTTCTAGTTTGGTTTTTATCAGAAATATTAATAGGGTAAATTGATCCCGTACAATTACGTTTTCTAAATGATTTTCTGTTTAAGAGAAGATTCAATGCCAAATTCTTTTATTTTCATTTGTTGCGATTATGAAGGCTCTTCCACTATCATTACTTATTTTAGTGCAATCTTCAGATACGTTTTATATATATATATATATATAAAATGCTTTTATTTATTTTGAAGTGGGCGAGTTATTTCCAAGTTTAATGTTCAATACGTAGCACTCCGTTTATTGAAGCTTCACTCGGGCTTTCACGCAGTGGAATTTGCGTAGGAAACAGGTATCTGTAGTTAATTTAATGAGCAGAATCCACGTTTTCATCTTTTTAAGAATGGGATTTATCCGTAAGCCGCATTAAGTATAAAAGACTTTTAATAAGATTATTGCCCTCGTAAGAAAGCGGAGTGAATCATCGTTTTCTTACGTGCGCGAACGCTTTTTCGGATTATGAACTTGACGTGTTACTGGATTTAATTTCAAATTTTATCTTGGTTGTAATTTTTGTGTAAATTTCAGTAATGTTGTTTTCTAATGGAAAAAAACTTAATGTTTAATGTTGAACTACACTAGTATTTACTGATAGATTTAAGGAATTCAAGAAGGAAATGTCGTTGTACCTACGATTACTTGCCATTATTTTCCCGTCATCAAACGCAAAAGAGGACGACTGAACAATGCGTTTGATATGATTGAGTGTTGTGTGGATTTTCCTTTTGTTTGCTTTACGTTTTACTATGATGACTTTTGGTTGAGGCTTCGATCGGGCGGTGAAAAGGTTTGTTTTGTGCCTTATCACAATACGCTTTACTAGTTATTCAAAGGTCGTGCGTAAGACTGCACTTTCCTGATGGTGCGATTGTGTTAAGCCTCAAATAGCCTTTTACGAAGGGTAAATAACGCGTTATGTAACAAAAAATATTTATTACTACCACGGTATCATCATCATCATCTGCCCACTGTACTCGTAATTTAAGCCTCTGTGTAATGACTTGTTACGAAGACTCGAGTCGGAGTTACGTCGCCCATTGTGCAATTTACGATAAAATTAGGGAAGGGAAGTACTGAGCCATCACTTTGTTAATTTCAGTGTATAATTATGTTGCTAAAAGGCGGACAATAGTTGAGGATTGTTAGTTTATTCTTTTGGGAACTTTACTATATATCGTCGAACAAATATTAATTAGAAATCGATGTAATCTAGTTTTGATACGAGCCTTTAATAAAAATGGTTTGGAAACTCCAAACTTTTGTTTCATCTTAAATCCCTTTCTCGTACTTTCAAGCTTTAGCTACATTCAAAACTCTAAAGAAAATCTTATATGAAAAGGTTTCGCATCCAGTGGTGCCTATATTATTATTATTATTATTATTATTATTATTATTATTAAAATAATAATAATAATAGTTCTGAAAAACGGGAAACAATATATACTATGTGCTAGTCCATAACTTGTGAACAGGGGTGCTCAAACTTTTTCGCAGGCGGGCACATTTTCCAAATGCTGGAGCGCGGGCAGGCACACAAAAAATATTATAAAAAATACATAAAAAACGAAAAATAATAATATCTGGTTTTAATTGCAATATTCTTTCTATTAACCGATCTCTAAAACCTTATCTGGAGGCTACTCGGGGTCACAGGTTTGAACACCCCTGATCTATAGCGACATTATTTTTGCAATTTATTTTCATTGTAATGGTATAAACATTCATGACAGTTTGTAATGAATAGATGTTAGTCAATGTGTGAAACCAGTCATTTCACAAAATTACGTTGACTGAAACTTTTAGCTATCACGTGAAATAACTGGTTTCACGCGTTGTCTGAGACTTTTAGGGATTACACGAACACTGGTCTCATAGGTTGACTAGAGACGTTTAGCGATTACGTGAAATAACTGATTTCACACACCGACTAACATTGTTAGAATTAAGAATACGTACATATATATATATATATTTTAATGAATCAATGTTTAAGACATTTGTAGTTAAAGCTTAAGTGGGGTAGCGACAAAGTTTGGAATCAGTGGGAACATTTCGAGCAGTTTTGTGAACTATACTTCTCATTGATTCGTCACTACCATATATATATATATATAAGTGAAGCAAAACTATGGTGCATGTTATACAATTATGAATTACATACATGTTGTAAAGGGGGTTACCAATTCTCTAGGTACCAGTATTGGAGATTTCATGGTTGGTAACGGTTTCTTTATAATTTCCAATTTTCGAACCCATTATAATTTCGAAATTTGCTACGTTTTTGCGGTGGCACCTAACAAATGTTTTCCAATTGTTTATTTTTAAGTCTCGAAGGAAACCCGCGCGTGAAGGAATTAGTAATTAGGACTATAAGGATGCGCGGAATAATCAAAGCACTATTTGAATGCGAATTTCATCGTATTTCCTATTAATATATTTTTACAAGCATTATTTAATGAGTCTTTTCAACTAAAGAGAAATACCCTTAATTGGAAATGTACCATTCTAATTACTGCATATTTGGAAAGTTTTTGTAATTTGTAGTCATTTGTACTTTAAAAGAAAAATTCGAATTAAGCAAATTTATTGGATATATTGGAAGAGAGAATTCTTTCTGCGAATACGTGCTTACGAGTAAAATATCGGTACATTCAATTGCAAACGTACTTTTCTACTTGTACGTCCTGAAGGTTTTTGTAATTTGCGTGGTTCTCCAAAATTTAAGCAAATTTATAAAAAAAAAATATATAATATATATATATATATCTGGGTTCAATCCCACGTGTGTATATATATATAAGTGTAAGCTTAGGATGAGATTATTTATTGTATACACTGAAATCGTTGTTAGAATATTGTAAATTGAATGTTCGGGTGTAAACTCGTCTTAACGAAATTCGTCTTTAAGTTTACGACTGTTCAAGTCTGTTTCCGCCCATTTTCGATAGAGTATACGCCATCGGTGGCGTTGTTAGATTGGTTACTACGTTAAATTATGGTTTCATTGCGCGTGATTTTTTACGCTTTTAAGGGCCATTAGTAATTCTAACTATAAAGAAATATTGAATTTTCTGATTTCATACATTTTTTTAGTGGTTTTAATTTTGTTTAGTTGTCAGTATAAGCTTTTTTTACGTAAGTAAAGTTTTAAAACCAGAAGGAAAAAGTGGTAAGCCTTTGAAAAACAGTGGTGGTCTTTCCACCTTTAGGCACGCCCACTCGCCTCATGCCTCTTGATATCGCGGAAAAGTATCCTCGGAAGGTGTCGGTAAATTCCTAGAGGGTTGGAAACCTCGCTCGTCAATACATATTGCAGCATTTGAAGCTTAACAATTGCGTTATACCCTCAATTTTAAATGATTCTCCGTTCAAATTACGCATTACTAATCTATAATCATAGTGTCTCATTATACGTATTGTTATAAGTGAAGTGGTAGAAATGTTTGTTTTGTATAGAATTAAAATGTAAAGAACTATACCAACCACCAAACAGTAATTACTGAACTGTGAACCTTTGTTTTTCAGTTATTGTAGAACTGTAGTCTTCGTATATTGTTTTTTTTACAAAGATTTTTTTTTTTAAGAGAACCGCAATTAAGCGGGGAGTTAGTCAATGCTTTGAAAATACGAGTAACTACACTCCAACAGTGTTCCATCCTGACACACGAGAGTGGTAAGGCAAAGGGTAACTTTAATTCTTCGTGCGCCAAGCTAGAATACCGTTGGATTGTGGTTGCCGAGTTCTAAAGTACTGAATAAATTTTTAGATATGGGAGAAGTATTTATCTCACTAGATAATATTCGTAATCGGTTAATATTTATTGCGTAGGTTAAGGATTTCATTTAATAAAGGTGGTTTTACCATTTTTGACGTATTGAAACTTTTATTATATAAAAATATAAATATATATTTTTTTATAAGTGTACCGTACGAAGCTTTTGTGCTTTTTCATTAGGCTTATTGTTGCAGTATGTTTTCGTAATAATTCCATAAATCTTTTGTGATAAGTCCTTTTAGAATCGGAAGTTTTAGATGAACTCTAGTCTTACGGTTACGACTGGCAACGTAAAAATTTCAATTTTTTTCCCCAGAAGTAAATATTTATTAAATTATAAATTGTAGTTTTTCGTTTATTTCAAACCCTTTTTTCTTTCTTGAAGTGTTTAAATTTTTAAATGCAATTCGAAAATGGTTTACGGATGAATCTTTTTTGTAGGTTGATTTTGTCATGCGTTAAATTAGGATACATATTATCTGGAGTTGACTTCATAATGTAGTAACCATTTACGAATGCCCCATTGAAAATGTACGCCCATTACAATGGAAGAGCTACGTTGTGGCCGTGTCACGACGCTGTATCCCGGTTCAGCAGTGAAACTGAAAGACGTTTGGCCTGCATAGTAGTAGTAGTAGTAGTTCTGCGTCCGGGTGATTTAGCGACCCGTGGTTTGGATTCCACGAAAGCTGTAGGTCTCCTCCGTTAAACGACCTCAAAAAAAAACACCATTTGTGCTATCTTTACAATTTTGAAGATGTCATCCTCCAGTCAAAAATGGAAAATTGGACGGGCATTTCGCAATTGGATGGACTCCAATTGTTAATTATACGTTTTAGCGTGATTAATAACATTTACAATGAAAAGATAAGCACACCGGACAAAAAATTAGTCACCCCTCTCAGAATGTACCTAATAACGTGTGACGGCGCCTCTGGCCTTGATAACCGCACGAATCCGGCGAGTTTAGTATGCGGAGGTACGCCTGCTGGTTCAAATTCATCGTCACTGGAACGAGAGGGCCCATTTCGTGGTACGAAAAACATCCCCAGAACATCACGGAACCACCACCTCCAGCCTGAACAACACCTTCGACGCATTCAGGATTAAAGGCTTCATTGGACCTGCGATGTACTCGTCGCCTCCCATCATTGGAGAACAAACAAAAACGGGACTCATCGGACCAAATTACACGTTTCCAATCTGCCGCAGTCCAGTTTTTGTGCCTCTGAGCCCATTTATAACGTGCCAAGTTGTGACTTGCTGTTAACAGCGGCCTCTTCCGTGGTACCCTGCTCCAGATGTCCATCGCATGCAGTTCTCGTCGCAATGTCCGTTCGGAAATTGGTCGCTGGAGAACCTCTGGTTTCTTGGAGCAATTGTTCTCTAGTTTGAAAACGATTTGCAGTTACTAGACGAGAAACATGGCGGCGGCCCCTATTGTCGAGAATTGTTTTCCGGCCACAGTTACGCCGTCGATTTTCAGTTGATTGCGAACTACTACACTCTTTGTAAACTCGCTGGACAGTACGCGTTGACACACCAACAAATTGGGCTACTTCAGACATTTTGTGTCCGTGGGCTCTGCCAAACACGATGGCTCCTTTTTGCCACTGAGTAACGTCTGCCTCACGACCCATTTTGCAGACTATATCCAACACACACTTTGTTCATCACCACCTCACGAAACAGATCTGATCCTGTGTGCTACGTCACCGCTACTTCTCACTTACCAATGCTACATCAGCGCCCTCTGTGTGACCTTGAACTTCCTACTATCGGTGCTAGTAGGGGTGACTAATTTTTTGTCCGGTGTGCTTATTTGTAATTGGTTGTGGTGTCAAGAGAATATGATACAACTTTCGTCGTGTAGCCGCCTCTAAATTGGATTCTCTTCATTGTCCTGGCACCATTTTAATTTCTGCGTTTCGTTAACATATATCCCATTCACCTCCAAATTCATCTCAACACTTAAATAATTGTTGTTTTCGGGTTGTGTTTCGTAATATTACCCTCATTTTTTTTTTTTTTATTGACTTCCCCTTCTTGCTTTTTTCATATTTTGGTTGTCTTCAACACTGAAAATTTTGGATAGGATATACTACATGCATACGTATATGTATAATTTTTATTGGTAAGAATGAGTATTATAAGTCAACGCTAAAATTTACAATAGTACAATCATTTTTTAACATTTATTCTATCCGTTTAGTTTGGTCCTTAACCTTTAAGGCTTAAGCTTTACTGAGTTTTCAGATTAATTATAGGATAAAAGCGTTTCGTATATACGTAGTTACGATTTGGTAATATACTGTAAATATTATGATTAATTATATTGTAATTAAAACATTTCGTAGTTATGATTATAAAATATATAAATATGATTGATTATGATTACGTATAACGGAAGGTTTATAGTTATGTAGGGTAATTTTTTAGGACACCCAAACGAACTCGAAGTTGACATAATATTTCCTTGTCAATAAGAAGAAATTTTGCTAATAGATGGAAAAAAGTTGAGGGCTTCGTGTTTAGCTGGAGGTTTGTATATTAGGGTGTACCATTTTTGGGTCATTTTCAAAAAGTCAAGGTCCAGAAGTCTAATGTTGTGCCAAATGATGTCTTAAACACGAATTTTACAGGCATTTTCTAATCCGACAAATTTTGAATCCCCCCCACCCCCCTTGAAATTTTGCGCATCCCCTTTTCCTAAAAACCCCATATATCTCAAAACACTATCAACTTTATCGAAAAATGTTATAGAATAAAAATGATTTAGAATCAAAAGTTCTATTAGAAAAGTTCATCAAAATAGAAATTTACTTAATTTTGAAAATTTTCATTTATTTTTTAAAAATTTAAATTAAAAAAATTTTTGCTTGCAGTGCCTTCTTCTTAAATAAGGTGTTACCGCCACCTTTGAAGCATCACCCAATGCAGCTTCGCGGCGATGGGCTTTGTATTTGCTAGTTATAATGCAAATCATAATTAGTTTTTATTATAACTAGCCTATACAAAGTGAGGACAACCTCAAAACTATATATATATAAAATAAAGCTAAAAATTAACACTTTATCTATAGTTGTGAGGTCCCATCGTTTTTTTTTCCTTTATTCAACACTTTCCTCAAAAAAATAAAAAGAAACAAGTTTCCTAATTAGAAATCATTGATATAAGCTTTTTAAACATAAAAATAAGAAAAGACAATTTATGGTATATTTAATAAAAAAAAATCAGCCTCTTCTAAATTAAAACAATCTCTGCAAATAAAAATACCTAATCTATCTGTTAATGAACTATTCTTTACTGAGTTTCATTCTTTTAAGAGTCTTTACTAGGATCAGGAATTAGTCTTCTATTCTCTTCCACAATTTGCAAAAGACTTGAAATTCTTCTTCATTTTGACATTTGTCATGAAAGTCTTGAACCAGCTTGATTCCTCTTTCAGCGGTATCATTGACTACTCTAATAGATGAAAGAATGTTTTTAGTTTGTTGTAGTCATCGACCTCTTCCCATGTTGATGCTGGTTTCTTTATCCATGAGTCTGGTTTTGACCCACAGCATTGAAATAAATGCCATGAAATTGGACCTACTAGCTGATGAAGCTTTGTGTCTTCCTTTAAAATGGGGAAAACAGGTTGCCCACATACATAATTTTCTGGAACTGGATATTTGTTTAAGGATTTTGCGATCTTATCTTTTTCATCATTACTTAGCGATCCAAAGAAACTCAAAGGGACCACTTCCTCCGTCAAATACCAGTAATGATTGGCAAAAGATTTCAAAGCAGCATTTGCAACTTCCCTATCTTCCTTCTTGTAATTCACCAAATCATGATAAAACTTCAGATCATTAGCTGGACTCTCTAGTGAATTAGAACATAAAAGCCAGTATTTTCCATAAATTAATGCATTAAATAGACACATTCTCTTTAATTTCTTAATCAATGATTCATCATATGATGCTTGGTGGGCAAAAGCATACATTTTATTTGTATACAAAATCATTGCCATCCATCTGGCACGGTGCATTGCACCAGGTTTCCGCCAATGACTGTTTTCTCTGGAAACCTCTCCTAAAAGCATTAAAGTTGTTTCAGCAACTTCCTTATAGTCATCACGTGGAAAGCAGTCAGATTTTCTTAAACATTGGGTCATAAATTCTACACATTCTTCCTTTAGGCCTCTTTGATACCTTGATTTAACATCAAGAACATTGTATGTAGATTTCGTATTAATTTTCTTCCATTTAGACTCGCGAAATTCTTTGAATAACTCAAACTCAGGAGATTTACTTGGGCCAAAAATGGTTTCATACACAGTACACAAAACTCTTTCAGCCACATGATGGCGGCATGCTAACCAAATCAATTTCTTTTGCAAAAGTTCTTCAAGTAACTTACAGGAACCTTTCATCCATCCTGAATTGGATGCAGTGGTATCAAATGATACTCCAAAGACATTTTGCTTCAAGTTCCATTTTTCAATACTTTGAAATACAGAAGTGGCTTGAGACAATCCAGTGGAATAATCTATTATAGAAACTGATAAAAGTTTTTCTACATTTGGGTATCCAGTAACAAGTATTGCAAGGCGGTCTTCTTGTTCTGAACATGATTTAGTAAGCAGCTTGCTATCCCAATGTACTAGGCAGTGATCAGGAGGAGTAAAATCCTTGATGCAAGTTTCATTTTCGTTTTCTTGTCTTTCGAGCGGCTCTTGCAGATGTGGTCCTGGAGAGAGAGAGTTTTTTCAATATTCTTGCCACACCTAATGGCTACTGCAGCAGCAAAAAACAGTCCGTTGTCCAATAGAGAGATTAAGTCTGTCTGCAGTGGAGGAAACCAATGGCGAGGCAAGAATATTTTTGGGGCTGGAAGCATTTGAAGGTCCTGCTGTAGGTTCTGTCGGAAACTCTTCATAGCTGTCTGTCTCAGAACTGGTCGTGCTAGAAAGAAGGGTCTCTGATGTTCTGGCTGTAGCACTCACTTGCTTCACTGATTTATGTTTCTCTTTGCGTTTCTTCTCTTTCTCTAATCTAATGTACTTGCGCTGTACTTTGATGCATAATCTGCATCTAGCAAACCTAAACATGTTTCTCGTTTGTTCTTTGATCTTCTAAGAATGAAATATCATATGCTTTCTGAGGCTCAGTTCTCATGCGGTCTTTTTGGATTAATTCAACGGCATTTTGAGAAGAGATGTCAAAAAGGGAATCCATAATTTTCATGAAATTAGAGAGTTCATTTTCAAAGCTTGCTCTTTTTTGTGCTTGATTAAATTATTATGCATTTCTTCTAGATTTAACAGCATCTTCCTGCCTTTAGGGTTTTTATAATATCTATAGTAGGAATGCATGCTTTTTGCCATATTATTAGTAGCTTCTGTAGAACTTCATTAACAGTAGAATCTTTGTAACTTTTGGACCCTTATACTGCATTCTCCGTAAATAAATAAAATGGCTATAGAACATCTTTATTGGATGGTAAAACAATTTTAGATGAACTCATAATATCAGCCTGCAAGCGACCAAGAATAAAGTCATGCTGTTTTGTAGCTGTTTGACTCATTTTTTATTTATTTTTCAAATAAAGCAGTCTGAAAAGAAACAATAAGAGTAAAAACAATGCTTGTTTATTAAAATTCAATGTAAAAAAGAATTTTTAAATTTGGATTATACTCACAATATACTCATAAATAATGTAACTTAAGCACCTTATTTTATATTAATACAATAAGGTGCTCTTGGACAAAAGAAAATGAAAATTTTCAAAATTACGTAAATTTCTATCTTAATGAACTTTTCTAATAAAACGTTTGATTCTAAATCATTTTTATTCTATAACATTTTTCGATAAAGTTGATAGTTTTTTAGATATATGGGGTTTTTAGGAAAAGGGGATGGGGGGGATTCAAAATTTGTTGGATTAGAAAATGCTTGTTAAATTCGTGTTTAGGACATCATTTGGCACAACATTAGACTCCTGGACCTTGACCTTTTGAAAATGACCCAAAAATGGTACACCCTATTGTATATCTCATACATTTGAAGGTGCAGTCATCTTCCTGAGATGATTCGTGAGTTGAATACTCAGGATTTAGTGGGATAAGCTTGGAATAAGTACAAAAACTGATTCACTAACCCAGAGGTCGGGGAACAGGGGTAAATTACCCCAAATGGGGTAAATTTAAAAATTTTGGAGGTAATGCTTGCGGTATGAGAGAGAGTTCCATTTTTTTAATTTGAATTTTTTGTATACTATATGCAACAGTTTTAAGAGCAATTGGCTTTTTTTTGTTTACTTTGAAGTCGGGGGGTAATTTCACCTTACTCAAATAGAGTTTTGGGTAATACCCAAAAAAATTCCCCGACCCCTGCACTAACCACTTCCGAAGTTGACTTCGTCGAGTGCACCGATGTTCAATGATATCACCATCTATTCTATAACACAGGTCAACAAAAAAAATTTTTTTTTCGTTGCCAAGGAAATTCGTACGAATTTAGGATATTTTGGGGTTGCTGAATTCCAAAATGAAAGTAGTTTTTCCGATTTGGCTCTAGTTCTTGAGATAATGAATACCCTCAATTAATAGGAAACGTAACCATAACGCGTGCATATGGGAAACTACCGGAACATTCTAGATGGTGAGACCGAATAAAATGCCATTATGTATTTCATGTGTTTACTTTTGTATGATTTGAGACAATTTCAATGCGATTTTTGTAAGTAGGCTCCGCCTGAACATTAAATTTTTTGCATTTTTACGTGTTTCAATGGGGTACCAATTATCTCATAAATTAGAGCCAATCTAGCAAAACCGATGTCATATTCGGAATCAGCACCACAAAGTTACTCCAAAATCACTCTAATATGATTGGCAATAAAATGAGTGTTGACCAGTGTAATAAATTGAATGAACACGATGCTTATGTTGTCATTAATCAGTAGTTTTCAGCAGGTATCAAACTGCAGTCAAACGCGCGGGAATTTGGCTTATGCATATCACGACTGATAGGTTTCACTGTGTTCTATCTAGTAGAGAGAGAACAGAACCCCTGAACACCCGCGTTAATGCGTAGACAAATGTCTACGCATTAACGCCGGTGTTCAGCGAGTTATGCGTGAGCTGGCCATATTAGATTAAACGAGACAATAATCACCGTAGAAAAATAAAATCCCTCCTCCACTCTTGCTGTCTAAAATCCAATCATATTACATCAGTAAAATTTGTAGGGATTTATCATATTCAGTCGAGAACGAACACTGTTCAGGGAGTAGAAAACCTATGCATAGGCATTAGGCACGTTGGCATGAGCCTACGTGTTAATAGGTTTTCTGGTGTGGTATTTATGATTTTCGTTTTTCATAATCTCAAAGCGATAATGAAGCGATAAATGCTTAATGTACTTAGCTAAGCCTTCACTATATAAATATGTATATATGTAAGTGTGTATATATACTACAGTAAGATTGCGAAACTAGTGATTTCGTAAACTCCTTAGTAAGATTGTGAAATGAGTGATTTCGCGTAATTACTGTTTCACTCAGGGACTTTAGGAAGTTAGGTTAGGTGAAATTTGTAAGTATTTCAGCAACTTCCTGAAGTCTGAGTTTAAACAGTAATTACGCGAAATTACTAAAAATTTCAGGGATTTCATGAAATCACTAGTTTTAGATTGCTGTAACATATATGTATGTATGTATGTATGCAGCTGCAGTAAAAAGTTAAGCAAAATTAAATAAATAATTTATTAAAAATTCTAGAACTTCAAATTGCTCATTTCTAATTTTTTTCATTTGGGAAAAGAAATATTTAAAAAATAAAAAAATAATAATTAGTAATTTGGAGAGTTTTCATAAAATATTATTTCTCGGCGGCAAATTTTTTCCGCAACAGAACCTAATGGACGACACAATACACTTTATTCAAACATTAAAAAGATAAGGCAAATAAATTTCTATTAACTGAACACAGATACAGACACTGTTATGGACTGCAATACTTTTTTATGAAATTAAAAGTTAGGAATATTTCAACGCAGCGAAGATAATAATCCAAGAAATAAATCCAAATAATTAAACGTTGGATGAATTAATTATTTAAAAATCTCTCTCTCTCTCTCTCTCTCTCTCTCTCTCTCTCTCTCTCTGTTTAAAATAGGCTAGACAAAGTACTGAACACACTCATAGTTTAAGATTAAAACCTCAGAAAACTCTGCAGGAGTTCGCTTGCTCGGTGTCTCTGTGAGCAAGCTAAATATAGAGCTATTTATATATTCTCCACTTTCCTGTAAAATTTCCTTGGCTACTTTTCCAGGGTCAAGGTATTTTCTTCAACCTTTTTCCGTACCTGCCTCTGGCAGGGAGGGAGCGGAGGGTGGGGAGAGAGCCTTCTACTTTTCTATCCAGTTTTCTACTACTGCTAGGATAGTTGAAAGAAAAATAAACTTTCACAAAATTTTCCCTGGCACCCGTTGCCATTGGTACCTCCTCGGTATGGGCCGCAAGGCCTTTTGAGGTACTTCTTTTCCTTGTAACTCCTTGTAACTCTCTCTCTCTCTCTCTCTCTCTCTGTGTGTGTGTGAAGAAGATATTAAGTAGATATTTTGAATGAAGGAAAAGTGAGAACTACATTTAAAAATAAATTTTAAATCTGAATAGAACTGAACGATAAATTTGGCACGTTTGTGTATTCAGCAAATATTAAGTTTCAGGAGACCAGAGTACACTAGGTTCGGTGGTCGTTTTAGATTGGTTACTTATTTCCCACGTGATCAATTTTCACCAATCAGAATCTTTGTAACAAATTTCAAGGAACCGGTGTCCGTGAAACTTCATATTTATCTTGTATCCAAATATATATATAAACTCGTTTGATCTTTTTTTTTTTTATCTTTGATCACTCTTTCCTGTGTTAAATGAACCTTGAAGCCTTGGCAGCCATTATATTATTGATGCTTGATTGAAACTGTTTCTATGATAAATGAATAGATTACTTTATAAGAAATATTTACTGAAATTATTTTGTGTGGGACATAAATAATATCTATTTATATTTTTACGCAGTTGGAATAGTTCTTATTAAGTTTTGAACATTTTTTTAAAATTTGTATGTACATATATACACCTACCTTTATTCTAACATCTTTAATTAAAGAGAACACTTTCCAGTGAGAACTTTAATAAAGAAAGATTAATAACGCGAGTATGAGTCAAAAGTTCAGAACGGTAGTTTAACCTACTCTTCATGTCTGTGCCAACTTCACCTTTCTGTTTTGTACATTTTCAAATTCT